>CM064896.1:1003822-1215826 GCA_030347415.2 Decapterus maruadsi
CCTCCTCCTCCTCCTCTCCTCTCCTCTCCTCTCCTCCTCTTCCACCTCCTCCTCCTCCTCCTCTCTCTCCTCTCCTCCCTCTCCCCTCTCCTCTCTCCTCTCTCCTCCTCTCCTCTCCTCTCCTCTCTTTCTCCTCTCCTCTCCTCTCCTCTCCTCTCCTCTCCTCTCTCTCTCTCTCCTCTCCTCTCCTCTCCTCTCCTCTCCTCTCCTCTCCTCCTCCTCTCCTCCCTCTCCTCTCCCTCTCTCCTCTCCTCCTCCCTCCCTCCTCCTCTCCTCTCTCCTCCTCCTCTCTCTCCTCCTCCTCCTCTCCTTCTCTCCTCTCCTCTCTCCTCCTCACATCTCCTCTCCTCTCCTCCTCTCCTCCTCCTCCTCCTCCTCTCCTTCTCCTCTCCTCCTCCTTTTCCTCTCCTCCTCCTCCTCCTCCTCCTCTCCTCTCCTCTCCTCTCCTCTCCTCTCCTCCTCCTCCCGTCCTCCTCCTCTCCTCTCCTCTCCTCTCCTCCTCCTCCCCCTCTTCCTCCTCTCCTCTCCTCCTCCTCTCCTCTCCTCTCCTCTCCTCTCCTCTCCTCTCCTCCTCTCCTTCTCTCCTCTCCTCTCTCCTCCTCTCCTCTCTCCTCCTCTCTCCTCTCTCCTCCTCTCCTCTCCTCTCCTCCTCTCCTCCTCCTCCTCCTCCTCCTCCTCCTCCACTCCTCTCCTCTTCCTCCTCCTCCTCCACTCCTCTCCTCCTCCTCCTCCTCCTCCTCCTCCTCTCCTCCTCTTCCTCCTCCTCTCCTCCTCCTCCTCCCCTCTCCTCTCCTCCTCCCCTCTCCTCTCCTCCTCCTCTCCTCCTCCTCCTCTCCTCTCCTCTCCTCTCCTCCTCTTCCCCTCCTCCTCTTCCTCCTTTCCTCTCCTCCTCCTCCTCCTCTCTCCTCCTCCCCTCCTCTCCTCTCCTCTCCTCTCTCTCTCCTCTCCTCTTCCTCCTCTCTCCTCTCCTCTCCTCTCCTCCTCCTCTCCTCCTCTCTCCTCCTCCCTCTCCCCTCTCCTCCTCTCCTCCTCCTCTCCTCTCTTCCTCCTCCTCTCCTCCTCTTCCTCCTCCTTCTCCTCTCTTCCTCCTCTCCTCCTCTCCTCCTCCTCTCCTCTCCTCTCCTCTCCTCCTCCTCTCCTCCTCCTCTCCTCTCTTCCTCCTCCTCCTCCTCCTCCTCTCCTCTCCTCCTCCTCCTCTCCTCTCCTCCTCCTCCTCTCCTCTCCTCCTCCTCCTCTCCTCTCCTCCTCCTCCTCTCCTCCTCCTCCTCCTCCTCCTCCTCCTCTCCTCCTCCTCTCCTCCTCCTCCTCCTCGTCCTCCTCCTCCTCCTCCTCCTCCTCCTCCTCCTCTCCTCCCTCCCTCCCTCCTCCCTCCCTCCTCCTCCTCCTCCCTCTCCTCTCCCCCTCTCCTCTCCCTCCTCTCTCTCTCCTCTCCTCTCCTCTCCTCTCCTCCTCCTCCTCCTCCTCCTCCTCCTCCTCCTCCTCCTCCTCTCCTCCTCCTCCTCCTCCTCCTCCTCTCCTCTCAGAGGCGTTTTCTGGTCCGTCCAACATCCAGTTCACAGGCCAGACGTCTGACTCCCTCAGGTTTCGCTGGTCGGCGGCCGGCGGTCCGGTCAGTGGTTACGTGGTCCAGTACGTGCCTCTCTCTGGTCTGGGTCAGCCGATTACAGCAGAGCTGCGACAGGTGAGTCCTGGTGTTGAAGTATATTGTGTTTACATTTTTACACGACCTACATTCTAGTAGTTAATTGCAGTTTCTGGAGCCAAAGTAAATTGTGCTCTGTGCGGTGAAACACGTGCCTCCAGGCTGAGTATAAACTTGTCTCATGGGCGGATCTTCTTCATGTTGATGCTGTAGAGATTAAAGTGAAATTCCCCTTTGAGAGAGAAGAATGGCACGGCTCAGTCGTCTATTTCAGTCATTCACTTTGCAAAAACATGTCGAAGGCATGAATGTTGTCTGAGATGACCTGTGTCTGTACCTGCAGGAGACTGTCTCCGCCACTCAGAGGTCCTTCACTGCACGAGAGCTGAGGTCGGGGACAGACTACCTGGTCACCGTCATCGCCCAGTATCCCAACAGCGTCGGAGAATCTTCTTCTGCCAAGCAACGAACCAGTGAGTAAAAACAGAAGCAGCCAAATGGGCGTGAGCCGTTTATTTTGAATTTATCACCGGGCGACACCTTTTCTCCTCCTTCCAGGGTCCCTGCCAGGTGTCTCCAGCCTCCGCCTGGTCCAGGCAGGCTTCTTCTCTCTGACGGTGGGCTGGGACCAGCCCTCCTCTCCGGTGCAGGGCTACAGACTCACCTACGGGCTCAGAGGTCAGAAACACACGTTGTTGAACATGCATCTCACCTGAACTGTGCATTTGTGTTGTTGTAACTCTTCTATTCTCTTTACAGGAAACTGAGACCTAGTATCAGTATTATTGTTTTGTTTTTAACTTTGTTTATTGAGCTTTTTTCACAACAGAACATAGACGTACAGAAACACTCAGGACAGAATCCCAACCCCAAAATAATAATTATAGAAATAAGACAATGTATGTTAAGTATGTTGTAAAAGAGGACATACACAGTATACACATGATACACTGCAAAAACTTAAAGGTAGGGTCTGGAGTTTTGTGCCTAAAAATAAAAATTAGACTTTTACAAATGAAATCCGTCTGAATCATCACCTATGGGCTTCTAGTCCTGTGTGGTGGGGGCTCTGTCTGCAGCCCCTCCTTCCCCTGCCTGTATTTTGGTTTTTTGGTTTGTTTGTTTGACCTACATTCTAGTAGTTAATTGCAGTTTCTGGAGCATGTTTTGGTGTGCACGTGGACGTTTCTAGGTGGAGCTAGAAAGTCGCAAATTAGCAGAGACACCTATGGTGAGAGAGTCTGTGTTATCCTCCAGCCAATGACGGAGCTCAGGTGAAGTCTTCACCTGCAGCAGGAGGCTCAGGCCTGAAGCTGTGCTGCTGTCTGATGCTATGAGTCTCTATCTGTACCTGCAGCAGCAGTCAGGACAACAAAGAACAATAAATACAGTCTGAGTGAGGTCGGGGACAGACTACTGGAGCCCAGTATCCCAACAGCGTCGCCAAGACCCATTCCCAGAAGCAGCCAAATGGTAACAAGTTTGAATTAGGACCATATTAGGGTCCCTGAGCTAGCCTCCGATGGTCCAGGCAGGCTTCTTCTCTCTGACGGTGGGCTGGGACCAGCCCTCCTCTCCGGTGCAGGGCTAGTTCACCACAACACAAGGTCAGACACAACGTTGTTGAACATGGATCTCACCTGAACTGGAGAAAGGTTGTGTTGTTGTAACTCCAGCATTTCTTTCAGAAACTGAATTCCTATCCTTTATTGTTTTGACAACTTTGTTTATTGAGTTTTTTCACAACAGAACATAGACACAGAAACAGCCTGAGGGGAGAATCCCAACTGAAAATCACTAATTTTGTTTACAAACTGATAGGGACAAAACTCCAGACCCTACCTTTAAAATCAAGCAAAGAATAGTTGTCTTATTTCTTGTCAAAATGTCTCATTTCTAGTCGAAACTAATCTCATCACCTAAAAATTAACTTGTTTTCAGATAAATTTCACTTGTTTCAAACAAATTTTCACTTGAAATCAGTAGAAAAATCTGCCAATGGAGCAAGTGAAAATTAGTTTGAAACAAGTGAAATTTATCTAAAAACAAGTTAATTTTTAGGTGATGAGATTAGTTTTGACTAGAAATGAGACATTTTGACAAGAAATATGACAAATATTCTTTGCTTGATTTGGAGTTTTTGCAGTGTAAGAGAGAGAAAATGTTACAAAAAACAAACAAAGGAAGAACATTAGAAAAGTACAAACAACATACTGTACATACGAGCTGTCACCTGAATAAAATGAAGCCAGAGGTTTTCCTAATTGTTTCATGCAGCTCAAAAAAGGTTGCCAAATCTTATAAAATTTGCCAGATGAACCTCCAAGTGCATGTTTCATATAAGATAAAGTCCCTTGATCTATAGTGTGTGGGATGGAGGGATGGCATCTTTCCATTTCAGAAGGATTAGGAGGCCGGCAAAGCAATGCACAGAAAGCCAGAAAGTCACATTGGGAATTGTGTAAACTGTAAACAACAGACTCCAAAAAGGGCTGTGATGGGTCAGGGGGCTATAAACACCTCCAGGACCTCAGAGAGTGTTTTAAACAGCGAAGTCCAGTTGGTCGTCAGCTTGGGGCAGCTCCAAAACCTGTGTAAATATGAAGATGGGGCCATTTTACAAGAGCTAGTATTATCCTGCCACAAAAACTAAGAGAAGAAGAAGATAGAGCAGAGTAACAGTTGTCCTGTTGGTGGCAAGTTGGAAACATGTTGAGAATGTGTAGCAGTCAGAGCAGCTGAGTATGAGGAGCATGAACTCCCTCAGGCTCTGGCTGTCAGGTTCAACTGTTTATTGCCCAATCATAACCTGAAATATCAAATGCATTTTTCATCACCAGCCGTGAAATTAGATCGACAGAGAAAACCTTTACTTCAATCAACAGTTGTGTTGTCCTTAAGGTTTCTAGAGACAGGGTGTGGCTACGAGATGTCTGGGTGTTTATACCATGATTCAGAGAAGACAAACGGTCCTTGAGGGCTTATATAAATACTTTCTCCCACCAAACATGTAGTAGGAGTGCCAGTCTCACATGGAGCTGCTCTTCTGACTCGGCTGGCATGTGTGTGTGCGTGTGTGGGAATATTCAAATGAGGTCTATCCTGTAATGAGGGGGGGTGATGTTTCTACGTGCTTCAGTGTCTGACAGTCTCTCTCAGAAAGCTCAGGACTTATCAAGCTCTTGCTTTTTAATGACAGTAGTTTACAGGCTGCTGCCATAAATCCAGAGTCCTCTAGGCACATTTTTTTTATCATCATATCATTATCATCTTAACATCTTGTCGTCAGCCACTGTTTGCTGACTGAACGTGCGCTGGAGCAGTAGTTATGAAACTTTTTTTTACATCCATGACCCCTAAATTGACACAAATTAGACCATGGACCTCATTGGACAAAATTTTGAAACCAGAAATACACAAATATTTGTTCTGAGACAGAATAAGATGGCTTTCTTAGTAAATGTATGTTCAAATTAGGGCCATTGACGGGAATTTTTGTGAAATTTCTACAAAGAAAGTAGCAACATTTCACAAAAAGAAAGTTAAAAAAAAATCTATTAAAAATTTTTCCCCAAAAAAAGTAAAAGAAAAAGTGAAATTTATCAAAATAAAAAAAGTGATGCAGTTTCTCAAAAAAAACATTTGAAAATGTTAAGAAAAAAAAGTTTTAAAATTCTAGAAAAAAAATCAGAAAATTTTGAGAAAAAAAGTTTTTGAAATGGTAGAAAAAAATGGTAAAATTTCTCTAAAAAAAATGTTTAAAAAAAGTGAAATTTATCCCCCAATTTTTTTTTTAATTCTAAAAAAAGTGATCCGATTTCTCAAAAAAAAAAATTTTTAAATGTCAAGAAAAAAAGTTTTAAATTCTAGAAAAAAATGAGAAAATTTTGAGAAAAAAAAAGGTTTTGAAATGGTAGGAAAAAAATGGTAAAATTTCTCTAAAATTAAATTTATTCCCCCCAATTTTTTTTTTAATTCTAAAAAAAGTGATCCGATTTCTCAAAAAAAATATTTTTTAAATGTCAAGAAAAAAAGTTGTAAATTCTAGACTAAAATGAGAAAATCTCAAGAAAAAAGTTTTTGAAATTGTGGTAAAATTTTGAGAAAAAGTTGTGGACCCCCTTGAACCCTCTGAAGGACCCTGTGGGTCCCTGAACCCCACGTTGAGAACCACTGCTCTAGAGTGAGCTCTTTAACTGCTGTTTGTGAACTGCTCTTGTTCTCCATGTCTGCTGTGTGGTTGAGAGCAGGTCAGCCCGCCGCCCAGCTGTTGGAGCAGTCTCTGTCTGCAGACTCCACATCCGTCACCTTGGAGACGCTCCAGCCCGATACAGAATACGTCGTCAGCCTCTACCCGCTGTTCCCCCGAAACTCTGCATCTCCATCCATCCTCAACGCCCGCACATGTGAGTTCACCAGACACAGCGTTACACATCTGTACCAGCAGATGTTTGGTACCAGGGTGGTTCGTTGCTCTGATTCCTGGTTCGATTACAATCGTTGAGGTGTCGATTTGATTATCAACAAACTTTTTTTCCTACGGATCAAAGATGCAGCTTTGCAACTCTAAACATTTAAACAATAAAAATTAAACAATACAATCATCCGTGGTCAACATTAGATTGTCACACGTGATAAAAAAAATCAGAGTAATGTTGAACAGCACATGAATCTGATGTTTATGTTTACGTCTCACCTTATTCACAGCTGTTATCACCTTGGCGTTTAGTTCCCCTGTGAAAAATAATCAGTTTTTGTTACTGTGATAATCTCATCAGACTGTGTGATGATATTGTCTCCTATGGTTTATAACAGGTTTTAGTATAATTAGTATAAACATTAGAAAATGTTTGGGTCTTGATGTTTTTCCACGTGTCCACAGTGCGTCTGGAGGCAGTGACTCAGTTGTCGGTGGAGACGGAGTCGGAGGGCAGCGTCCGTCTGCGGTGGAGGGGGGTCAGCGGAGCTCGGGCCTACCGTCTGGTCTGGGGGCCGTTCACAGGTCAGAACGACAGCAAACACACAAACTAACAACAGCAAACACACAAACTAACAACAGCAAACACACAAACTACAGCTGTGACCTTTGACCTTTCTCTCCTGAGCTGCACACATGTAAGTTATTTTTGACTTTTCTGTTGTTGACGCAGGTCGAGATGTTGAGACGGTGGAAGTTCCTGGTGACAGTGAGTTTCACTCTTTGTCCAGACTGCAGCCCGACACCGAGTACATCGTCACCATCATCCCGCTGTACGACGCCAACACCGAGGGGCCGGTGGCCACCGCCAGGTTCAAGATAGGTAGGTGGAGTCCTGTAGTTTACATCTACACTCTGTAGACAGTTAGTGTCTCAGATCCAATTCTCACTGGAACGAATGGTCTCAACAGTCGCCAACGTCTTCTTCTTTTGTGGACGCCACTGCTGCCCGTCAACACTTCTACCGGCTTGCTCTGTCTGTAATTCCAATTTTCAATATTGAAGCTTTACTGCACTTTTTTTTTTTTTACTTGTGTGGGCCACCTGTTTAATGTGAGGGGGAGATTACGCCATCGTGTCAGCCAAAAAAACATTGGCCTACCAGTACCTTGTTTTACATATTAAAGGAATAGTTCAATATTTTGGGAAACTGTCCCATCACCATAATCCCTATAATCGTAGCAGTAGGTTCGTTACCTTTAATTATCGGTGCAAGCTGTTTTTAGAACGGCAGAGCAGAGCCGTGAGCTGCTCAGAGCTACGCTACGGAGGCTCATGGGATTTCTTTGGTTTCCCTCATCAAACTCATCAAATACACAATCCAACAACTCCACAACGCTCTGGTGGACAAGTTGTGACCTGCACATTCACCACGCTATGAGATAATAACACAACGTTACCACACAGAGTTGTTTTAGAGGGAAATTCATGCAAAACCTCTGATGCACGTTGCCTTCAGGGACAGTTGTTCATCAACAGTCTCTGTATTTCCCTCTAAAACAACTCTGTGTGGTAACGTTGTGTTATTATCTCATAGCGTGGTGAATGTGCAGCTCGCTGCTCTGCTCTGCCGTACTAAGAATGGCTTGCACCGACAATTAAAGGTAACGAACCAACTGCTACGATCGATCGTTCCACACTCAACTTTCTGACTGTTATGAGTGAAACCATCCAGGGTCTTAAGTTCACTGTGTTCTGAGTTTTGTTTGAATGCACTTACACACTCAACAATAGTTTGAATTGAGACACAGCGTATACTGTATCTTTGTCTGGGTTCCTTTGTTCGTCTTTAAATAAGAAACAGCAGTAAAAAGGCTTTTTCTTTGTGGTCAACTAACTCTGTCCTGCCCTCAACTTTCTGAGGGAAACTGCAGAGATGGAGGAAACCTGGTCCAGGTTCTTACTGTTTGTTCACTGTGTTAGTGTTTAATTCTGTTTAGGGAACATTTCTAGCACACCTACACACTCATTATACACACACAGCATCTGTCTCTCGTGAGTAATACCCATATGGTGTCACTTGTGTCGGCCCAGTGTTGTTTGAATGAAGGCTGAGTCACTGCAGAGCCACTGGTGCTGAGCAGCGAGCGCGTTCCCTGGTCAGTCCTGCTGTCGGAGGATCAGATGTATACGCTGCTCCTCACGCTGTAAATCACTCAGCTGCAGCTTCGTGTTTGTTCCTGTGTAAACCAGGAGAACTTTGTTGCGTCTGTGGTTTTGTGTTTTCAGTGTCTCTCGTCGTGACGTGCTTTTCCTTTGACTCCATCTGTCCACACATCTGTCTGTACATCTGCATGGGTTATTCCTGTCATGAATGAATTTCCTCAAATATGGTGCAAATATTCCCCTGGACCGGAAGATGAACCGATCAGATTCTGGTGGGTGGACGAAGCCAGAGGCCTCAGCAGCCGACCGTCTCCCCACCTCTTTAATCACAGTCATTTGGAGTCAGGTGGAGTCTCTCGTGAGTAAGTGTTTCTGCATATGGTGACACATTCACTGCTAAGTGGTTTATTAACCCAGTGTTTCTGTTTGAATTTGAAGGCTGAGTCACTGCAGAGCCAACTTAATATCATGAGAAAGTCTTAAGGGGGATGGGTCAACTACCCAGGTCATATGACTTTATGGCAGCATTCAAAACTAAATTGATACTCTTATGTCAAACTCCTGGCACGCCTGTGGACAGAGACACTGGACTAAGTTTTATAATAAGGTTTTTTTTGTTAAACATTTTGGGGGAGAATTTATTGTTCTTTAAGGATAATTTAATGTGTTTTTGTGTAATTTACATTAACACAACTTTGATAAACGGGCATTGAATGTTTGTATCCTTTGACTCCATCTGTCCAGGCATATCAGTCTCAGATATAATTATGTTTGGACAAACTCTGCAGATAATTAATAATATATAGGTGTTAAAAGTTGAATCCTGTATTACAGAATACCAATTTTGATCAATACAAACAAATAGTTGAAAAAGTGCAAATATTCCCCTGGAAAAGAGGGAGAATATTCAGGAAAATTATAATAATTTAGAATTCTTATGAAAAGATCCAGTGATATGTACAGATCTCTGCAACAAAACATGATGTGGGTGGGGCTGTGTTTAGCTCAGTGTTGAGGTTATAGCCATAATTGCAGGCGATCCCGGTTTGAAACCTGCGCCGAGTGGTCCTAATCTCCACACCACACTTAATCACAGTCATTTGATTGAGTTTTAAATGTTCAGAAATGAAATATTTGAAAAATTGTTTAATGGCAAATTTATACCCTAAACGAGCAATGTATCTCGGGAGATACAAACTCTAAAATGAAAAATAAATGTCATATTTTGAAAAAAATCAGGAAATTGTGTTATTCTACCCTAGAAACATTAGAAAATATCAATTTTTTATTTTTCCCAAATTTTTATATATGCTTGCCCATTAAAGGGTTAACTGAGGATCAAAGGGTTCAAAATGGTATTAAAAGGAATGGGATGTCAGGTTGACTTCCCACTTTTTATTCCCTCTCTGCTGTATTTCTATTTCTCTGCCAAGGAAACACAAACTTATGAAGAAAGTTATTGGATCAAAAAGTTTTCTGAAACACTCTCTAAATGTGAAGTTAAATTGAAATCTTTTTGGACTGCATTTAATTCTTAGACTTGTTTTTTTTCCTATTTTGCTATGAGTTTCTATATGTCTGCTTCATTTATTTCCTTTTGCTTTTTATTTATTTATTATTTACTTTTTCTTCCTAGTTTAGTTTGGTGTGTTGTTGTTTGTCATTAATGCATGTTTGTCCAATTTGGTTTGCCTGGTTCAGGATAATTGTCTTATATTTGAACATGTGTGCAAGTATGTGTATATTCATATGTACTATGTGCTGTATATACGTAGAGTAAGAACTTTTTTGAAATTTTAATATTGTAACTGTGGACTCCAGGAAGCTGCTTTAACAGGGATCTATAATAAACCAAACTAAACTAACAGGCTGTTAATTATGTGATAATGTCAAGAAATAGCCAAGAAATATCCGTCAATTGCAAGGATTTGTTGGAGAAAAATTCTGGACTTTCCCAAAAAATTCAAAGCAGGAATGTGTAATCCTTGACATGACATTACTGTGAAATTATTTCTAGACTATTTCTTGACATTATCACATAATTCACGGCCTATAAATGAAATTGTTACTGAATATAGAAGTGAGGATTGTGGGCAGGTTTTTGCTTATGATGTAAAAGTGAGTTAAAGGCTCAGGGTGGATGTAGAACCGGGGCTGCTGAGGTGTGGATTCAGCCTCAGGTGAACCACCTCAGGTGAACCGATGCTTTTGACATCTTTATTGATGACACATTACATAATCCTACATGATGTTACATAACGTGTGTTCTCCGCAGAGCGTCAGGAGCAGCAGGTCCTCAGAGCCGCCACCACCGGCCCCTCCTCCATCCGCCTCACCTGGAGGCTGATCCAGTCGTCTCAGGGCTACCGACTGGAGTGGAGAGAGGGAGAAGGTCAGCTCACTCACTCACTCTCACACGTTCACATACTGGATTCAAATGGACCGTAACTCCTCCAGCAGCAGCAGCAGGGAGAAGTGCTGCTTTTCACAACCTGGCATAAAATCCAGTTGTTTCCTCACATCGTGGGCCTTGAGAGGTTTTGTTCATTCACAAGAACTTGAAGAAAAGATTTGACTTTTATTGACTCAGACCTGGTGCCAGACCCGGTCCAGTACAGAGACCAGAGGGTGCGTTCCGATCGCCCTGTAGTTCCCTAGTGGACTGCACAGGCTGTGCCGCCATGTTCAGTATGATTCCAATCCGCAGGGAGCAGTTTGAAGGGTACTGTATACTGTGCAGGGAGGGAGTGAACAACGGTCCATCACTTCGTCCAGTTCACCGGATGTTGGCAACCGATGTTACCCATCAGTCATTGCGCTCCGTTTACGTGCGTTACGTAAATTGGCAGGGCTAATGGTTACCTGTCTAACTTTAATAACCCAGTGACTCAATAAACGGTCCATGAAAAAATATTTTTTCCGGCGGATATCTTACTTACAACATGACTGAGCTAACTAGAGTAGTTTCGCGCCGTGTCCGACAACGGGAGGTTTTTAACAGTTGACGTCCTTATGTTAGCTTAGCCGCCGACGTTAGCGTAGCCGCCGCCATTAGCTTAGCCGCCGTTAGCTTAGCTAGCCGCCGGCGTTAGCTTTGCTACTGCTGTTGTCCTGTCAGCTGAGCCACTGATGCTATTTACACACACTGATGCCCCAAAACTGAATAAATACCACACACAACAACACAAAACTGCTTTGCTTGCGCACACAGAAATAATTATGTTCTCAGATTTGTTTAAATGGTGATAGTGGCATGATACATTTTGAAAATTTCAAACAGAAACAGCTGTGACGTTGCAGGGTGTTCCGATTGGAGTTAAATCGGTTAAATGAAGTTCCCTGTGGCACATTCCCTGTGCAGGGAGCAGGGAGTAGGGGGCTCTGTCCAAGTAAACTGTGGATAGGAACGCAGCCAGAGTCTGGTTGTATACCGCACACATGCACTCCACTTCACCTGAGGTAAACCTGCTGATCCTCCTGATGTGGGGTCGTTGCTCTGTCTGTCTGTCTGCAGGAGGCCGCGTCCAGAGCCTGGCGTTCCCCAGAAGCACCAGCAGCTACGAGTTAACCGGCCTGCGTCCCAACACAGAGTACATCATCACCCTGTACACTCTGTACGAGGGTCGGGAGGAGGCCACACCTGTGTCCACCACATCCAGAGGTCGGTGACTCAGCCGGAGGGAACGTTACTCTGAAGCCTGAACTCTGAATCCAGGCTGATTTATGGCTCATCAGTAAAAAGCTGTGGTTGGACGCTCTGTTGTTCTGTTTCTAAACGTTTCCTTCCTGTCTGTGTGTGTGTGCTGCTGCAGAGGGGCAGCCGGTGGGACGTGTGTCCAACCTGAGTGTGGTGGAGTCTCTGGGCAGCACCGTCAGACTGGGATGGATCGGTGTCGCCGGGGCAACGCAATACCGCATCGTCATCCAGAACACAGACGGTACAGTAGCTGCTTCTGTTCTCATCTTAACCTCTGTCACAGAGTAGAAACATGACCGTTGAACGTCCGCTTCCTGTCACGTCAGCTGCAACAGAGGAGACTCGGACGATCCCCGGAAACCAGACGACCCTCGACCTCAGAGACCTGACGGTGGGCGTGTCTTATGTCGTCAGCGTGACGGCGATGGTGGGAGAGAACGAAGGAGACCCGGTTACTGTGACCATCAAACCAGGTGAGTCTTTGTGCTGCACCTGTGTCTCATTTATCTGTGAGTTTCTTCTACAAGAACACAAACCTCAGAAAGACAAAGGGATGTGTTGCTACGTGTTAACCCTCTAGGCGCCAGAGTTTATTTAGGAAAATATAAAGTTTAGATTTCAAGATTTGACAAGGCTGTAAGTGGTGAGAAATAAATCTATGATGTAAATGAGAAAGATAATCATAATGACCTAAAGTTTGTGATGGGAGTAAATTTACTCATCTAATTTCCTATTGGATCTGATCAAGTGGCAGCCCCATTGGATTACACTTTCATTCAACATATTTACACAGGGCTATATTGACATCCTCAAAATAAACATAGTCCAGTTTCCTGCTGTTTCAGCGTCTCGTTGTTTCCCTCGAAGTGAAACACTGAGACTCCTCAACACTCCTGCTGTCGTATAAAGACTCACACACTGACGTTTAGTCGTGTTCCTTTTCGTTTCAGAGCAAAGCGCCGGACGAGTGACGAACCTCAGGGTGACGAACGCAAACAGTCGGAGGCTTCGAATCGCCTGGTCAGGAGTGACGGGGGCGACGGGCTACAGGGTCACCTGGAGACAGGGGAACAGTGAGTGAAAATATGTTTATTTCGGCCAGGTCAGTTCAGAATTTTAGACAACAGAAAACATTTGTTTAGTGTTTGGAAACCTAACCGTAAAGGCATGTTGAAGAGCTTTTTACGCCTTTCTCACAATGATCAACTTATTCAGATCACAACATCATTCATATTGCTTACATCCCAAACATAATTCATAATAGAATCAACTACTGGATCCTGCCTCCTATTTTCAAATTTAAACTTAAACAAATTTTGAATTTTATTTTTCTTCAACTTTTCATCAGAGCATTCCATATTGATGAACACTGTTGATCTTTAATTTTAGTCCTAGACTTTGGTTTTTCGATCATATGTTTCCCTGGTTATCTATTACCCCATTTTAAACATGCTTACAATTTTACTAGGTTGAATCTGTTGAACACTTTGTACATTATCAAACAATTTTGAATTCCATAAATCCATAAATTTAAATGCCTTTAATTTAATAAATAATTCATTTGATGGTTCATCATAATTAGATTTTGACATAATACACAAACATTTGAATGGACAAAAATCGTTTAGTATTAATTACGGCCCCCCAATTTCTAAACAGTATGTAATGTAAGGAATAGTACAATACAAAATATATAAAGTCAAACTGGTTCAACATATCTTTTACCTTGTATAATATTGCTGTCGATTTAGCTAATTTAGATTTGACATGATTAATATGTATCTTCCAATTTAATTTGTGGTCCATGATGACACCTAAAAATTTTATTTCAGACACCCTTTCTATTTCTGTGTCTTCTATTCTCAATTTAACTACTCTATCTGTCTTACGGTTGCATCTATGATGTTAGAATAAATATTGTCAATTAGAGTTGCACTAGACCTAGTAATTCTGCTTGGTTTAGTGATCCTTGGGAAGAGACCAACACTATACATGGTACGATACGAAATGGAGTTGTTTTAGAGGTAAATTCATGCAAAACCGCTGATGTGCGTTGCGTTCAGGGACAGTTTTTCAGCCAGCAGTCTCCGCATTTACCCTGTATTTACCTCGAAAACAGCTCCGTTTCGTATCGTTCCATCATTATCTCATAGCGTGGTGGTTCTGCAGATCACAACATGTCCACAACAGCGCTTTTGAGTTGCTGGGTTGTGTATTTGATGAGTTTGATGAGGGAAACCAAGAAATTCCCTTAGCCTCCATAGCATAGCCCTGAGCAGCCTGTTGCTCTGCTCCACCGTTCTAAAAATAGCTTGCACCGACAATTAAAGGTAACGAACCTACTGCTATAACTATAGCGATTATGGTGATGGGACAGTTTGACTAAATGTTGAACTATCCCTTTAAGGGGGCCAAGGGATTACAGAACAGTTATAAAGTGCTACAGTGCTATATGCTAAAGTGACGAGTGCAAGATTACATTTATTCTGATTGCACGATGTCCCAGTAAAGTTCAGGATTGATTTAAACTGCGCTGCCCATTGTCTAATATTGCACTGAATTTGTATACGATGTGTTATGTACACACTATTGGTATTCTGTTCTCCGTCTCAGGTGCTGAACAGTCCCGTTCTCTGGGGCCCGAGGCCACGGCCTTCACCATCGACGGCCTGCAGCCCGACGAGGCGCTGGTCATCGGCGTCGCGGCCGTCGTCGGTCAACGTGTGGGAGAAGTGGTGACTCTGTCGGCTCGGACCAATCCCCACGGCGGCTCGGTGTCGGGACTCCGCATCGTCGACGTCACCGCTCAGAGGATACGCATCACGTGGTCGCCTTCCCCGAGGGCGACGGGCTACAGGATCACCTGGCGCCATGAGAACGGTGAGAAAACTTTTACGATGCAGCCAGACAAGGTGAAGAAAAGATTAAAATAATTAATAGATTAAGATTTTTACCAGGGAGAAACATACAAAATCATTTTAGCACAATTACACACAAAAAACATGCACTTGCACAATTGCACTCACATATTCTCCCATCTATTGCTCTCCCATTCATTATAACAATGGATGTCAGACTCAAAAGATTAAAATAATTAATAGATTAAGATTTTTACCAGGGAGAAACATACAAAATCATTTTAGCACAATTACACACAAAAATGTTATCAGTTAACTCTGCAAAATTACACTCTCGTGAGTCCGGCCGTATTCTCCCATCTATTGCTCTCCCATTCATTATACATTGTGTGAAATAGTCTGGTGCTTAAAGCCTCGTAATAGAAGTACATAAAGCAGTCCAGGTCTCTGTGATCTTAGAAACGCTGGAACTGTCCGAAAAAAAGAGAGAGAGACCCAACAACAAAAAAAGCTGACAGCGAGTGAGTGACACAATATTTCAAATTAAAAGCTGGACCTTTTCCTTTCAGTCTTTGACAAGAAACGGCATTCTCTGTGGCATTGTTTCGATAAGCTTCTGCAATGTCACAAGATTTATTTCCATCCAGTGTTGCATTTATTTTTCACCAAGATCTTGCATTGATGATGGTAGAGTCTGACGCTGCAAAGCCTCTTCCAGCACATCCCAGAGATTCTCCGTGGGGTTCAGGTCTGGACTCTGTGGTGTGAGAAGGATGTCTCATCTCCCTGAACCACACTTTCACAATTTGAGCCCCATGAATCCTGGCATTGTCATCCAATCCAGTCCAATCTTTATGCTCCCTAGAAAACTGAGGCCTTTTTGTCCGGTTAGCCTCACTGATTAGTGCTCCCTGTTCAGTCCCAAAACTGAAATGGCCTTTTATGTCCTGGTTAGCCTCACTGATTAGTGGTTTTCCTGACTACACGTCGCGGCGACGCGTTGCTGTGGTTGGTTCGCTCAAACGCAGTGTGTTAAATTCATTCAGCTCGTTCACAGACCACCTCCACAAACGTATTCTTTGTCACCTGCACTTCAACATTTGCTATAAAAGATTTTTCAGTTACCATTGTTTACTGTGACCGGAAGCAACAAGTTCCTTCGCCATTGTGCAGAGCAACACGTTCCCTCGTGGAAATGCTCTAACTTTCACTATTATTGGTTGTTTAGGAAATGAGAAGCAACTCATTTCACCAGTTGGGGTTAAATAACTTGTTGCAGCTGAAAGATAATCTCCCATGCAGTAATTATCCAATAGGAGGCTCGTACCTGTTTGCTGAGTTAAATCCAGGTGGCGACTTCTTTTTGGACGGGCTGTGATCGACATATCTATATATATCTGATCCATTTTGACCACCTTCTCTTAAATTACTTACAGTAGATTGTAGAAGCAGACTTCCTTGCCAGTCTTCCGGTGTCGGAGCGTTGGCTTGGAGCCTCTTCCTTGTTGCAGCGTTCTTCACTCCAATCAATAATATCTTCATTAGATATTGATTGAGTCGTATGCGACGCTATGGCACCAAAACAGATTGTATAGTAATTTGAAATGTGTATTCCAGACGATCACATGAGTCACGCCAGTAAGACAAAAGTTTCAGACAATCCCAAAACAAATGATACTAGTAATAATAGCTTTACCTGAAGCACACATCCTCCTACGATCTGTTCCACTGCCTTCATGTCTCTGAGCAGCTGTTGGAAAGAATCTCATAATATTGTTCCATCTAAACTCCGGCCAGCTGTGTGAAGTTGTGTTTAGTTGTGTTTAGTTGACTTGTTGTTCATCTCTCTTGGTGCAGGAGTGGAAGCGACTCGTAGCGTGGCGGCCGACGTCTCGTCCTACACCATCGACGGGCTGCAGGCCGACTCGGCGTACAGCGTGCTGGTTTCTACGATGAGCGGCTCCAGAGAGGGAAGTCCCACCACGCTGAACATCAGAACAGGTGCTGCACGCAAACACTCAGATCCACATCACCGTCATCATGTTGTCTTCATTTGGAGAATCCTGACAGTGAGGTAATGAGATCTAATAAATGGGAACGTTGTCGTGCGTCTCGTCCTGACTGACAGAATCGGACCAGTCTGTGGTTGGAACCGTGACGTCGCTGCAGGTGCAGGAGACGCGAGGAGAGGTGGTCCGGGTCACCTGGGTCGGCGTGCAGGGAGCCACGGCCTATCGTGTTTCCTGGAAGAGGACAGATGGTGCGTTTGTTGTGAGCACAACAGGGTTCCCACGCGTCCTGGAAAACCTGGAAATGGTTGAACAACTTTCCAGTCATGGAAAACACATGGAACATGAGAGACAAAGTCAAATGTCCTGGAAAAGCTGAAGTTGTCCTGGAAAATTATTTATCTCATGGTGACATCAGCTTCCAGAGCTAGGTGTGACTTTTTCAGACCCAATTTGTTTTCTGAAGAAGCGACGAGTGAGAAAACTGTCGACTTTGAGCTGATGAGTGTTTCCAGTGTTGGAGCAGTGGCCGGGGTTAAACACAAAAACATGTTTTTGTGTTGTTCTATGATAAATTAGTCATCATTTCTCAGCATGTCAGAGATTAATCCATAGATGAGTCAGAGCCTCAGACTGCACATCTTTAAATCAGACTTCTGGGGCAAAGAGAGGAAGAAACAAACTAAACAAACAAGTGAAAATATCCTGGAAAATGATTTCAAGAAACCTGTTAAATCAATAAAAGAGGATATATTTCAAAACCTCTTTCCACTAACATGTGCATTAATGACAGACGATTCTGTAGTGATGTGTTAGGTATGGTGTTTATGTGTCCATGTGCTTCTGTAGGTGGAGAAGAGAGAAGTCAGGTGGTTGGAGGAGACGTGACGGCGGTGGATCTGGACCGTCTGGACCCTGGAGCTCAGTACGAGGTGCAGGTCATGGCTTTGGTCCAGAACCGCGAGGGAAGCCCGGTGTCCGTCAGAGTCACCACACGTGAGTCTGAGTCCTTCTCTCTGTGTTCACAGCGTTTTATAAAACATGGTGGCTGGATTCATGAAACTCAGACAGACTTAGACTTCAATGATCTTTAACAGCTCTTGATGTATTTATTTAACATTTTACATTTAAATCTAGTTCATATAAAGTCTGTTGTCATGGCATGTGTTTATGTGTGTGCAGCCGGTGCTCCTGCTCCCTCGCTGCCGACCACGACCTTACGCGTGGCCGAGGTTTCCCGGAGTTCTGCTCGGTTGGACTGGATTCCTCTTCCCGGCGCCACGGGATACGTCCTTCGCTGGAGAGACGAGACGGGTGAGACTTCGTGTTGATTGTTTTAGATTCTTGTTCTCCCGCTCTGCAGTCGTCTGATTGGTTCCTGTTTGTCCCGCCTCAGATGACGTTAGTCGCAGCCAGTCCGTCTCGCTGCCCGCCACCTCCACCTCCTACCAGGTGACCGGGCTGCGTCTGGGCCGCCGCTATCGCTTCAGCGTGCAGCCGACCTTCCAGAGCGGACTGGGAACAGAGAGCTCTGTTGATGAACGCACCGGTAACACACATTCATCACCTCACTCTTTTGTTTTTGTTTTTATTGAAAAGAAACAGTATCATACTTTCAATCATAAAAATAAATACACACAGTACATGCAAACACACAAAATGACCAAAAAACTAAACAAAGAAAAACACTCTGTTAAGAATGTAGGAGAAAATAATTAGATTAAAGGATAACTTTCGTTTTTTACAACCTGGACCTTATTTCTAGCATCAAATACGATAATTTAATCACCCTGACAAGTTTGGTGTCATTTGGAGTCGTTTTGACGAAATTAGCCCCAGTGGAGCGGCGCGTATATCCGTATAATGCGAGAACACGGGGCACCCAATGCAGCCTCTAAATAACACATTATCCACCGCTAAACTCGTTCATTTCGCCAATATTTTGTGATGATACACTAGTGTTATTCCCCTCCGAGCCCGTGGTGGCATGTTATCAACATCCTGCTCCTCTAGGTTGACCTACTAACCGCTGACCTGGATGATGTCATCTCCGACGGCGGCGCGGCGCGGCGCAGCTAACTTGCTATCGCTAATGCTATGGTCCGTTTCTGCATGTTTCTGACTCGTCAGAACAAAATGAGCAGCTGGATGATGTTCAGCTTCCACAGGCTTCCTGTCCTCAGCCTGGATCCTCACTACAGCTCTGGCTAGTTGAGCTAAAAAGGACCCAAATGCCGAAGCGGAATGATTATTATCAGAACGAGCTGGGCACCGGTCGGAGATGACATCATCCAGATCAGAGGTTAGTAGGTCAACCTAGAGGAGCAGGATGTTGATAACATGCCACCACGGGCTCGGAGGGGAATAACACTAGTGTATCATCACAAAATATTGGCGAAATGAACAAATTTTGCGGTGGATAATGTGTTATTTAGAGGCTGCATTGGGTGCCCCGTGTTCTCACATTATACGGATATACGCGCAGCTCGATTGGGGCTAATTTCATCAAAACGGCTCCAAATGACACCAAACTTGTCAGGGTGAGTAAATGATCGTATTTGATGCTAGAAATAAGGTCCAGGTTGTAAAAAATGAAAGTTATCCTTTAAATTACAAAGTACAAGGTAATGAACAATGACCTCTGACCTCCACTGCAACAGTAAGGAACATCCTGCTAGTGAGGATGTGAAAGCTATGACATCATCTTGTGTGGTGCTGGTGCTGGGTCAGGAATCATAAATACAGCATCAGAGGGCAAAGCTGCAGATTTCCCCCAGAAACTAAAGCCTGACTCCGAGTTCTCTGTCCTCAGTGTGTGTGGACGGTCGGCTCGACGTGGTGTTCCTGGTGCCGGCGTCCACCGATCGGATCGCCATGGCCAGACCGCTGCGTGAACTCCTCACCAGTGCAGCGGGGTCGCTCAGAACCATCGGCCCCCGCGACTCTCAGGTATCGTCTCCACTTCAGTAGGTTGAAGAGTTGAATGTTAGGAGGTGATTATAAAACTGAGAGTGAGTCTGTAAACTTTGTTTGGTTGTATTTGGTTCATTTTGTTTTTACTGATTTGAATATGTGGTATTTATTTTATGTCTTTTCTTTTCTCTTTTTTAATATGTTTGAAATGAGAACTGGGTTTGATGTGTTGTAGGTGGGAGTGGTGGTGTACGGTTACAGACCCAAAATCTGGTTCCTGCTGAGTCGCCATGGCAGGTCGGACACGCTGCTGCAGGAGATCCAGTCCACGCCGTTCGATGAAAGTCCAGGGAACAACATCGGTCCGTGTGTTTCTACGTCTTTTCCCTCCTGCTCTGCTCCGTGTGAACGCTGCTGTAACTCAGTTTGTCTCCCTCTGCAGGCGAGGCGGTGACCTTCACCAGACAGTACCTCCTGACGCCGTCCGCCGGGCGCAGACCCAGAGTCCCCGGCGCCGTCGTCATCATCGCTGACCGACGCTCAGCTGACAACCTCACCCTGGCAGCCAGCGGCCTCAAAGCTACAGGTGTTCACTGTCATGATGTCACCGTGATGTCACTGCAGTCTGTAAAACAAAGTGACAGATCCACCCACTCTGGAAGTTAAACAACCTGGAAAAAAAACAACAGTTCATCAAGTGGAAGTTAAAATGATCTCCAAACGACACATAAAAGACTTCATTCACTCTATATCTGCATATATTTTATTTTCATCTTTGTTATCTTTTATCTATGTGCATTCTTGCTTCTTGTCTCCTGGGTTTCTCATTCTGCTGCTGCTTTGTTTCCCTTTTTCACTCTGAAACTGTAGAAACTTTATGTCATCTGGAGATCATTTCATCTTCCACTGGATGTGATCTAGTCTGTCTGATCTCTATAAGATGTGTGAGACTGACCTCTTGGTGTGTGTGTGTGTGTGTGTGTGTGTGTGTGTGTGTGTGTGTGTGTGTGTGTCAGGAGTCACGGTGCTGGCGGTGGGTGTCGACCAGGCGGACACAGAGGAGCTCCGTCGTGCCGTTACCGACGGCAGCACCCAGAACATCCTGTACGCCCGCAGCGCCGCTCAGCTGGACTCGGTGCACACCGACCTGGCCGACCTGCTGTGTGGCATCGCCAGGATACCAGAGGTGACGGGACACTGCTGCTTTCAGCTTCAACAGCCAGGCTCAGGCTCAGGCTCAGGTAGCCTGGTAAACCAGCCTCCCCCGGAAATGCATTTAATTCATTTCTCCGGGGGAGTCTGGCCTCATCCTCGTTGAAACCGTTTCGCCGAAACACTCCGCCTACCGAGCCAATCAGTCCCTGAGCCAATCAGTCCCTGATTGGCACAGCACATTGGCCAATCAGGGACCGAAGAAGAACAGCGATAACGTCTTTTCCTCCAAGAAACTCAACAAGCGCCGACTTGCTGTAGTTTAAGTTCTGTAATTGATGGTATTTCATTTAGAACTTCCCTTACTGTGCTTATGAGGCTCAGGCTGAGTGTTAGTGGAGTTAAAGCAGAGAACCGGCTCGTTGACACAAAGATGCACTGACTGTTGTTGAGCCTCATCGTGAATGTGTGTTATTGTCTTCCAAATCTTTATTTAATCATGTGTTGCCTCTTTTCTTCTTTTTAATGTGGTGCTTTATTGTTGCTGATTTTACAAGGGTCGCCCTCACTGGTTCTGCTGCTAGTGCTGGTTCTAGTTCTGGTTCTGGTTCTGGTTCTGGTTCTGGTTCTGCTTCTGCTTCTGCTGCTAGTGCTGGTTCTGGTACCCACTTTGGTAATGCTACTGGTTTTGGTACCAGTACTGGTTCTGGTACCGGTTCCAGTATCGGATCTGGTACTTGTTCTGGTACTGGTTCTGGTACCGGTTCCGGTACCAGTTCTGGTACCGGTTCTGGGACCGGTTCTGGTACTTGTTCTGGTACCGGTTCTGGTACTTGTTCTGGTACCGGTTCCAGTATCGGATCTGGTACTTGTTCTGGTACCGGTTCTGGTACCGGTTCTGGTACCAGTTCTGGTACCGGTTCTGGTACCGGTTCTGGTACCGGTTCTGGTACTTGTTCTGGTACCGGTTCTGGTACCGGTTCTGGTACCGGTTCCGGTATCGGTTCTGGTACCAGTTCTAGTACCGGTTCTGGGACCGGTTCTGGTATCGGTTCTGGTATCGGTTCTGGTATCGGTTCTGGGACCGGTTCTGGTACCGGTTCCGGTATTGGTTCTGGTACCGGTTCTGGTACCGGTTCTGGTACTGGTTCCGGTATCAGTTCTGGAACCGGTTCTGGTACTTGTTCTGGTACCGGTTCTGGTACCGGTTCCGGTATCGGTTCTGGTACCAGTTCTAGTACCGGTTCTGGGACCGGTTCTGGTACCGGTTCCGGTATTGGTTCTGGTACCGGTTCTGGTACTGGTTCCGGTATCAGTTCTGGTACCGGTTCTGGTACCGGTTCCGGGTATTGGTTCTGGTACTAGTTCTGGTACCGGTTCCGGGTATTGGTTCTGGTACTAGTTCTGGTACCGGTTCTGGTACCGGTTCTGGTACTAGTTCTGGTACGGGAACCCTGATAGTAGATGGAACGGTTCTTCTCTAGAGAAAGGTCTGCTGAACCAGACTAGTGCTGGTCCTGGTCCTGGTCCTGGTCCTGGTGCTGGTGCTGGTGCTGGTCCTGGTCCTGGTCCTGGTCCTGGTCCTGGCCCTGGTCCTGGTGCTGGTCCTGGTCCTGGTCCTGGTCCTGGTCCTGGTCCTGGCCCTGGCCCTGGCGCTGGCGCTGGCGCTGGTCCTGGTCCTGGTCCTGGTCCTGGTGCTGGTGCTGGTGCTGGTGCTGGTGCTGGTCCTGGTCCTGGTCCTGGCCCTGGCCCTGGCCCTGGCGCTGGTCCTGGTCCTGGTCCTGGTGCTGGTGCTGGTGCTGGTCCTGGTCCTGGCGCTGGCGCTGGTCCTGGTCCTGGTCCTGGTGCTGGTGCTGGTGCTGGTCCTGGTCCTGGCCCTGGCCCTGGCGCTGGCGCTGGTCCTGGTCCTGGTCCTGGTGCTGGTGCTGGTCCTGGTCCTGGTCCTGGTCCTGGCCCTGGTCCTGGTGCTGGTGCTGGTGCTGGTGCTGGTCCTGGTCCTGGTCCTGGTCCTGGCCCTGGCCCTGGCGCTGGCGCTGGTCCTGGTCCTGGTCCTGGTCCTGGTCCTGGCCCTGGCCCTGGCGCTGGCGCTGGTCCTGGTCCTGGTCCTGGTCCTGGTCCTGGCCCTGGTCCTGGTGCTGGTGCTGGTGCTGGTGCTGGTCCTGGTCCTGGCCCTGGTCCTGGTCCTGGTCCTGGCCCTGGTCCTGGTGCTGGTGCTGGTCCTGGTCCTGGTCCTGGCCCTGGCCCTGGTGCTGGTGCTGGTGCTGGTCCTGGTCCTGGTCCTGGCCCTGGCCCTGGTGCTGGTGCTGGTGCTGGTCCTGGTTCTGGTTCTGGTCCTGGTCCTGGTCCTGGTGAACTCCTGACTAGTACCTATACTACATCAGTCAAATCTTTTTTCCACGGAGCTGGTTCCAGTACTGGTTCAGACCCAGTTCCTGGTTCTTAAAACTCCCTGCTGGTCTGGAGCTGAGAACCGGTCCCTCTGGGGACGGGGACGGAGTCACCAGACCAGCAGGAGCATCAGAACACGCTGCAGTAAACATGTAGTCGCCGGTCGCTGCAGAGTTTTTAGGTTTTTAACACAAATTCTCCTTTAATGTTTGTGTCGTAGGGAATTCCAGGTCCAGATCAGTGTGTTCAGTGCCCACGGGTGAGTTAGTGATTCTCTAACTCTACTTTACACACCTTTTCCTTCCTTCCTCCTTATTTCTAAATGTGTTTATCTTTCCCGTTTCTTTCTTCCAGGGAGAGAAGGGAGACCGTGGAGAGACGGTACGGTGCAGAAGCTGCTCAGACACACAAGGCCTGTTTTTAAAACCCAACTCTTCTCCTTGGCCTTTTGCTCCTGAGTAACACGTTGACTCTGGTTCTATTTCATTGTATTGTTTTTATTAGTTTTTTACGTCAGCTGTTCAGTGTCTCCAGGTGACGCTGCTGTGTTTGACTCCGCAGGGCGAGCGAGGCAGAGACGGAGCCGACGGTCGGAAAGGAGAACCTGTGAGTGAACGACTGCCTCTGACGCTGCACCGCTCGCTCTAACTGATGTGTGTGCTGCAGGATAACAACGTGTCCCCTCGTGTGTGTGTGTGTGTGGCGCAGGGCCGTGATGGTTTGCCGGGGAGGGAGGGACCCAGAGGACCAGAGGGACGTCAGGGTCCTCCAGGCGCCACCGTCCCCGTCGCCCCCGGCGTCGGGGTGAAGGGGGAGAAAGGAGAACGAGTGAGTGAAGCTCAGCCGTGACATCATCTCACACACACACACACACCCACACACACACACACACACACACACTGATGGACAGAGGAAAGTAACACCAACACACACACTTTGTTTCTGTTCAGGGTTTTCCTGGTATTGATGGAAATCCAGGGTTGCCAGGACGACCAGGTGCTCCAGGAACTGCAGGCGTGCCGGTGAGTTGAGACATCTGAATCCTGAACCCTGGGTTCATGTTGTTGTTACGTCGGTTCTTTAGTTTAGGTTTATTTTAACTTTATTTTGCAAAGTGCTAAGTTTTTATAAAGGAGGACGGCTGGTTTAAACCAACCGGGTCCATCCAGTCTCCACCGGCTGCAGGGGAGTTCCCAGTGTGGCGTTAAACACCAGCCATAGTAATAAGGATCAGAAAACTGAACTAGAAAATTTCCTTTCGGGAAATTTTGAAAGGGCAACTGCCTAACCATCTCTGTCAACATGGGAATCAAACCCACGATCTTTAGGTCAAGACAGAGCTGATCAGACACATGATCATCTTTCTATAAGCACTGATATGGAGGAGCTGTAATCACATGAGGTTACCTGTGTTAGAGTGAGACATGACAATGTGTTTGTGTGTCTTTAACTGTAATCACAAATTACCTGTATTCAACACCACGTATGTTACCTGTGTGTTTTTAATGTGTGTGTGTGTCTATAACTGTAATGACATGAAGCTGGTTCTAGAGTCTGTGTGTGTGACTGAGCTGCATCCTGTATCAGTCTGATTTAGCTGTGTGTCTGTGTTTACAAACATCTTAACGAGCTCCAGGTGGATTGTTTATGGAGTTAACCCTGGCCTGAGGATCAGAGGTTTGACAACTTGAGCTGGTTGCCAATGACGATACCCAGGCTGAGGCAGACAGAAACGTCTTTCTGCCTCTGCACTGGTCTCGCATTTAGGCTTATTCTGACAAAACGGTAGCTCCTATCAGAACAAAACACGGATCAACGGTGCCCTAAGGCCTTCCTGAAAATTTTGGTACATTTGGTGTTTCTACAAAATATTTTGGCGACACGGGCAGTTTTAAAACATTCCGTTCTGCTCCTCTCAGAAAGTTTTTGTATTGGAGTCAATGAGGCGAAGAGACAGACATGGCCGCACTCAGAGGCTGCTAATTCAAATTCTGTAAGTCTCTCTGATATTTTGAACACATTGTGGGAGACACAACAAGTTTGTCTACAAAACTGTGAAAAATTATGTGTGTACCGTGTAAACTGTGTCCAAGAGGAGTGTGGAAAGAGAAAGATACAGGAGTTATTCAGGGCTTTCCCCCACTCTAGCTGATGACATCACGCACTCTAGCACGAACATTCCGTGCAATACACACCCATTATAATCTCATAATTTCTCCAAAAATGATCATGGTCATTGATCAGGGATTGATCAAAAACTATACAACCTATCAAAACGTGGAGTAATACAGCAATACACAAGACTTGTGTCTACTATTTAAAGTTTAAACGGAGTCTCTAGGTGAAAGTATGCCTGAGCAGTAGACAACAGTTGGCAGTATGAAAAATCCGATGATTTGTTCAAGACCTTCTCCCATGCATTCTCTATGGGAAATTTTCACAGTTTTTCGCTGATTGCTCCACGTGGAGGCTCCAAATTCGTGAACTGCTTAGAAAAGTAATAGCACACCGATCCCGATCAAGACGCACGTTTTGATATATAATATGTCTTCGAGTTGCAGGACTAAAAAAGCGTCCGGAAGAGGACGAATAACTAGAAAAAGCATTTCCAAGAATGGAAATGGGTTGGAAGCTAAATCAGCTGAACACTATTGCTGAAGCAATGCTGAATGAGCTGAAGAAATTGTTGAAAACAAAGAATGCAAAAAGTCTGAAACAACATGACAGAGGCCAGTATCGGTGATCTCTAACCATAAATCTACCACTGCACCACAGAGAACACGGCAATACTGCCCCTGTTGTCATTATTCAATGATAACTGAATGCAGAATAGTAGAACTGAACAGTTACAAGTGCAAATTGAGGGCTTTTGTGCCAGGCCTGACTATTTTATGTGAATTTAAACAAAGTATAATGCCAAAATGCCACAGTTGCAAAGACTGTTGTCTGTTAATGAGCTGCCCTCTGTGTCACTCTGAAGTTAACGAGCCCAAAGCTGCACCTGTCGGAAACACAGTCAACACCAAGAAAGCTTCCCAGCAGAAGTCAGAAAGACTTGTAATAAAATGAATATCAGGCTGAGAGCAGCAGTTTGAACATGAAACAAATTATCAGAAGTCAAAAGAGGATGACTGAGAAAATAAATCACTATTAATGTTGGTGAGGCAAGATTTGAACCTGTAACCTTCAGATCAAGAGTCCAGTGGTTTCACCACTGAGCCACCAACACTCTCCACACACAGTGAGCATAGAGAAGCAAGTGAGAGGGAGACATAGAAAGAGAGGGAGAGATAAGAGAGGGAGATAGAGGGAAGGAGGGAGGGAGATAAGCATGATTGACATGATGTACTCTGGTTCAGAGTTCAAGTCAAAACTCAAACTCAAAAGTACTTTATTTTTCCGTTAGGAACTTTTTTGGGGAGGAGAAAAGTGCAAGTGCAAAAAATCACAGTCCACGCATCTTTACATGCAATACAGTAATAAAAACACATTCCTACATAAGTTCAATTAATTTACTAGAGACATCCTGTCAGTCTTTTTTATCATGTGTCTGTGTGAGGCTGTCTTAACGAGCCTCCTCCAACAGCTGGTGACATGCACTACACAGAGGAGAGCAGAGCAGAGCAGAGTGGGATTTCAGCTCAGTGCAGCCTCCGCAAAACAGCCTATAAACAGAGAACCGTACCTCTTATCAGAGTGTGGTTATGATTAATCAGCAAGGAGACCCTCCTGAGCTGGCTGTGTGACTTACATGTTTGTGAGACAAATAGTTTTCTAACCGTGGCAGTTTAGAAAAGAGGGTCCTCTCTCCTTTTCTGAAAAAATCAGCTCCTAGTTTTGTATTGGAGTCAATGAGCCAGTGGAGCAGGTCTAGCTGCACAAAGAGGCTCATGCAGACAATTCTGTAAATCTGTCTGCTGTTTTGATCACATCATATCAGACATGACAAGTGTGGCTACAACCCTGGAAAAAATCAAGTGTCTGAGTGTAATTTCTGGCCATCTAGGACAATTTATCCAGAAAAAATCCAGACTGATTTTCGCTCCCTCTCACTCTGGTGATGATGTCACCCACTCTAGGCTCTGCTCGTTAGGAGAACCATTGTAAAGCTGCATTTTGGCAGAAATCTTAATGATTTAAAAACTGCCACACAGCTGAAACTGTTGAAGATATCAATAAGATGAGCTAGAGCTGAATAGTTAAAAGGTTTGTCTACAGTTTAAAAGAAAAATGGAGTCTGAGGGAGAAAGTATGCTGGAGCTTTAGACGTTCAAAGTAGTACAACGATTTTAAAAGTTTGAAGTCGTTTTCAATGCATTCCTATGGGGAAAAAAATTGCAGAAAAAGTTAAATATTGTAAAAAGTATAAATTGTATGAAAGAGAAAAGTAATAGCACAAAAGTGTTCAAGAAGCTGCACATTTTGATGTATGAATTGCTGAAATAGCACAAAGTATGAAGGAGTAGTTAGGTGCGCGGAAGAAGTAAGAATAATAAGTATAAAGAAACAAAATGGCCGACCCGAAGAACAATAGGTTGGAAGCTTTCAGCTTCCAACCTAATAAGAAGAAAAAATCCACAGAATAACAATAGTGCCCGGCTTTGCCGGGCACTCGTCCCTACAGCTATTTCATAGCTGTTGGGTCGAGTGCCCTGGCGATGGCCGGTGCCCTAATTAAAAAGAAAAAGAAAAAAGGACCTGTTACATAAAATCAACCAGTACCTCTGGGCTTTAGAGCTGTATAATCTCTGTGTCTGTCTGTCCACTCCCTGTTAACTCTTTCGCGACCGCACAAATTTCTCATCCCATCCGCTCAGGACCGCATGTTTTTGGCTATTTATTAAGCTTTTTTCTTACGTCGAACCAAACTCTGTACACCACCTAGAAACAAACGGGTTTCACGTGGTTGAAGAGTGACTTTCCAACGTGTTCCTCGAAAAAACTGCGAGTTTTTCCGTCGTTTCGTTCGTGAGGACGAAGGAGGAGAAGAGAGCTGGGTTTCTCCAAAAACGGCGCTCCCGCTCTAGTTTCAGAGAAAAACGCACTTTTTATGTCAGGTGTCAATCTGCTCATTTTACCGCTGCCGTTTCCCAAATCATTTCTACAGCTACATAAATATGTTTGGAGGTCCATGGGGGTGGGAGGGCAGCAGTGCAGCGAAGCGGGTCTCTGGCCGCAGCGGAGACAGCGCCGTGACGCTACTGACTGGCCGGCTGAGTGCTCGGGGGCGGGGGCGGCGGCTCACAGGCCCGCTGTAGTTCCCAGTGAAAACAGCAGCGATAACGTGCTTTCAGGTCCGAATAAATCAGAAACCAGCACAGAAGTCGCTAGATTTGTCGTTGGTCGCTTGACAAAAAAGTTGCCAAGAGGGTTTAGTTAAAAGCTGAGATTCAGAAAAACACTGTAGCAGACAGCTGCTGCTGCTGCTGCTGCTGCACGCCGTCCACAGAGCAGCGTTCAAAACCGCAAACCAAGATCACACAGTTTAAAAAACATTATGTTTTGATTTTAGTTTAAAACAGTTTTTACATATCAGAGGACTGTCTAATTCACACACAGGGTACCTGAGAGTGTCTGTTATCATAATCCACTTGTGACCTCTGTTAAAGAGTTAAGGTTGTTGTTACTGTAGGTTTAACCAGATGTGTGTGTGTGTGTGTGTGTGTGTGTGTGTGTGTGTGTGTGTGTGTGTGTGTGTGTGTGTGTGTGTGTGTGTGTGTGTGTGTGTGTGTGTGTGTGTGTGTGTGTGTGTGTGTGTTTCCTCCAGGGTTCACAGGGATTACCTGGAGTCAGAGGAGATCCTGTGAGTAGCTGTCAGCTGGACGTCTGAATACGAAGTCACGCCCTGTTGTCCTAACCTTGTTAACTAAAGAGTAAAGTAAAGTCGTTTGTTTTGCCATTTTGTGCACTGACGAGTTGGGTCCAGTAGGAACTTCAGTGCAGAGTCCCGGAGGAGTCAGACCGACAGTTAAAAGAAACAAGTCAAAGGATAAAGATAAAGAAACCATCATGAATGACAAAGATAAATGACATTGAAGTATAAAACGAAGATAAAACAGCCAAAATGTGTTAAATATGTATGTAAGGTCCATTAAAGTGTAGGTGTGAGTCTCTCTCTCACTTTTTCCTGTTATTGCAGGGTGGGCCAGGAACACCAGGGTCACAAGGATCAAAGGGAGATAAAGGTGAAAGGGTGAGTTACGTTTTAATTCTGAAGCATTTCATAAATACTTATATTAATGTGTGTTTGTGTTGGAGACAAAGGAGCAGGGTGATGTGTAAAGTGTGTGTTGCTGCTGCTGTTGCTGCTGCTGCTACAGGGTGAACCAGGCTCAGCTGTTTCTGGAGGAGGTCTTCCAGGGAGGAAAGGAGAACCAGGCATCCCAGGAATACCGGTAAGAACCAACCTGGAACAACCACAGGACACAACATCTGTCAGATTAGTGTTGGAGGTCATGGTTGTATTTAACATGAATTCATGCAAAACCTCTGATGCACGTTGCCTTCAGGGACAGTTGTTCATCAACAGTCTCTGTATTTCCCTCTAAAACAACTCTGTGTGGTAACGT
The DNA here is from genome assembly GCA_030347415.2 of Decapterus maruadsi. NCBI lineage: Eukaryota > Metazoa > Chordata > Actinopteri > Carangiformes > Carangidae > Decapterus > Decapterus maruadsi. Next base: position 1,033,634 of record CM064896.1, read on the forward strand.
TGTGTTATTATCTCATAGCGTGGTGAATGTGCAGGTCACAACTTGTCCACCAGAGCGTTGTGGAGTTGTTGGATTGTGTATTTGATGAGTTTGATGAGGGAAACCAAGAAATCCCATAATGAGCCTCCGTAGCGTAGCTCTGAGCAGCTCACGGCTCTGCTCCACCGTTCTAAAAATAGCTTGCATCGACAATTAAAGGTAACGAACCTACTGCTATGACTATAGGGATTATGGTGATGGGCCAATTTGACTAAATGTTGAACTGTCCCTTTAAAGAGTGTTTTAATCTGGTCGGTTAAGGGGGAAAAAAGGTGCGTCCCTGCTTTCACCTCCATGTTAACAGTGTTTGTGTTGTGTGTGTGTGAAGGGGACTCCAGGTCGGCCCGGCAGCGATGGGGTTAAAGGGACGTCTGGAATCCCAGGGTCACCAGGTCAGGATGGTCGCCCCGGGATACCAGGGACACCAGGACTCTCCATCAAGGTTGGTATCCTCCTCTGCATCAAACTACTACACACTACACTATAACTCTACAACTACACTGGACTCAGTTTACAGAGTAATGGTGACGTCCATGTAGCTGAGACGTAGTGACGTCAGATGGGAATAAAAAGGTTTTTAAAGCAGCACAGTTTTAAGATGAAAACAGGACACGGAACTGTTTTCACTTTTCAGTTTCATAATGATGAGATGATTCATACACAGTTAAAATATAATTACTCTCATTGGGGGAAAATATGCAAAGCTGATTGGCCGAGCTGGTTTCAAAGGCAAACAACATTTGATTTTATGTCTATGATGTCATTTATAATTGTTACGTTGAAAAGACTTTGGCTGTTAATAATAATAATAATAACTAAGTAGTTGTCAGTCGTCAGTGACAACTATTGGATGTTGTTCTGTTATCAGAACATTGTAATGACAGATGGGATTTGAACATCTTTAATAAAGTTATTTGCTGACTCAGTGCAGCCATTTAAGTTTCCATAAACCACAAAATTAATCTTTGTTTCCACTGGTTTAATGAGGCGTTCAGGGACCGTAATGAATTCTCAGTGTAGTACATAGTGTAGTGGTGTTGCTGCTCCAAGAGGAAACTGTTGTTGCGCGACTCAGCCACACGGTGGCAGCGTTGAGCCGCTCTGAGGTCGGGGCTGAGGGGAAATCAGAGACTGAAGAGGTCGCTTTTCTTACACGACGACATTTTGAATTTCACTGTTTTTATTTTCCAGTGCATCCAAAAAAACAATGTGTTTGTTTTAATATTTGTGACAGACATTGAAGGTGTGAAGACTGATGTCAAACATGTTGAGTTTGTGAGATTCCGATTCTCACCATGTCACTAACTGAACTAGTATGTTACACCGGGGACGATTCTAGATTTTCTTAATAATCACTGTCTTATGATTGTCAAGATTATTATTATTATTATTATTATTAATTAATTTCACAACACTATGAATGTAAAACACATTAAAATAGTGGCATTGCTCACTTATTAGCTTGGGGTTTGAAAGCTTCACGTTGCTTCTCATGATGCAAATGTTTGTGCCCAAATATTTTAAACCTTCACTAAACTTTTCAACAAGATTACATATGCATTTTGCAAAAAAAGTATAACCTGGAATATGCACTTTAAGTTTATTTTAATCGTTTTAAACAGCATTTAAATTCCTACAAATTCATTGTTACATAAAGTAAATTGACGTTGACGTGATTTAACCCAGTTGTTGTGCTTCTACTTTTGGTAAATGATGAATATTTATGTGCCGTTTAATACTGCAATTAAAAACAAGTAAACACAGCGTCCCTAGAAGCAACATTTCACTAGATGGTGGTTCTCACACATCAAAGCTCAAAGCCATCGTGACTGAAGAATGCATGTGATAATTACTCAGTATGTTATTTATTAATGATTGTGTGACTGTGTGTGTGTGTGCAGGGAGACAAGGGCAGCCCAGGAGACAGGGTGAGTCACTCCATCAGCAGCCACCATCGTCCTCTCTCTGGCTGCATAAATATCCAGAGGAGCGTAGAGACGACGAGGATGATGCTCAGCTCTTATCTCTCTCTGCTGACAGGGACCTCCAGGAGTCGGCAGCGGGGCGGCTGTGAAGGGCGACAAGGGCTCCGCAGTAAGAGCTGTCAATCACTGACGTCTTCATTGATAAGTATGCATCTGTATTTCCTAATTACATCCTTATCGCCCAGGGCGCTGCGGGACTTCCAGGGGCCCCGGGTCCTCCAGGGCCGACAGGACCACAGGGCAGCAAAGGAGACAAGGTAGCTGCAGACGGATCCAGAGAGCCGGTGGTGGAGCATGTGGAGTGTTGGTCTCAGAGAAATGACTTGTGGTTGTTGTTGTTGTTGTTCAGGGCGACGGTGCTGATGGGCAGCCTGGACCTGCAGGCAGGCAGGGAGAGCCTGGGGACAGGGTACGGCAGAGACAAAGGAGCTCCATGAGGAGACGATAAATACAACACAGACAGACAAAGACACTGATTCTACTAAAACTGCTCAGGCTGCACAGTCCCACAAAACAGGAAAATATGTCACACATTGTGGTTTATATGAAATAAGACATGAGTCAGTCCAAAATAACCGACTCCCCTGTCACTGAGCAGAGGAACAAAGTACAGGTGCATCTCAATAAATCAGAATATCACAGTAGAAAAGTTCATTTCAGTAATTTAAGTCAAATGACTCCAACCAAGTTGAGTTCATATGAATGGACAGACTTTTCAGAAGACTTTTTTTTACTTTACTGAATTTTAGGTCTTCATTCAATGTGAAGCATCAGTACAACTGCAAGTAATTAAATGAATAAAGATGTGAAATGCGTGTAATGGATCTATATAATACTTTTGATTATAATGATTAATACAATTGAATTACTGACTTTTCCATGATATTCTACTTTATTGAGATGCAGCTGTTCTTCTGTGACACAAACCACAGTCAAAGCTGATCTAACGGTCAGAACTGGTTTCAGGAACAGGAACCAACATAAAACCTCTGTGTGCAGTTGATAACTTGATGTTGTTTCTGGTCCGTCAGGGTCCGCGCGGCCCCCCAGGAGAGATCGGCAGCAAGGTAAGACACAGGTAAGACACATCACCTGTGTTCTCAGGTGTAAAGAGAAGAATGACCGGTGTCCCTCTCTGTCCTGACAGGGAGACCGAGGACAAGCAGGAGAGCCGGGGTCACAGGGAGACAGGGTGAGTCAGACACTCAAGTCTCTGTGTGTAAAGAGTTGAATCTGAATATTAAGAAAAAATATTACACTTACCGATATGTGAGTTCTACGGAAGCTTATTGCATTCATTCAATAAAAAAAAAATACAGATCCTGTTTTTTCCTGTTTTTCTGAGTAATTTTTTTGGATCAGTTTTTTGAGTAATTTTTTTCCTGTTTTTCTGAGTAATTTAACTGTCCGGCATGATGGAAACAAAACTGTTAGCGGCTAACTAAACTGAAATCATGTGTATCATACCCTGTGTGTAACTTGCCCCCGGTGGAGTAGAGAGCTGAAGACGGGTCATAGCAGGAGCAGGAGCTGGAGTCACTTGCAAGTGAGGTGTTATCGCGAGATTTCGAAGTAGAGAAAAAATTACTCAAAAAAACAGGGAAAAAGAATTACTCAGAAAAACTGAAAAAAATACTCAGAAATACAGGATTTGTATTTTTTTTTTTATTGAATGAATGCAATAAGCTTCCGTAGAGTTCCACCAAAATCATATAAGTTCAGGTTAAAGCTGTTGATTGAAGGGAGCTGAAGTTCACCGTCTCCTCTTCTGCCTTTCCTGTAACTACGTTTGTGTTTGAGGACAGCACCTTTTACCTTTTCAAAACTGGATGTGCGTTACGTGTTGCACTGAAACACAGACGGTACTCTAACCCATACTCATTGATGGTGAGGACAGAACAGTCATAGTAGATGTAGGTTAAGAAACTCAATTCAATGTAAATAACTTTATTTCTCCCTGAGGGGTCAGCAGCTCATTAAAGAGAGCTGAAAACCAACTAAGACACAAACACACCTGTAATCTCTTGTTTATGATGATTAACCTACACAAATATACACGTTGTTGTAACATCATGCGTTTTTTACCGCTATTCATTGATTTCTTGTTGGATTCTTTGTAAACAAATGCACATGGCAGGAGGAGGGTTGTTGTTCCTCTTTAACAAACAGCTCTCTGTGCTCTCGACGTCCTCTCTCGATTGGATGGACACACTATTTTCTTTTTCTCTTTTTATTTCTCGAGAAGTGAGAGGACCATAAAGCCATCCTCAATGCGTGACGACTTTTGTCTCCCTTTCAGAACGATTTCTGATTAAAAACCAGACCTTAACTGTGTGAAATGAACTGTTACTGCAGGACATTTCCATAAATACAATTTCACAGTGGCTGAATTGGCTTTTATAAGATGCAGATAATATTGTCAAGATGAGTTTCTCCAGAAGCTGTCACAGACGGTGCTGTTAATCTCATACTGAAGCTAAACGTCACTGTGTGTGTGTGTGTGTGCAGGGTGAGAGAGGACCTGCTGGAGAAACTGGAGAGAGAGTGAGTACAGCCGTTGACTCGTCGTCCTCATCGTCTCCTCTGAGTGTCTCTGTTTCTGTGAATGATGATGATGATGATGATGATGCTGTGTTGTCTGCAGGGAGACCCAGGGAAGCCCGGCCTCCCAGGAACAGCAGGGCTCAGAGTGAGTGACAGCTGATGACATCATCACTGAGCCTTTTAGTTTCATAGTGGTTGCTGCTCTGACTGTGATTAGTCTCATGAATGACTGGTCTCCATCTGTCATCAGGGTTTAGCAGGACCCAGTGGACCTCCTGGAGAAAAGGTGAGACTGAGTCAATAGAGTGTAACGGTCTGAGAGGCAGCAGGTCAGAAACAGGAACGTGACTCCATCATCTGTCTGTTCCCAGGGAAACGACGGAGCACGAGGGGAGCCTGGAAGAAGTGTGAGTCCACGCACCAGAGACTGATTTCATCTGTGCTTCCACTTTAAACATGAACTGAACGTCCAACAACAGCCTCTGTGTGACGTCACTGTGTCATTTAAATCATGCAGGTTCCAGGGTTACCAGGAAAGAAAGGAGAACAGGTGAGGAGTCTGATCCTCTTTTCCTTTGTAATACTTTTTGTTAACTATATTTTTTTTTTGTAAAAAACAACAACAGATAAAAACGATGATATTAAAATATATCTTGTCCAGTGTATTTAATTATTCTGTTAAATATATATCCTCCTCTATTATCCCGATATAGGCAGTCCATTTCCATTTCTCCCATTTCCTGGGAAAGTTGCTCCTCTGGACCTCAGAGAGAAAGTCATCTTTCCAGTCAGCACATTTCCTTAAAGGGACACTTCACTCAAAATCAATAATTCACCAGTTTCCTACTCACCGTCATGCCAAGGAAGGGTTGGGAGAACTTTTGTGACTGGAAACTCAGTTTTTCATATAATGGCGATGGATATAGTTCACGTCTGATTGGTCCAGAACACACACTGTGAAACATCCAGATATTAGGCTCCATGCTGCTCGTCCTCCTGACCCAAGTGTCCAACTGGTCCATGTCTTGGCTTCAGCAGGACGAGCAGTATGGAGCTATCTGGATGGGTGAAGTGTCCCTTTTACTCTGTCCATCCATTGATTTAAAGCGTGGAGGGTTTTTAACGAGACACGGGTCATTTTTAATAATCACATTGTTAGGACTTGTGCATCCCAGAATATTTCCCACAGTTAAACATGACCAAAAAATGTGGCAGTGATCGGCGTTCATGTTTCCACACTGTTCCTGTGATTGAGAGAGTTTGCCTTCACTATGTGGTCGAATGCTGTTTTAGTCGGGTGCATTTATGACTTTATCGTAAAAAAATTCTAACAAAAGGTTTCTCAACTGTTTTTTATAGTATTAGATCCTTAATAACAAACTAAAAGTTTACCAAAGTTTGACACTAGAAAGGAGTCATTTTCAGGATGGCGTCCTAATGTAAATGTAATGGGTTGAAGCCCAGAGAGACGCTCCAGGTGAATAGGGTAAAAATTTTAACTAACAGGTATCACCATGAAACTTCCCAAGTTTATCACTTACATTAAGACAAATATTTTTTGTATTACAAGTTTTGTCAAATTTTATGTTTAAATATGTAAATGAGGCAATAACTAATTAAATATGCACTAAATTGCACACTTTTCCAGATCCAAAAATGTAATGGATGAAGCCACTTTCAAAAGTCTTGTTTTATTTTGTTGACACATTAGAGTCAGAAGGTCTTACTGAGGAGATTCTGGATATCTCTTTTTATCACTTTGTAAATGAGAAAATACTGTCACCAGCCCTAAATAAATCACATTTCCTCATGTTTTCAGGACTCAAATATTGTATAAATGAGGCTGTGAATGATATATCAACAATCCCCTCTGGAAAAACCTTCAGAATATGGAAAATGATCAAACTGGAAGGTTTGGTGTGTGGAAGTGCTGCTGAAGTGGATCTGGAAAAGTTCTGGAAAAGTATGCAATTTAGCGCATATTTAATTAGTTATTGCCTATATAAACACCAAACCTATATTACATATATAAACATAAAATTTGACAAAACTTGTAATACAAAAAATATTTGTCTTAATGTAAGTGATAAACTTGTGAAGTTTCATGGTGATACCTGTTAGTTAAAATTTTTACCCTATTCACCTGGAGCGTCTCTCTGGGCTTCAACCCATTACATTTACATTAGGACGCCATCCTGAAAATGACACCTTTCTAGTGTCAAACTGTGGTCAACTTTTAGTCTGTCATTAAGGATCTAATACTATAAAAAACAACTGAGAAACCTTTTGTTAGAAATTTTTTACGATTAGGTGCTTTTTCTTCATAAATGCACCCGACTATTTACACACGACTCAGTGGAGAGTCGATGTCACCAGTCTTCTCTCTGATTGGTCTCCTGTGTGTCGTCGTGGTCGTGTCTCAGGGGGAGCGAGGTCTCGCCGGTCCTGAGGGCCAGAGGGGGGAGAAGGGAGAAGCTGGACAGAGAGGAGAGAAGGTGAGTGACAGTACGGCTGGTTGTGTGGATGCTTCACGTCTGTGTCCTACTCCACATAATGAAATGGTTCTGTGTCGTTGATAAAGGGGTCTCCAGGGTCAGGAGGGTCCGGCGTGTTTGGACCTAAAGGAGAGACGGGAGAGCGAGTAAGTTCACCCTCACTGAGCTGTAAACCATCCAGCCATGTTTACATGGACACCAATAATAGGAAAAAGAATAAAACTGCCTCATTCTAATCAGAATGATTATAATCAGATTGTAGAAAAACTGCTCATGTAAATGTGGCTGGTGATTATTCTCCTGACAGCAACATCCATCACTGATGAATCACTAGCTGGGTTTATACATGGAGCCAAATATTCTGACTAGAATCAGTTTAGAGTCCAAACTGAATGAAAACGCTCCAAATAAACGGCTCAATCAGAATAAACAGGTGGAATAAACCTTTACTTAAACCGACAGAAATGAAAATGACGTCCTGTAAACGTTGAAACTGAATCTTTCTGCTCCGTGTCGACGAGAATGTGAAGCAACGTTTCTTCATTTGTAAATGTTTGAACTACTGATCCCAGATCAGACCAGAGATCTGATCTGGGATCAGTCACAGGATATTTGGATTTCTACAGTTTTCAACGGGCCTGAACATTAGAAACCTGACTGAACTCGACGCGGCTCACTACCATCAAGTCATTTCTATTCATATATATAAGATCCATCACAGTGGAAACCCAGCTATTGAGTCGGTTTAAGTCAAAGTGAACATCCGTGTCTCCCTTCCCTCCTCCCTCAGGGCGCTCCAGGGATCAGTGGACGAGCCGGTGCCAAGGTGAGACGCCTCGTCAGCTCCTCTCCGTCTCTTTCTGTTCATTTGTATCGATCTGAATGTGAAACTGCTGTGAACTGTCGCGTAGGGAGACGGCGGCGAGCCGGGGGAGAGAGGAGAGAACGGACGGCCAGGAATCCCAGGGAAGCCCGGTATTCCTGGGAAAGAGGTGAGAGATGACGCTGTGGAAAGTTCCTGGTTTATATACTTTGTAATTTTGTACCTTCTTTTATTCTTGTGCTGTGTGATATGGACCGGTGTCTGTAATAACGTCTATAATAATACACAATGTAGAGTTGATCTTATCTCTGTGAAGGTCTGACCAACGGAGATGAAATAATTAGTTAATTAGTTATTAGTTAGTTAATAGTTCAATGTGTTTATTGGCAGAGATGTATCTGCAGCTGTTTCAACAGTCATTGATCTACTTTTTATTTCAGTTTTATTCTAAATCAAACAGAGTGTTATTTATGTTCTGTTTCCACCTTCATGTAAATATTTCTCAGTTTTACCGTCTTCTAGTCCATGTTGTTGTTATTTCATTTCATATCATGACGTTAGTCTTGTTGCTGTAAAAAGATTAAAAAAACCTTTTAAGCTTTTCTTCTCCTTCCAACATGCATCTCTTTCCAAAGATGAAATGTTAGAGGTAAAAACAAATACACTGTGTGACATGTGGATATTTAATTATTTCCTCCCAGATAAATTCAGTGAATTGTTGATGTTTAACTTCACAGGGCGGGAGAGGAGAGAAGGGCGATGAAGGAACTCCTGTGAGTACGATGCTCTTCCTGTGTTTCTAAAATGATGTCATCGCCAACATAATTCACTCTGATCATAGAAAACTCTGTGTTTATATATAAATATTATACATTATTACAAACCATGACTTCCTCCACAATCTGTTTAAAATGAGAGACACCAGATATCATTTAACCTGAGAGGAACATTGTTATTATTTGACTTGAACCAGTGTAAAAAGCTTTAAAATGTGATTTCACGTTAAAATATGGAAAATTATATTTATTGATCTTGTACCGTTAATTATGGATTGTGATCTATTCCTCATCTAGTTGTGACAGAAGTTTACAGATGAGATCAATTTCTAATGTTTGTGCTTTATCCATTTTGTATTTTTTGTGACAAGCATCATTTTGTAAATTAAAGGTGGTCGTTGTAAATCAGCTCATCTTCTGCTCTCAGTGCTTTAAACTGTGCCGTAATAAAAACTCTTTAATTCATTCATTGTGTTTGAACCTGCTGTTCCATCAGGGGGAGTCTGGTCTCCCAGGGAAACCAGGAGAGAGAGGACTGAGGGTAGGACACGTGTCTCTGTCATTAAAACTTCACAACGACCCAGCGACGGTAAATGACAGTTCACTGATCGGACGCTGTGATTGGTCGCCCTCAGGGATTGGCCGGGCAGCCGGGACGAGCCGGAGAGAAAGGAGACATGGGCGACCCCGGAGAGCACGGACGGAACGTGAGACACACACGTCATATACATCATCATATAGACATGTAGTCTATATACATCATCATATAGACATATAGTCTATATATAGACAGCTTTACATGTGTGAGGAAGGAAGGACAGCTGGTCACATCTGTCTGTCCAATCACAGGGCAGCCCTGGACCCGCAGGACCGCGAGGAGAGAAAGGAGAACTGGTTGGACGTCTTAACTTTATCTTTTTTACAAAGTGTTTATTGAAGTTGAACAGTTTCTGCTCTTAGTGGATTCACACACGTTGACGCGCTGTTTGCAGGGACCTCAAGGCCCCCCAGGACCGCCGGGGAAAGTGGTGAGTCTGTGATGTCATCAGAGTCTGCAGCATGTTGTCGACCCTGAAACCCCTTCTCCACCAAAAAGAAACCTGGTTCCAGTCTGGTGCCTCCAAACAACCAGTCTGCGTTTCCACCGTCAAGAAGCCGAGTCATCTCGCCGGCGTTAAACCTCGTCACGCGACAGAAGCACCACGACAAAGATGGAGGACTCATCGTCCCCGTGCAACTGTGCTCTTGTCTTTTCAAGCCTGCATCGCAATCCTGTGCAGAAAACACAAATATTGCTGCTAGACGTCGTTAACGATAAGAAAATGATTCTAATTCAAGTCGTGTACTGTAACATCATACAACTGCAGAACAGAAGAAAACGCATGATGAGTTATTTTACACAAGTGTCGGCTCTGAAATGTGCGTAAGTTTGCTTCTGAGTGTTCGTAGATTTTGTTCTTAGCTAATAGTCCAGTAAATATAAGCCAAAAGAGGGGTCAACGTTAAACAAATTGCAACAGAAGCAAACTCAACTGATTTTGTATCCTCAACATGTCCCGAGTGAGGGAAAAAAAGCCCCGAAGAATCCCATTAGGGGAAAGTTTTGAAAACACCCAAATATATCCCATTTATATGCATATAAAAAATTTTTTTCACGTGAATAGGGTAAAATTTTTAACCTCTAGATATCTCCATGAAAATTACTGAGGTGATTATTTACATTAAGACAAACAAAAAATGTATTACAAGTTTTTTGAAATTATTTGTTAACATGATCAAATTTGCATAAAATTGCATAAATTTGCATAAAATCCACCGTTTTGATGGCACATGTATATATGAAGTTGCTGTGGTGGTACCAGCATGAAAATTGGAATGAGTTGACTCCATCGGTCAACCAACAAGAAATCACTTTAAATTTCAAGATGACTGCAATTTTTCGAGGTAGCCACATCCTTAGTAGAGCGGGTATGAGCAAACAGTGCATAATCCAATTACGTATGGCCAATTTGCACATATACCAAAACCAACCTGCTCTAAACATTGGGTATAGCAGGTGAAAATGTCTTGTTCAGTCTTGTTAACATATTACAGTTAAAAAACGTAATATTAAGGTCTGAATGGAACCCATTTAGGCTATCAGGTGTTGTATGTGTGCAAATTAGCCATACGTAATTGGATTATGCACTGTATAAGAGTCCTGGATAAGAAAACATCGATCAATGCCACAAACTTTGTAAAAACTCGTAAGTAGGACTTAAGAACAAATGTGTTCTTTCTGTGAATGAGGCCCATCGTTTCTTCCTGTCTGGTCAGCTGACCCCGCCCCCGGCCCCTCGCGTCTTCGGTTCTTAGCTCTGGACCGGCTCGGAGTCGCTGCCTGTTTGGATCCAGTTTTAAGAACCAGGAGCCGATGCTTAGGTGGTGGAAAAGCAACGAACCGGCACTGGACCCAGTTTGGTGGAGAAGGGGTTTGAGTGAAGCGGACGAATCCATGTGATGTTTCCTGTTTGTTCTCCACCACAGGCCGACGTCCAGGGCCAGCTGAGAGGAGAGAGAGGAGAGAAGGTAACGTCACCTAAATAAACCCACCAGGTCATTTCTATTAAACCATGAGCTGCAGCTGAATCGACCTGTGGTTCCCAGGGAGACGATGGAGACCCAGGAGAGCACGGCAGCAAAGGTCAGAAAGGTGAAGCAGGGACTCCTGGAGCTCCAGGCACCAGAGTGAGTTTCAACCGGTCGATGCTGCTGCTGTGTTCACATCTGTGTTCACTCTGACTGTGTATCGTGTTGGTGCTGATGCTGTGGTTGTTTCCCTGCTGTTCTGAAGGGACTGGAGGGACAACGTGGACCTGCAGGAACCAGAGTGAGTCTGACTCTGTCGCTGCGTCTCTGTAAATGTCTGAATCTTTTGTCTTTTCATCCAGTCTCATCACTCTGACTTGGTCTTTTCCAGGGCGACGCGGGAGAAAGAGGAGCACCTGGAGAGAAGGTCTGACATCACGGCGGTCTCACCTGTACCGACCTGTGGCAGCTCTGCCTGTCCTGTCCTTCCACCACACTGTGTCTCACTCTGGTCCTCATTTAGAATCAAACTAGCGTAGGATCTGCTGTAAATATCAGTCAATTGACACTTTTGGTGTGAAACCGGCGAGGCATTGATAAATCTGACGGCTGAAAACGTAACTTTAAATCTAAACGTAACGCCCTGAGTGTCCTGGCGTCATCTCTCTGCTGCAGGAGGAGGTTTCTGTCTGTCTGCTGCTCTTTGACCGATCTCACCTTATGTCTGAGTCGAGTTTTCAACAGGAACCTGATGAACATGTGGCTGTAAACTCCTATTTATTTATATTCAACAGCAACAACATGAAGTCTGCATCGCGGCATCAGTCCGACTGGTTAATACGTCCTGACTCCTGCAGCTTGGTACACCTGGTCTGACCTCCCGTGAATTGTTGCATATGCCACGCTCACGTTCAAATTAATAAACGTGCCCACTTTTAGGTGTATGTTTGGTAAATGAGGGCCATAGAAGAAGAGGAGGAGGAGCCTCTGCAGCTGTTGTGTTCAGGCTCAGAGTTCAGTTCTTGTCCCAGTTCACATGCAACAGGGAAAATCTAATATCTGACAGTGTCTCCTCCTCAACACCAGGTGGAGCTGTGTTGTTGTTTCAGTGGGTTAATACAGACTCAGAGTAAATCACTGGATATAAATAGCTCAACTACAGTTCCTGACTGGATGCACCGGTCTGGGCTGAAAATATATAAATATCTTTACTCTGGTCAGATCAAACTATGGACTTCCTTTTTTTGTATATATATATATTCTATATATATATATTTATATACAGATCTTCTCGCTGGTTGCACTGTGTAAAATTGACTGAATCAGCACCGACGCATCAGACCAGATGTTTCTTTGGGGTTTTTTCTTCTATTCTCCACTTTGTGTCGTCTCTGCTGTTGCAAACAGCTCACATTGTCCAGTTATAAACTACATACTAATGTATTCATGAGTTATAAATGAAGAATTCACTATTTAAAGCTTAACTAATGCTTAGTGTGAACTTATTATAAAGTGTTACCGGGTGTTTGGATGCACTTCAGTCGTCCAGTTGTAGTCGGATTAAGAGTAATTATCTCTTTTTCATCTCTGGTAAATGTAGCTGCTGTGTGTCGACTGTGTGTGTCGACTGTGTGTTGACTGTGTGTTGACTGTGTGTGTGTCGACTGTGTGTGTTGACTGTGTGTGTTGACTGTGTGTGTTGACTGTGTGTCTCCGTGCTCAGGGGGAGCGAGGAGCGTCCGGGTTGGACGGACGTCCCGGTCTGGACGGTAAACCAGGAGCTGTTGGACCAGCGGGACAGAGGGTGCTGCAGCTTCTACCATCGAGTCTCCATGACACCGCACTTTGTGTTGATTGGATGGTGAATGTGTGTAACTGATGCCTTTGTGTGTGTGTGTGTCTGTGGATGTGTGTGTTCCAGGGGGATCCAGGGAAACAGGGCGATCCTGGGAGAGACGTGAGTTCCCGTTGACAGATGTGATAAAGAGACAAATGTTAAAGTCAGTTTTAACTCCTTCACTGTGTCTGTTGACCAGGGTTTACCAGGACTGAGGGGGGAACAGGGCCCCCCAGGCCCGGTCGGGCCCCCAGGGACTCAAGGGCCTTCTGTGAGTGTGTACACACACACAAACACAGACACACACCTTCTTCTACACCTCAGTCTGATAACTTGACGTGTCATTGTCCTTGTTGTGTTTCAGGGTAAAGCAGGTGAAGATGGAAAACCTGGACTTCCTGGTAAAACGGTAACAACTCACTGAGACTTCTCCACTTCTCCTGCATCCTGAACATAATGAACTCTGGTTTTATTATAGTTTGTATATTTTGTATTGAATGAACTGATGTGTTTAGAGATCAGCTCTGTTCAGACATTAGTTTCAGGACCAGCTGTATAATGAGCCTCTAAAGCAGAGCTACTGAACTGATCTGAGAGCTGCTGCTGCTGCTGCTGCTGTAGAGACCATCAGTTTGTTTCTGTACATCCCATAATGCATTTTGCTTTGACTTGCAGGGAGAGGATGGAGTTCCAGGTGAAGATGGGAGAAAGGTTTGTGTCTGTTTGTGCAGCAGCTTCAACAACATAGTGATTGATAAAAGTTCACGTCCTGGACGACGGAGCGCTGGTTAATTATAAAGAATGAATCCATCTCATCTGTGTTGTTGTAACCTGACAGTGTTTTCTCTGATCTGCAGGGCGACAAAGGAGAAGCAGGAGCAGCTGGGAGAGATGTTAGTGTTTTCAATCTCTTTCATGTTTTTCCTCATGTAAAGTTTTCCTCTTGTCATGTTGGTTCATTCTGACGTCCTCGACTTCATTCATCAGCTTTCCTCCTCTGTGTTTATTAACTCACGTTGAATCAGAAGCAGCTTTATAGTCATCATCCTGTAGTAGTGGAGCTCAGCCTCCCAGCATGCTTTGCTCCTGTAACTCATCCTGTATCACAGAGAGAAGTAATGTGAAGTGTCTTCCAGGGCCGTGACGGGCTGAAAGGAGAGCGGGGCATCGCTGGGCCCTCGGGCCCCGCCGGTCCTCAGGGCCAGCCGGGGCTACCCGGCCGCATCGGGCCTCCTGGAGAGGTGCACGTGACGTTCACACAGTTATAAAGGGTTAATAAACAGAGAAGGAGAGGTTTGTTGTTGCTGATGTGTGCTCTGTCCCTCAGGCGGTCTATGTGAAAGGAGCTGAGGCTGCACCGATCCCCGGCCCCCAGGGGCCTCCAGGAACTCCTGTGAGTGGCTTCATGATGCACATTACACTTTAACACTGTCTCATCATGGTCACCTTACATTATATTTTTTTAACATTAGCATGAAAATCATGTGTAATCTTGATGTGACATTACTATGAAACTGACCGTTATTTCTAGACTGTTTCTTGACGTTATCACGTGATTAACGGCCTGTAAATTAAAGGTTTACCGACAGTTCTCCTGCATGTAATCATGTGTTCATAGACGTGTGTTGTGTGTTTGTTCTTTTTATATACGACCTGATGATCTGGAGTTAATGTTGCAGAAACGTTGTGTTTATCTCTTCTCTTCTTCTTCTAAGTCCATGTACATGTGCTACATACAAGCGTCTCTGTGTGTGTGTGTTGTTTAATCCTTGTCCCTGCTCCGTCCTGCAGGGAATCCCTGGAATACCCGGAGCTCTGGGAGTCAGAGTAAGTCTTAGTCTTGGTTTTCTTTCTCCATCTCAGTTTGGTTTAGATTCGTATCCATGTGTTTTCTCACCCTCTAACTGTGTGTTGCTCAGGGAGAGAGAGGTTCTCCTGGCCTTAAAGGTGATGCTGTAAGTTCCTCCATTCCTGTTAACAATGACAATGTGACACCATCAAAACACGACTTGTGTTTTTAATGTTTGACACTGTGACGCTTGTTGATCGGCAGGGAGACCCAGGAGAGGACGGAGCGCCGGGAAAACCTGGGACAGCTGTGGTAAAAACAAACTGATCGTCAGGGGTGAAGGATGTTTGACCTACAATGCATTTTAAAATGTTTTATAACGTCTGACATTTAACATGACGAGGCAGACGAGCTGTAGTAACTGAGTCCTGGGGGTTTGTTTAGGTTTTGCTTGGTGAAGGATTTAATCCTGGAGATCATTTCATTTTGTGCCGAGACAGTGATTTAACTTTCAGGTTGAATTTGGTTGCATGCTCTCAACACTCTGCTGGGTTTGGATGAACCACAGGAACTGAGCTGAGACTTGTGCAGTCATTTACTGTCACTATTTATTAATTTCACCTGAGCGATGTCGTGTCTCTGTGCAGGATGTCCAGAAGGCTCTGGCCGGCTTCGGCATTCAGGTATGTGGGAAAATACTGCACTTTAGAAACGGTTTCATTGTGTGTTTTTTAGTTTTTTGTCTTGTGTTGGTTCTTTAATCTTGTGACTTGCTGTTTGGAGAGTGACGAGGTTCCATCTCTGCTCTAGATGTCTGACCTGAAGGTGGCCGTGCAGAGGAAGGACCCGGGTCCGCCCCAGAAGGCCGAGAGAGGAGACAAAGGAGACAGAGGAGAGGCGGGAGTCCGAGGACCGTCCGGTGCCGACGTGAGTCATTCATTTATCTGCTGTTTCAGCCCCGACAAGGAACTTTCACTGAGCTGGATGCAAAAGTCTCTGGTTTCTTCTGATGTCTCTGTGTGACCTACAACAGTCCTGATGTGCGAGCCAGATAAGCGTCAACAATATGCGCTAAAGCTCATGGGAAATGCAGTCTTTATTCCGGAAAAACGCTACCGCTTTTGTCCACATGGAAAGTTCCTAGTAGGGGCTTTAACATGATTATTTTCTCTTAAAAAAACTTCAACCTTTTCTTTTCCTGTCAGGGAACCCGTGGGTTTCCAGGAGACAGGGGAGCAAAAGGGGAGCAGGGAGAGCGAGGACCAGCCGGAGCGACGGGGCCTCCGGGAAGAGCCATCGGAGAGCGAGGACCAGAGGGACCTGCAGGTCCGGCAGGAGAGCCGGGAAAACCGGGGATCCCTGGAGTCCCGGGCCGAGCAGGAGAACTGGGAGAGGTTGGAAGACCTGGAGATAAGGTGAAGAGCTGGAGGTCAGGACAAGAGAACAAACAGCAAACAGGAGAATGTGTGACTCTAACGTGACTGCGTCTGTGTGTCTCAGGGCGAGAGGGGAGAGAAGGGAGACAAAGGAGAAGCTGTAAGTGATGACGGTGCAGGATTCATGTGGTCGATGTCTCATGTCTGATTCACGTCGAGTTGTCGCTGCAGCTGAGAGTCTGTGTGTGTTTCAGGGGAGAGTCGGTCTGACGGGTCCGGCCGGGCCGCAGGGTCAGAAGGTCAGCTGCTCCTCATCCTCGTTACTGATTAAGCCAAACTACACGTCACATGAAGGGTGGAGGTAAAAGACTGTGTGTGTGTGTGTGTGTGTGTGTTAGGGAGCGTCTGCTGACTCCGTCCTGACCGGAGCGCCGGGGGTCCGAGGTCCTCCAGGTCTGGCCGGGCCGAAGGGAGAACCTGGAGCAGCCGGACCTCTGGGACCCAAAGGAGAACGTGTAAGATTATAAACAGATACACAGAACTTTATTCATCCTGAAGGAACGTCTTCTGCCACTTCGCTCCAAAAGGAAATAAAATAGAATGCAGAGGAAATAAATGATCAAATATATCCTACAAAAGATAAAAGATAATTAAAAAATACTAATATTTATACCTACTACAGATCAAACATAACATATTCATATCACATGTTACGTCACAAACCATGTCACACAGGGCTTTGTGGGGTCGCGAGGCGATAAAGGAGACAGAGGAGAGTCTGGAGAAAAAGGACGTGACGGCTCGTCGGTGAGCTGCCTCCCTCTAGAGTAGAATATACACAATAAACACATTTACAGTCATAATAACATGTGGTTTGTAATTTCAGGGATCACCGGGAGAACCAGGAAAACCTGGTCTGGATGGGAAGCCGGTAAATAATAAATAAGTTCCACTTCATTGATGAAAATGTGCTGAACATCTTGTGAACGTTTCTTTCAGTGTGTTTTAATGAAAGCAGCTTTTTACAGTTAATGATGTTAATATAGTATTCTGTTGCTTCATCTGCTGTGTGGTGCTGATTAAGAATAAGAGTATTAAAGGGATAGTTCAACATTTTGGCAAACTGGTCCATCACCATAACCCCTATAGTCATAGCAGTAGGTTTGTTACCTTTAATTGTCGGTGCAAGCTATTTTTAGAACGGTGGAGCAGAGCCGTGAGCTGCTCAGAGCTACGCTATGAGATAATAACTATTTTAGAGGGAAATTCAGAGACTGATGATGAAAAACTGCAACGTGCATCAGTGGTTTTACATGCATTTCCCTAGCGTAGCGTAGCTCTGAGCAGCTCATGGCTCTGCTCCGCCGTTCTAAAAATAGCTTGCACCGACAATTAAAGGTAACGAACCTACTGCTATGACTATAGGGATTATGGTGATGGGACAATTTGACTAAATGTTGAACTATCCCTTTATTCGTACAGAATTAACCTTTTGTACTTTTAAAAAAGTGAAAGCAGCAGGACTCGTTCTGATCCACGGACATGTTCAGGTTTCATCTTCTCTCTTACACACACACACACACACACACACACACACTGTTGTGAACTGTGTGTGGCTTCATGAAGAAGCAGATCTCAGATCAGATCAGAGACGTTGGACTGGTCCTCATGTTGTTGTTTCCTCTCCTCCATGTCGGAGCAGGGCCCCACGGGGCCCGCCGGTCCTCGAGGTCAACCAGTGAGTAGCCGTGTCCCGGCTGCGGGGCCTTTTCTCAGGCTTCTCCTGCAGAGCGACGCCTCTGGGTTTGGCTGCGAGCACGAAGCCGATGGAGCTGCCCCCCCTCCCCCCCCTCCCCCCCTCCACCCCCCCGGGCTGAGGCTTCATAGATCTGTAGACCGATGCAGCTAACACCGCTCTCTCTAACTCCCTCTCTCTCTCTCATCTGTCCCTCTCCTCCTCTGCTGTCCTGGACCTCTCCTCCTCTCAGGGCCTGCCTGGGTTCCCAGGAGTTCTAGGCAGACCGGTAGGTTCTCTGCTGCTGCCTGGCTCGCTTCGGCTCGCTCTGGCTCGCTTCGGCTTGGGATGAGGAGGGTTGGGAGAACCGGTCCCTTTGGTACCAGATACACCTCTTTTAGGACATTAGTCATCACTGTGTTCACATTCCTCATCGACGGCCAGGAAGAAGTCACCAGTAAACTCTAGTATCAGAAACGTTAGACGTGTCCTGGAAAACCTGGAAAATGGTTGACCAATTAATTCCAGTCATGGAAAACACATGGAAAATTAGAGAAAAAAAATCAATGTCCTGGGAAACAGTTTGAGCTCCCAGAGAACAGTTTGACTTGTTCTGAGTGTTCCCAGTGTTGGAGCTGTCGTCTCCTCTGCTCAGTGACACATGGAGCAGCGTTCAGGGTTAAAGAGTTTTTGAGTTCTATTAAAGTAATAATTTCATAATTTCTCAGCATGTCAGAGTTTATTTCATAGATGAGTCAGAGCCACAGACGGCACATCTTTAATCAGACTTCTGAGGCAGAGAGAGGAAGAAACATGTTGTGAACGTTTACGTATTATTACTGATTGAACTTTTTTGGTTAATTTTTTGACAATAGGAAGTTATCGTTACCTTGTCAACAGTGTCGGCGTGAGTCTTCTGCCTTCAGAAACTGTTACCAGGGAAACGATAACTTCCTGTTGTCTGAAAAACAAACTATAAAAACTAAACATAGAAACATCATGTTGAGTCGTGTGTAGGTGGGTGAGGGGGGGGCTGTGTTGCATGCTGCTGTGCCTGCTGTCTGTTCTGCTTCTCTCTTTCACATGCACCGACGTTCAGTTTGTCATGTGTGCGTCTGTTTGTGTTGTCATGTTTTATTTGTGTGTGTGTCATCTGGACGTCAGTCAGTCTGTGTGTGTGTGTGTGTGTGTGTGTGACCGCTGGTCCACGTCGTCCAGTATCGTGTCCATACACTAAATGTTATCACCAAATATCTAATGTGTGAGGTTGAAGCTGATGTGTTGTGCTCCGACAGGGAAACCCCGGAGAGCCGGGCATCCGGGGGCCGACGGTAGGTTTCACACAATCACACAGGATGACCACGTTAACACATTCACAGACTGTAATTAACAATTAACTACAGCCATTAACATGTGGAGTCATCTGTTCATCAGGGTCCCATGGGTCCTAACGGAGCTCCAGGTCCAGCAGGTGTGAAGGTGAGTTTATCTCAGAGTGGGGGGGGGGGCAGGTCTGAACTGGTCTGGTTGTTAATGTTGTTGTTGTTGTTTTCACAGGGAAACCAGGGAGAAGCAGGTGTTGGTGTCCAGGTCGCTGCAGCTGTGTTTACATCTCACACTCAGTATCATCAATACAGACAAATGAGCAGTGTGTGACCGTGTGTGTGTGTGTGTGTGTGTGTGTGTGTGTCTGCAGGGACCTCCTGGTGCACAGGGGAGCACCGGTCTACCAGGACCACCAGGTCCTCCAGGAGCTGTAGTGAGTGTTTCCATCAGTAGCTCTGTTTACATGGACGCACAGATTGAGAATAAATGATCACCACGGTGTGTGTGTGTGTGTGTGTGTGTTTGTCCTGCAGGGTCCTCAGGGTCCTCCTGGACTGCCAGGCCAGGTGGTGAGTATGCAGTCCTGGTCCAGCTGCTGGTTCTGGAGTGGAGGATTACTCCTGAACTATAAGTACTGAAGCACTTCCTGTCCCTCAGGGTGAATCAGGGAAACCTGGAGTTCCTGGAAGAGATGGAGTACCTGGAAAAGAAGGACTCCACGGATTACCAGGAAAGCAGGTGTGTTTGTGCGTGGATGCTGTTAGTGTTGTGTAGTGAGTCTCAGGTCCTTCTCAGTGTCATGATGTCATGTGTTCCTCAGGGTATCGTTGGACCTGCAGGCCAACCAGGCCTGAAGGGGGAGCAGGGAGACAGCGGTCCTCCAGGAAAGGTGAGAACCTGCTGGATCTGAGGAGGAGCCTCAGGGGAAGAGGTTTGTGGATTTAATCCAAGACAGAGAATGACTTCCTGTCTGAAGGAGTGAAAACATGGCGTAGGTGGGAGGAGGCGCTTTAACGTAATGGTTCTCAAATGGGTTTTTTTTTTTTTTTTTTTAGAAATTTTACCACTTTTTGTTTTTGAGGAATTTTACCACTTTTTAATAGAATTTAAAAAAAACTTTTTTGAGAAATTTTACCACTTTATTCTTAAAAATGTTGTACTTTTTTATTTATTAATTTATTTTTTAGAAATTTTACCACTTTTGTTTGGATAAATTCATGTAGCACAGCAACAGCACTGAACAACAGTAAAACTAAACATCTGTCCTCTACTGATCCATGAGCCTTCAGACTTTTTAGTTGCTGATGTTGTGAAGCAGAACAGTGTAGACTGAAGCTGAAGCTGCACAGAAGAAACATCCAGAGCCTCTTTATCCAACTGTGGATAAACATCGTCATCCTCCCAGTAAAGTTGGAGTCTTCCCTCCAGAATAAAAGCGTCCTGTCTGCTCAGTGTGAATCAGATCACTGTGAGCCTCAGGTTCAGCACCTTGGACAGAGACACAGTGACACTGTCAGTGAGTTCAGCTGTTTGATAAAGAATCAGAAAGAATCAAGTAATACGATATGATGCTCTTATCTTGACTCTAATAAATTAAATATTTAAGTTTTTTAAAATCCATCCGACAGTATTTTCATTTTGGACCTCCATGTTTCCTCAGTCTTTCACTCCTGATCCTCTGGTTGCTGTTTGTGATGAAGCCTCTTTATCTGTGAGAGCTGGAAAATCTGAGATCTGGACTGATGTGATGTCTGAATATGAAGCCTTTTAAATATATATTAACATTTTTAATGATCCAGAAGCCATGTGATGCTGTTGTTCTGTTTTTCTGCACCTGTACAGGCAACGGCTGGGTCACCTGGACCCAAAGGAGACAAGGTGAGTCACTGTCGATGACATTAACACCATGGATTTCATTGATGGAATAAAGTAGTGAATATAGATTTATGCCCAGTGTGTTGAGTTGAGTGTAAAGACTGAGGAGAAGCTGACTGTCCTGGTTCTGATCCGTGCAGGGTCTTCCTGGTCACACGCTGCCAGGTGTGACTGGAGAGCGAGGTCTACCTGGAGAAAAGGTGAGTCTCAGTCTCAGTGTGTGAAGTGTGCGTTCACAGCGGAGTCGTTAAACCCTGTGTGTTCACCGCTGTGGTTCAGGGCAGCAGAGGAGACAGAGGAGGAGCTGGAGCCAAAGGAGAACGAGTGAGTATGACGACGCAGCTCGACACGATGGGACACCGTGGAAACGTCACATGTTCACAACCTTTCATCTCTGCAGGGAGCGGCTGGAGAGGCTGGAGACCCTGGAGAGGATGTGAGTTACCTTTGACGTCTGTAGTTTCTGTAGTTCAACACATTTAGATGAGAAACAAAGCAGACGAGTACGGAGAGAGAATAAAGTCATGAAGCAGAAGGAGCTTCACATCACATCCGTATCACTATTAATATATAAACATATTGTTTTTCATGCAGGGTGCACAAGGTTCTCCAGGACCCAAAGGAGATAAGGTGAGCTTTAACTGAGTGTTTAGTTTTAATTGGTGCGTTTGAAAGGAAACTGCTCATGACACTGATGAGGAAACGTGCGTTACAGGGGGAGAAGGGCATCGGGATGGCAGGTCAGCCGGGTCGGGTCGGGCCTCAAGGTCTGAAGGTGAGTAACATCCGGAGCTGCAGCAGCAGACGAAGAGGAGGAGGAGGAGGAGGAGGATTCATTCAGTTAGTGTGGTTTACCAGACAGGACACTGACCACAGTCTGACTGCACCTTTACTTCAGGGGGATCCAGGTCTTCCAGGTTCGGCTGGTCCAACAGGACTTCAGGGGAAGCCTGGCGATGCTGGGCTGACCGGGCCGAGAGGAGAACCTGGACCTGCAGGACCTCCAGGACCACATGGGGAGAGGGTCAGTGGAGCTGCCGTCTGTCTTTACACCACCGGCCTCGATGCCCGGCTCACATTTGTTGCCTTTATCCGATTATTAACGTGTTCTGTTGAAGTGATCTGAGTTTTACTCCTGCTTTGCTTGTGCAAAACGACCGGCATGCGTCGACGCGGTCGGCGTTGACCAAAGCAGAGGAGGACGTCAGCTGTCATCACGGCTACTGATGCATTATTGATGACGTACGACTCGTGTAGACGGGGAATATCCGATCTGTCTGTTTAGAAATCTGATCTGTATCTGATTTAGTCTCCACAGCTACAGAAACTGGAACCTGAATCCAATCTCAGTATCCGATGTCATGCGTTCTTGTTACAGATCCGATCTGAGCCATTTGAGAGGAAAAAAATCAGTATTGAGCCACTTGAAGCTTGTCGTGTAAAGACGGCCTTAATCTGTGATGATGTGAATCTGAACCAGTGAGTTTCATTTCAGGGTCTCCAAGGGTTTGGAGGCCGCCCAGGAAACGTCGGCCCTCCTGGTCCTGCTGGTCCTCCAGGAGCAGCTGTGAGTTTATGTCATGGTTTAATAAGCTTGGTTCAACCAGGAGTTTAGATCCTGTTGGACTCATTATGGAATTTCAAAGCCACAGTAAAATGAGACTTTCCTCAAATGTCAAATGCACTCATTGTATTTCATGAATTTAAACACAGAAGGAAACATTAAACATGAACTGTGACATTCATGCATGTTCTTGGCTCTTACTCAGTGAGAACCACAGCAGACGACTGTTTATAACATGTTTATTTCCAACGTGGTTTCTCAGCGAATAGAAGAACAGAAACAAACATGTTGTTTCATGGTGCCTGTCTTGTTTTCCAGGGATCTCCCGGCACCAACGGGGTCAAAGGAGACAAGGTGACTCTCTCTCAGCCCACGTGTGTCTCTGTTTACATGATCATGGAGGTTTTACATCATGTGTGGTTTGTGTTTCCAGGGTGAAGTTGGTGTTGGTGTTCCTGGTTCCAGAGGAGAGAGAGGAGAGCCCGGTCTCAGAGTGAGTCACTGTCCCACAGCTGGATGTCTGAAGATGTGAAGAGAATAAAACCAACGCTGACATGTTTGTGTGTGTGTGTGTGTTGTGTTACAGGGAGAGGAAGGACGAGCGGGGCAGGATGGAGAGAGAGGACCAAGTGTAAATATCAAGTGTTTTCTCTTCATCTCTACATCGACCACATCAACAGAATAAATATTTAGAGCTCAGAGTCTCTCACATTAGTGACTGACTCTCCTGTTGTAACATACGTATTCTTCTATTTAACTGTGGCTCCATCACCAACATGAGTGTTAACAGCTGGACTGAAGTCCCTGTTTCTTCCTAGAAAACAAACAGCTTTGTTAACATGTTAACGTGGCTGTTTAGCAGCAACAAAACCAGCTGAATGACTCCGACAGGAAAACCTCCACAGATGTAGAGAAACATCCATGGTTGGTGTGTTGTTGTGTATACATTGTGTGTGTCTGTGTGTGTTGTTCAGGGTCCTGCAGGAAGTCGAGGTGTTCGTGGAGAGAAGGTAAAAAACTACCAGTTGTTTTTATTAATGCACGCGGCCGTCGAACAGGCCGTCGGCTGCAGCAGCTGCATTTTATTTATACAACGCTCAAAGACGCAAAATTAATACAGAAACAATGAACAATATCAAAAAGAAATGGGATGAAATGAAATAGATCAAACCCAAAGATAGAAGAACAGAAATGAATGTTTAATTGTACATTAAAAGGTTGTTACGTGTTCTGCTGTTTCAGGGAGATGTTGGACTTCAAGGAGACAAAGGAGAGAAGGTGTGTGAACCGTGTGTGAACATCTTGATGAAGTGTTTTGTCTTTTGGGTGAATCCAGATGTTTACAGCTGTTGTGTCACTGGCAGGGCGACACCGTGCTGGTAGGAGGACCTCCAGGAGACAAAGGCAACAAAGGAGAAACGGTCAGTGAACACACAACAGCTGTAGTTGTGTTGCAGCCGCGTCTCCATGTGTTTATTAACAACACAACATCGTGTAGTGAGAACAGCGTCACGCTTTGACGTCTGTGTGTTTTTTCTATGATACCTGCATCAGGAGAACAGATGACATTTAGCAACTGTGCTAACTCCAGCATATTTACATTGATGCTTTTAGCTGATGATTAACGTGCATCGTTCTAATCAAATAAATGAATCAAATGTCATTCTCTCTCCAGCTGTCCTTTCAAAATAAATGCATAAAAACCTGAAGAAAAAACCCTCTATTCTCTGTTCTCTATGCAGGAATAATCCTGTGCATTGTTATTACTGTAAATTAGGGGTGTAACGGTACATGTATTCGTATTGAACCGATTCGGTACGGGGTGTTCGGTTCGGCACGGCCCTGAGATTCGGTACAGAAGTTGTGTGTGTTTACAGTTCGCCTGCAGCTACACGTGCTGCCCGTTTACGTCGTGGCTATCGCTAATGCTATCGCTGCTATCGCTAATGCTACCGCTAGCGAGTAAACAGACTTGAAGAGCCTCCCTGCTTGTAGGAGGAGTGGAGGTCAGGGCTGTGCTCCTGTCTCCTCTCTGTCTGTCTACCTGTCCCTCTCTCTGCCCGCCCGTCTCTCTGTCTCTCTCTCTCTCTGTCTCTCTCTCTCAGTCTGTCTGTCTGTGTCGCGCTGGGCTCCAGCACCTGTGGATCTGCTGCTGCAGATGCGGCAACAGCAGTGTATGTCGCTCCCGTGTTGACACTACGCGCTGTGCCATCGTGATGATCCGCGTTATGAACTGTTAGGGCTGCACTTAACATGTAAAAAGAAATGTTGTTGTTGAATATGTTTTGTTAATTTGAGAATAATTTATTGAATTTATTAGGCAGCACTTTACAACAGTAAAAAAAAAAATCATATTTTGTATAATGGTTTAAGTAGCCTAAGTTTATATAAGTTAAGTTTAATAAGTTTATAAGTTTATTTGTATCAGGTACCTTCAACATAACATTAGTAGGTGCGTAAAAGAATTACGTTTGACTAAAACATGTAGCCTACATTTGGTTTAGAAAAAATCCTAATAAACAACGAGCAAAATCATGTTCTTACTGTACCGAAAATGAACCGAACCGTGACCTCAAAACCGAGGTACGTACCGAACCGTGACTTTTGTGTATCGTTACACCCCTACTGTAAATTATATAATAACTCTCTGTCTCTGTGTGTGAACAACGTCATCAAACTGGATTAATTATTTGAATTTACCGTAAAACTCGGAATATAAGCCGCACCGGTATATAAGCCGCAGTCTATTTTTTAGGGCCTCAAACTGGGAAAACAAGGTTTTCTATTGCTTTCATCCGAATCATGTTTTTTGACAAGGGGACTAGTTTGCTTCTTTGCTCAGCGATCCACTCAAAAACGGCATCTTCCACCCGTGGCCACAGACATTTTCTCCCTCTGGGGGTGCACTCACACTAGGGCCAGTTGTTCCGTGCCGTGCTGAAGCCAGAATGCCCCCCCTCCCCTGTCCCCCGCTGGCCTGCACTCACACTACCTCGAACCCAAGCGTGCTGAAGCACGGTTGCCTCCGACACAGACATCATCACGTTGATATATCAACACGGCGGATGCGCTCTGACTGCAGAGAGAACGCCGCTATTCATTGTTTGACCGGTTGCCATTGTAATATCTTGAAGTTTAATCAAAGCGCCGGCGCGACGTAATCGTTAATTGACTGTTGTTTACACGCGGCTGCAGACACGTGGTGGAGAACGAGCCCGCAGCGCATTACGTGTGCGCATTCTGGCCAAGTGTACCGTGCCCAAGCACACCTCTCCCAACCGTGCCGGGCCAGGGAAGTGTGTGTGAGTGCACCCTTAGTTTTCACCATGACTTCAAGTTTAGCTTTGTTTCTCCGCCACTCACGTTTCTCATCAACATTAAACTCTCTCCCCGCGTGGCGATTTCCATTCTGTTCCGCAAACTCCACAACCTTTTGGGCTGCCGTGTAGCTCTTTCTTGTAATTTTCCCAGGCATGTGTAGTCGTACTGTCGTCGTGTCGGTGTCGTGCATGTCTCTGTGATAAAATTACGCACACTGGCCGGCTATGACGGCGCTGTGGGTCAAATTTACAATGTCAGCATTTACCCTGGTATATAGGTCGCACCGGTGTATAAGCCGCACCCAACTTTTTAGATGAAAAAAAAAGGAAAAAAAGTGCGGCTTATACACCGAATTTTACGGTAAAAGTCGATCCTGTGACGTAGCTGCATCGATTCAGAATCGTCCCATGAAGAATCTCGATGCATCTTTGAAACGATTATTTTGGTGCCTCTATATGTCATGTTGTGTTGTGTTATGTTGTGTGTTGTGTGGTTTGTGTTGCAGGGCGACAGAGGGCCCAAAGGAGTGCAGGGGGAGAAAGGAGGGAAGGGTCAAGAAGGACCTGCAGGAGAGCAGGTATTTACACTCACTCTCTAATAGAAGCAGCTTGATGTATAGAATAGTGATATGATGCTGAAACCCAGTGTGTGTGTGTGTGTGTGTGTGTGTGTGTGACGTCATCAGGGTCTGAGAGGAGAACCAGGAGAACGGGGATCCACTGGATTCCCCGGAGCGCGAGGTCCTGGAGGACAGAAGGTGACGGCGCCGTGGTTCAAACCAGTGAATCCCGTCGGGTGACGAGTGTCGCGGCTGTAACGACTGTTTGTGTTTCCTGTCTGCAGGGAGAAGCCGGTCAGCCTGGAGTTCCTGGAGAGTCGGTCTGAATCCTTCCAAACAGCAGCTTCTGCATTTCCTCTGTTTCCTCTCCGCTGTCAAAGACGGAACATTTCTGTTTGTGTTTGTTCCTCCAGGGTTTACCCGGGAAGGACGGCCAGCCGGGACACAGAGGAGAGAAGGGAGAGATCGGCATCCTGGGCATGAGAGGAGTCAAGGTGTGTTCACTGTCCATGTGTACATGCACAATGATTGTTCATTCTATGTGGTTAGGGATGTCACGAATACTCGTTTTCACAATAAACCACAGTTAATTAATAGTAAAGATTCCTAAATCAGAGACCTGCTCCACGGTTCTGGTCTGTTGAACTGACACCGTCCATGAAGCAGCAAACAGTCAACGACAGGTCTTTGTCTTTATCTCTTCATGTGTCTCCGTCGGTGATGGATGTTTGTGTTTCCAGGGCGACCGAGGACCTAAAGGAGCTTGTGGCAGCGACGGACCCAAAGGAGACAAGGTGAGAGAGAGTCTTCTGTTCATCAGCATGAGATCGACTGCACATCCGTCCTCTGTTGTGGTCACATGTTAAACTGTGTGTGTGTGTGTGTGTGTGTGTGTGTGTGTGTGTGTGTGTGTGTGTGTGTGTGTGTGTGTGTGTGTGTGTGTGTGTGTGTGTGTGTGTGTGTGTGTGTGTGTGTGTGTGTGTGTGTGTGTGTGTGTGTGTGTGTGTGTTCAGGGCGATGGAGGAGTCCATGGACGCTCCGGTCTCCCAGGAAGGAAAGGAGAACAGGTGAGACGGTAGAAAACGCCCGTGTCGTGTGGTGAACTCCGGTCTTTGAGCTCTTCATCTCTTCATCATGTTCTCTGTGGTTTCCAGGGCGACCTGGGACCGGCGGGGGCCCCGGGCGCTCCTGGGAAGGAAGGGTTAGTCGGCCCCAAGGTAACGTACTGTGTTTTAACTATAACAGACTTTTAGTGTTTGGTCAAACTTCACAAGGTCTTGAACATGAAATCCATAAACGCCGCTCTCAGTCCTTCAGCAGGATGAACGAGTGATGAATCCTCAAAACAAAACTCCACATAGAAAAAGTACATAAAGTACTGAACTTCACTCCACGAAGGCCACACGAATGCTTTCAGGTCGTATCAATCAAAACACCGCCATGCAGGTGTTATTTATCAGTGATCGCCGGTCGGCTGGAGCAGCAGCCGCACCGATGAGAGGAGAGACGAGAAACAGGAAAAAACTTTTCTATTATAAACATAAACATTCATCGACTCATCATGAAAAGGTTTAACGCAGTTATTCCACAACAATAAAAGTTTGAATTGTTTTTTTTTTGTTTTTTTTTAAACATTTTTGATAATTTATCTCTTAAATTTATGAAAAAACCCCGACAGACTCTAAAGTGTCAGAGAAACGAATCCCAAATCATTCCCTGTAGGAGGATTTAGTCTGGACGCCGCCTCCAGCTGGAGTTCTAACTTCCTCCATGTATCTGAGGCAAGGCAGCTTTATTTGTATAGCCTGTTTGTCTCAAAGGGCTTCACATCCCATCATAACAACATCCTCTGTCCTTAGACCCTCACATCCACTGAGGAAAAACTCCATGGAAAACCCTTTAACAGGGAAAACCAGGAGAAAGCTGAGGGTGAGGGACAGAGGTCTGCTGTGGATGTGGGGATTCAAACTAGAACATGATGAGGAAAACAACGTTCACGTTCACAGATTGTAGTTTGTGTTTCATGTGTTGTGTCACCAACATGATACAAGTTTCAAGGATGTTTCAGTGAACGGTGTTTCCGTGGCTGTGCAGGGCGAACGCGGCTTCGACGGCGTGGCGGGATCTAAAGGAGCTCAGGGAGAGAAAGGTGAAAGGGTGAGTACAAGTGAAATGCAGTGTGTTCATCTTCAGACTGAGCTCTCGTCCTCCTGTCAGAAACATGGTTAACCGTGTCTCTGTGTGTGTGTGTCTCTGTGTGTGTCTGTGTGTGTGTCTCTGTGTGTGTGCAGGGGCCGTCTGGCGTTCCCGGTCCTCCTGGTCCCAGAGGAGTGGACGGGCCTGCTGGTCTAACCGGACCTCAGGGACCGGCCGGCGGTCGCGGCCCCGAGGGGCTCCAGGGACAGAAGGTGACGCTGCAGCTGTGCTTAAGTTTGCTGTGTGTGTGTGTGTGTCCTTCAGACATGTTGTCATGTTGTGGTGTCGTTGTGTCGTCAGGGGGAGCGAGGGCCGATCGGCCCGGCCATGGTCGGTCCACGTGGGATCCCAGGAATCCCAGGAGAGAGAGGAGAACAGGTGAGGCTCAGTCCAGTCAGAGTGAACGTGCTGCAGCCTCCTGCTGTGCTCTAACACCTGTCACTGCTGCAGGGAGAGATGGGTCCAGACGGAGCCAAGGGAGACAGAGGAGAGCCAGGCATGACGGTCAGTGATCCACACACACACATAAACACACACAAACACACACAGACACACAACAGCTTTAAATGCCCTTTGTCCTGTTTCCATCTTGACTCTGAATCCAGGAGGACGAGGTCAGAGAGTACGTTCGCTCAGAGATGAACCAGCACTGTGGTGAGTGTTCATACTTCATACAGAGTCATGTAAACGTTTGTGTGTGAACTTGAGTTAAACTGTGATGAAGTAAATCAGCTCCATGACTCTGAACTGACCTGTTCTCTTCTCTTCTCTTCTCTCTCTCTCTGCTCGTGTTGCTCCGCCCGCCTGATGCTCAGCGTGTGGAGGTGAGTCAACGTTCAGCTGCAGCAGATCACAGACGGCTGCTTTCAGCGCCTGTCCCTTTAAATGCAAATGAACCACTGCTAGCCCCGCCCCCTTCTACCGGCACCACCACTGGGATAGGGGCGGGATTATGCAAATTAGAAAACTAGTTACATCACTGGAAGACAACGGAGGGAACAGCTGGAAAAACCACATGGATTTAAAGTATCCCATATTCTCTGGAACTTAGTGTGATGTTTCATTATGGGATGCTTCATTTCCATCACTATCGCCACCTGCAGCTCTGCACACCTTGAACTGTCCAGTCCTGACTACTGACTGTAGTGATGCTGCAGGTGTGAAAGGGGGCGTGGCCTCCTGACAGACTGTAGTGATGCTACAGGTGTGGAAGGGGGCGTGGCCTCCTGACAGACTGTAGTGATGCTGCAGGTGTGAAAGGGGGCGTGGCCTCCTGACAGACTGTAGTGATGCTGCAGGTGTGGAAGGGGGCGTGGCCTCCTGACAGACCAGTGTGATGCTGCAGGTGTGGAAGGGGGCGTGGCCTCCTGACAGACTGTAGTGATGCTGCAGGTGTGGAAGGGGGCGTGGCCTCCTGACAGACTGTAGTGATGCTGCAGGTGTGAAAGGGGGCGTGGCCTCCTGACAGACTGTAGTGATGCTGCAGGTGTGGAAGGGGGCGTGGCCTCCTGACAGACTGTAGTGATGCTGCAGGTGTGGAAGGGGGCGTGGCCTCCTGACAGACTGTAGTGATGCTGCAGGTGTGGAAGGGGGCGTGGCCTCCTGACAGACTGTAGTGATGCTGCAGGTGTGAAAGGGGGCGTGGCCTCCTGACAGACTGTAGTGATGCTGCAGGTGTGAAAGGGGGCGAGGCCTCCTGACAGACTGTAGTGATGCTGCAGGTGTGAAAGGGGGCGTGGCCTCCTGACAGACTGTAGTGGTGCTGCAGGTGTGAAAGGGGGCGTGGTCTCCTGACAGACTGTAGTGATGCTGCAGGTGTGGAAGGGGGCGTGGCCTCCTGACAGACCAGTGTGATGGTTGTTGATCAGTGTGATGGATGAGCAGGTAGAGGTGAGGTGAGTCAGCTCTGACTTCACCTGGACTCAGGTCCACACGTCACAGACTTGAGTCCTTGAAGGATCAGCACCAGTTTTTGGAAGAAACCTTGTTTTGTCCATTCTTAGAAAACTGTGGTGAATCCTTTGAGGTGGTGTAGCGTTGGATGTTGGATGTTTCAGCGGTGGAATGATGTTTTCCTGGTGCTTCGGGATGTTGTTGGTTTAACTGGCAGATTGTCTCGTCCTTCCTTTTCTCATTATGCTGCCCCCTCCCTCCTCCCTCCTCCTCCTCCTCCTCCTCCCCCCTGTGCATCACTCACCCGGCCCCCCCCTCGCTCCTCCCCCCTCGGTGTCCCTCTGTTGCTTCCCGTCCTGTCTGGCTCTCAGGTTCAGGTCTGGACTCTCGGTCCCGGCCCACCGTCAGGGCTCGGCCTGCGCCAGCACAACAGCTGGACCTGAAGGGTGCGGAGGGTGAGTGGTTCTGTTCTGGTCCCTGTGTCTGTCTGACCCCCCCTCCCCCCCCGTCTAACAAACAGGATCCAGACTCTGAACACAACGTGTCACATGACGACATCACATCTGTCACATTTACAACTACAGAGGTTACACTGTTGACTGCTTCACTACAGCGTTGGTGAAGCAGCAAGTGGAGCTGGTAAAACTCCATGTAGCAGCTAACGATACTAGCGTTAGCAGCTAACGATACTAGCGTTAGCAGCTAACGATACTCGCGTTAGCAGCTAACGATACTAGCGTTAGCAGCTTCTAATACTCATTATTATACCAGAGCTCTGCCCCAGATAACCCTAACCCTAACGTGTTTTATAGAAGAGAAACACACGTTTCATCAGAACAGACGCGTCCTGTGATTTTCAATAGAGGAACAAAAGCTGAACTACGATAGAAGATAAAAAACACACTGTTTTCATGACGAGTGGGAACGTTTTGTTTTACGACCGTAAAGACTCTCTTATTGTCACCAGAGAAAATTTGGCTAATGGAAATCCTGATTGGCTGGTGATCAAAAAAGTTAATTAAAGGACAATTCCGGGCAAATTCAATTGGGGGCTGTATTTTTCAGTTTAGGTTTTCAGTTTAATGGAGGAGAAAACAGGAGACATTAAACTGAAAACCCTCAGGTTGCTTCTTTTAGACCTAAAATGTTAGGAACATACAGCCTGAGGTGAATTTGCCCGGAATGGTCCTTTAAGACCCCTGTTTAAAACCATGACAGGAGCTTTAGAGGAAACACAACCAGCAGGTTTCAACTCTGACCACAGTGTAACTGACTGTAGCTGCAGTTTGTGTAGAGTAACTGTGGTCCTGACCCCCCCACCCCCACCTCGACCCCCCCCCCTCCACCTGTCTGACCCGTGTGCTGCTGCGGCTGCTGCTTCTGTTTCAGGCCGTGAGCTGCGTGTGGTGGTGAACACCAACGACCCGGACTACGAGCACATCTACTCCATCGAGGCGTACGACGAGCCGGTGGACGAGCTGCTCTACTTCCCTCCTCCTGTCAATCACAGCGACGGTACCGTCACTCATGTCTGTTAGAAATACTGTACATTCCACAGTCTGGATGTTGAGGTCCAGCTCCCTGGTAAAGCTGTGTGTGTTGTTGTATTGTTGTGACAGTGTGTCCCCCCCCCTCCCCCTCTCTGTTGAAGAGTCTCTCGTCGTCTCTGCCTCTCACTTTCTAAATAAAGTATTTATCTATCTGTCTAACATCACCATCCTCCTCACAGCTGCTGAAGCCACACACACCTGAGTCTGCTCACACCCTGTAACACCCCGTCTCTACTGAGTGTGTGTGTTTACTCTGCTGTGTGTGTGTGTGTGTGTGTGTGGACAGGTGAGGTTGTCAAAGAGGAGTCAGACAGAACAGTTAAAGTTGCAGCAGTGAAGTCAGCCAGAGCTGCAGCTCCAGCAGCAGCAGGTGCTGAGAAACCAGTCAGATCAGTCAGACCCAAGAGGAGCGTCCAGGAGGAAGGTAACGTCTCCGTCTGCAGACTCCTCCTGGTCTCCTGCTGCTGCTGCTCCTCCTCCTGGTGTCGGTCCATGTCTCTGTCTCAGGCTGCTCCTGGTCTCAGGCTGCTCCTGCTGCTCCTCCTGGTGTCGGTCCATGTCTCTGTCTCAGGCTCCTGCTCCTCCTCCTCTTCTCCCTCCTCCACTTCTCTCCTCCTGCTCCTCCTCTTCCTCTCTGCTGTGCTCACTACAGACCAGAACCAGAACCGGTCTCAGCTGGTTTCTTCCTCTTCCTCCTCATCATCAGAGAACGTGTCAGATCAGTGAGGTCATCAGGTTGGTTCTGACTCATGCTGCGTTCGAGACAACTCGGATTTTTCCAACTTCCTACTTGAAAAAAGTCAAACGCCACCTCATGTTGGAGACGAAGATCTAGCGCGACTTCTCTGAGGATCAGTTGTCTGATGTCGAAAACATCGATTAAAATGCATTTTAAAAGACAAAATACAGTAAAACATTTTAAAATATACAATATTTACTTCCGGTTACAGATGAACCCACTGATGTTGTGGAACACAACAGTTTTTATTTCTCTGATCTGTTTCATTATTTTATTTTTTCAATTGTTTTCCTCTGTTATGTTTTCCTTCCTTACTGAAGCTACGTGAAGCACTTTAACGTCAGTTTGTCTCTGTCCGCTGTGTTTTTGTCCTGAGTTTTGTCCTGATTCGTCTTGAACGCAGCATCGGTCTGGATCTCTGCTCCCTGTTGGTTTCCACTGCTGCTCTGCTTCTGCTGCTTCTTGCCTGCTCCTCTCTTCCTCGTGCACGTGTCTCAGTGTGTCCACGTGCACGCTCCTGATCAGTGTGTGTGTGTGTGTGTGTTGTGTAGCTCCAGCCGAGCGGTGCCAGCTCCCCATGGAGGAGGGCAGCTGTGGACGTTTCACTCTGCGCTGGTACTTTAACAGTGAGGCTCAGGCCTGCAGGCCCTTCATCTACAGCGGCTGTGGAGGAAACCACAACCGCTTCCTGCACCTGGAGGAGTGTGAGGAGCTGTGTGTGGGAGACGCTGCAGGTACACAACCACACACACACACACACACACACATCCTCTGTGTGTGTCTGTCTCATGCTCAGTGTGTAACATGTTGTGTTGTGCAGGAGCTCGTCCCCTGAAGACAGCACGGTGATGGAGACCAGGAGCCGTCGTCTCCATTCAGCTTTTACTCTTCAATATTTTCTCTTATTTATTGTTTCAAACCGACTCTGGGTTCAGAGTCAGTCTACCTGGTGTTACCGTGGCTCTTGTTGCCATAACAACGGTGATGCTCAGACGTCTTGGAGCCGACACGTACTGCTGATCTGATCTAATCCACTTATCGTCACTCAGTTTCCTGTGACATCATCAAAGTACACGAAGCTAAGAGAAAGTCAAAAAACCAACCGACTGCTGGTTATTATGGGATGTTGTGTTCAGGTGAATCCATTCAAACTGCTGCTGCAAACTGTGTGAGAGAAGCTAAATACATTCAGATGAATTCATATGAATATAAACCTAAAACATTTAGAACAAAACAATGAATCAGAGTAACTTCAGTCTGCAGCAGCACACAGGTGTAAATACTGCAATGCATCCTGGGAGTTTTAATGGTGTCTGTTTTACTTTTGTACGAATATAAGATTGTAATAAATCAATGTAACCAGATGATTTTCATAAGTGGTGACATGTTCTCAGAGCAGAAACATGAACTTCTCCACACAGGAAATTATAAATATATCAGCTCAGATCAATATTGATAATCTATCACTTTATATGAAGAATCAAGCACAATATTCTGCTTCATTTTGTACATAATGTGTTAGTGTTTGGGGGGAGTTGTGTATGATGACTGCATGTTTACCTGCCAGAAACAAAGGTGCTATATTTTTAAAGGTATTTTTATACTGTTTATTGAAAAAATGGAAACTTGTGTTTTTTGTTTGGTGCCAAACATTTTGTATCTGGAACTTTTTAATAAACATTTCTTCTTTTTTTTTAGTATATTTTTTTGGCTTTTTCGTGCCTTTATTTGACAGGACAGTTGAGAGTGTGACAGGAAATGGGAGGCAGAGACGGGGGAATGACACGCAGTACAAGGCCGTCTGACACGGGACTCAAACCGGGGCCGCCTGCAGCGAGGACTGTAGCCTCTACACACGGGGCGGGCGCTCTACCAACTGACCTGAACACCGCCTCTTAATAAACATTTCTAATAAACCAAATGTTGAAGAAAAAACTGACCTGGATTTCTTTTTCTTCTCTTTTCTTGTGGAAGTCCCACGAGCTGCCGGTGGATAATGGTGTAATGGTGTTATATACTGTATAAGGCCCAGTGATTACAATAGTTGAATTACATCCTGATAAACAGAAGCTCTGATTCAGAGCTGATTATAAAACCTTTAAAACAAACCAAAAGTTCAGATAATGAGTTGATGAGAAATGAGCAGGACTGTCAATAAGAGGTTGTTTTATGCCACTGTTTTTAACTTGTACTTTTTTTCACAGCCCTCTCCCCCTCTCCCCTCAAGAAGCTTGTGCTTTTTGTCAGGCCATCATTGTAAATAAGAACCTGTTCTTAATGATTTTTCGCCTGGTTAAATAAAGGTTAAATAAAAAAAATAAAATAAAAAAGGTTGAAGGTTGCTGGAAAGTGTTTGCCTCCTGTTTGTCTAAGTGAGACCAAAGATGAATTTCCTGCCTTGGCGGGACAATAAAGTTTTTCTAATCTAATCTAACACACATTATCAAACAGCTCCTCCTCCTGGAACAAAGTCCAACCTGACCCCCTCCCTCTTCTTCCTGCTCTCTAACACAGTGAGCTCCACCCTGTTCAGGTGTTTCCTTGTTCCCTCTCCTTCAGATCTACAGTTTTACGATGGGTGGAACCAACATGTGGTGCAGAGGAGGAGCTGACAGGCCCCGTTCACTGCAGAGACACATGTTGTTGAGATCAGAGCTCAGACTAGTTTCACTTCTCAGCAACAGAAACTCAGACAGTCGTCGTGTGTGAGAGGTGAAATGGAGCAGAAAGGAGTTCATCTGGACCAGGAGACCTTCTCTTGTTCCATCTGTCTGGATCTACTGAAGGATCCAGTGACTATTCCCTGTGGACACAGCTACTGCTTCACCTGTATTAAAACCCACTGGGATGCAGAGGATGGGAGGAAAATCTACAGCTGTCCTCAGTGTAGGAAGAACTTCACACCAAGACCTGACCTGGTGAAAAACATAATGTTTTCAGCTTTAGTGGAGGAGCTGAAGAAGACTGGACTCCAAGCTGCTCCTGCTGATCACTGCTATGCTGGACCTGAAGATGTGGCCTGTGATGTCTGCACTGGGAGGAAACTCAAAGCTGTCAAGTCCTGTCTGCAATGTCTGGTCTCTTATTGTGAGAAACACCTGCAGCCTCATCATGATGTAGCTCAGTTCAAGAAGCACCAGCTGGTGGAGCCCTCCAAGAAGCTCCAGGAGAACATCTGCTCTCGTCATGATGAGGTGATGAAGATGTTCTGTCGCACTGATCAGCAGTGTATCTGTCACCTCTGCCTGGATGAACATAAAGGCCACGACACAGTCTCAGCTGCAGCAGAAAGGACTGAGAGGCAGAGAGAGCTGGAGCTGAGTCGACTAAACATCCAGCAGAGAATCCAGGACAGAGAGAAAGATGTGAAGGTGCTTCAACAGGAGGTGGAGGCCATCAATGGCTCTGCTGATAAAGCAGTGGAGGACAGTGAGAAGATCTTCACTCAGCTGATCCGTCTCATGGAGAAAAGAAGCTCTGAGCTGAAGCAGCAGATCAGATCCCAGCAGGAAACTCAAGTGAGTGGAGTCAAAGAGCTGGAGAAGAAGCTGGAGCAGGAGATCACTGAGCTGAAGAGGAAAGACGCTGAGCTGAAGCTGCTGTCACACACAGAGGATCACACCCAGTTTCTACACAACTACCCCTCACTGTCAGCACTCAGTCCATCTACACACTCATCCAGCATCGATATCCGTCCTCTCACACACTTTGAGGATGTGACAGCAGCTGTGTCAGAGCTCAGAGATCAACTACAGGACCTTCTGAGAGACACATGGACAAACATCTCACTGACAGAGATTCAAGTGGATGTTTTACTGTCACCACCACCAGAGCCCAAGACCAGAGCTGACTTCTTAAGATATTCACAGGAAATCACACTGGATCCAAACACAGCAGACACATGTCTGTTATTATCTGAGGGAAACAGGAAAGTAACATTAATGGATGAAGTTCAGTTTTGTTCTCGTCACCCAGACAGATTCACTTGGTATTATCAGGTCCTGAGTAGAGAGAGTCTGACTGGACGTTGTTACTGGGAGGTGGAGTGGAGAGGAAGAGGAGGAGTTAATGTAGCAGTCGCATACAAGAATATCAGCAGAGTAGGGAATGACAGTTGGTTTGGAGGTAACGACAAATCTTGGATGTTAAATTGTTCCACAAACAGTTTCTCATTTCATTTCAACTACATCCACACTCCAGTCCCAGGTCCTCAGTCCTCCAGAGTAGGAGTGTACCTGGATCACAGAGCAGGTATTCTGTCCTTCTACAGCGTCTCTGAAACCATGACTCTCCTCC
Source organism: Decapterus maruadsi (assembly GCA_030347415.2). Taxonomy (NCBI): domain Eukaryota; kingdom Metazoa; phylum Chordata; class Actinopteri; order Carangiformes; family Carangidae; genus Decapterus; species Decapterus maruadsi. Next base: position 1,070,920 of record CM064896.1, read on the forward strand.
ACAGAGTCCAGACCACATTCACTCAGCCTCTACATGCTGGAGTTCGGCTTTACTGGGGATCCACAGCAGAGTTGTGTAAACTCAAATAGACAAAGATCTTTAAAGGTGCAGTTGGTTAAAATCTGTATTTTAGTTCATCACCTTTAGTCTCCATGTTTGTTGCTAAAAGCTCGTTGCTGTTGTGTCTCTGCACAGAGATCACCTGTCAATCAAACACTGTGGGCGGGACTTTGACCTCTTGTCATCTCTTGTTGTGTTGCTGTTTGAGTTTGTTGAGGTGGAGCTGGAGCCGTGGAGGAGATCACTGCTCATGATGATGGTTCTTTACATAAACTCACATTTCTCCATGAAAATAGAAACTTCTCTGAGCTCTAAATGTTTGTTGGATATTTGTGTTGACGTGTTTGTGTGTTGATGTAAATCACCAGACCTTCATTTATCACTGAGCTTTGTTCTCATCGTGGAAACTAAGAAATCTAGAGTTACATTTACAGTGATTTGTTTGTTGTTGTTTATCTTACGCTGTACGGGCTATTGGGATATTTTGTTTTCAGTGAAGAACAAAAAAAACCTGAATTACATTTACAGTGATGTGTTTGTCAGATCAAATGTTGTTGTTTAAATCCATCCATAAATTAGGCCTCTGAGATTTATGATAGCTACCAATTACTGGGAGATGATTCATTATTTTTCCTTTTAATATCTGAGATTCATGTTAAAAATGTGTGAATGATGTGAATGTAACTGAAGTAAATAAACGATTCTCCATATAGTATCAGAATCAATGAGTAATATTTTACTTGTGCATATTGTTTAATTACATCCTGATAAGCAGAAGCTCTGATTCAGAGCTGATTATAAAACCTTTAAAACAAACCAAAAGATCAGAAAATGAGTTGATGAGAAATGAGCAGGACTGTCAATAAGAGGTTGAACACATTATCAAACAGCTCCTCCTCCTGGAACAAAGTCCAACCTGACCCCCTCCCTCTTCTTCCTGCTCTCTAACACAGTGAGCTCCACCCTGTTCATGTGTTTCCTTGTTCCCTCTCCTTCAGATCTACAGTTTTACGATGGGTGGAACCAACATGTGGTGCAGAGGAGGAGCTGACAGGCCCCGTTCACTGCAGAGACACATGTTGTTGAGATCAGAGCTCAGACTAGTTTCACTTCTCAGCAACAGAAACTCAGACAGTCGTCGTGTGTGAGAGGTGAAATGGAGCAGAAAGGAGTTCATCTGGACCAGGAGTCCTTCTCTTGTTCCATCTGTCTGGATCTACTGAAGGATCCAGTGACTAAATGAATTATCTTTCCTCCCATAGATGTATAGATGTGCAGCAGTAAACACACAACTGGAGGTTGGAAAGAAGTGATCTAAGTCCACGCTGACAGTGCAGTTTAACAAGTAGATCATTTCCTTATATGACAGGTGAACAGTCGTGATTGTGATTGTGAATGATTTGCTGATGATTTACTGTCATTATAGGCTTTTATTTATTTATTTATTCATCTATTTCTCAAGGGCTGAGAGTGAGCCAGAGCAGTCTATATTTTAATGCATTTTTCAATGTATTTGACAAATAAATTAAACTAAACTAACTGAACAGTCAATCACATGGTTGGTTTGGTCTCAGCTCGTCTCCAGGCCTGAGGAATCAGATCAGAGGTCACACTGTGAAAGTATGAAGCTGTTTCTCTTTGGTCATAATTTTAACTGTGAGTTGTAAATGAGACATCTCATACCCCGTCTGTCACAGGATGTCATGTATCAAGGTTCACCTGATCAGGTGGATGGGTGGAGACAACACGTAGTGACCTGCAGGAGACGATGAGTCTGACTCACTGCAGCAGCTGAAGCAGCAGAGATCAGTCTTCCTTCAGAGACAGAGACCGTTTCTGTTCAGAGAGCGTCAAACTGTTGGTCAGAGACTCTCGGGAGGTGAAATGGAGCAGAAAGGAGTTCATCTGGACCAGGAGACCTTCTCTTGTTCCATCTGTCTGGATCTACTGAAGGATCCAGTGACTATTCCCTGTGGACACAGCTACTGCTTGACCTGTATTAAAACCCACTGGGATGAAGAGGATGGGAAGAAAATCTACAGCTGTCCTCAGTGTAGGAAGAACTTCACACCAAGACCTGACCTGGTGAAAAACACCATGTTAGCAGCTTTAGTGGAGGAGCTGAAGAAGACTGGACTCCAAGCTGCTCCTGCTGATCACTGCTATGCTGGACCTGAAGATGTGGCCTGTGATGTCTGCACTGGGAGGAAACTCAAAGCTGTCAAGTCCTGTCTGCAATGTCTGGTCTCTTATTGTGAGAAACACCTGCAGCCTCATCATGATGTAGCTCAGTTCAAGAAACACAAGCTGGTGGAGCCCTCCAAGAAGCTCCAGGAGAACATCTGCTCTCGTCATGATGAGGTGATGAAGATGTTCTGCCGCACTGATCAGCAGTGTATCTGTCACCTCTGCCTGGATGAACATAAAGGCCACGACACAGTCTCAGCTGCAGCAGAAAGGACTGAGAGGCAGAGAGAGCTGGAGCTGAGTCGACAAAACATCCAGCAGAGAATCCAGGACAGAGAGAAAGATGTGAAGGAGCTTCAACAGGAGGTGGAGGCCATCAATGGCTCTGCTGATAAAGCAGTGGAGGACAGTGAGAAGATCTTCACTCAGCTGATCCGTCTCATGGAGAAAAGAAGCTCTGAGCTGAAGCAGCAGATCAGATCCCAGCAGGAAACTCAAGTGAGTGGAGTCAAAGAGCTGGAGAAGAAGCTGGAGCAGGAGATCACTGAGCTGAAGAGGAAAGACGCTGAGCTGAAGCTGCTGTCACACACAGAGGATCACACCCAGTTTCTACACAACTACCCCTCACTGTCAGCACTCAGTCCATCTACACACTCATCCAGCATCAATATCCGTCCTCTTAGACACTTTGAGGATGTGACAGCAGCTGTGTCAGAGCTCAGAGATCAACTACAGGACCTTCTGAGAGACACATGGACAAACATCTCACTGACAGTGACTCAAGTGGATGTTTTACTGTCACCACCAGAGCCCAGGACCAGAGCTGACTTCTTAAGATATTCACAGGAAATCACACTGGATCCAAACACAGTAAACGAATGGCTGTTATTATCTGAGGGAAACAGGAAAGTAACATTTATGAGTCAAGATCAGTCTTATCCTGATCACCCAGACAGATTCACTGAATATCCTCAGGTCCTGAGTAGAGAGAGTCTGACTGGACGTTGTTACTGGGAGGTGGAGTGGAGCGGAGGAGCAGGAGTTAATGTAGCAGTCGCATACAAGAATATCAGCAGAACAGAGGGTGACAGTTGGTTTGGAGGTAACGACAAATCTTGGATGATAAATTGTTCCACGAATAGTTTCTCATTTTATTTCAACTACATCCAGACTCTAGTCTCAGGTCCTCGGTCCTCCAGAGTAGGAGTGTACCTGGATCACAGAGCAGGTATTCTGTCCTTCTACAGCGTCTCTGAAACCATGACTCTCCTCCACAGAGTCCAGACCACATTCACTCAGCCTCTACATGCTGGACTTTTCGTTGGTTTTGGAACCACAGCAGAGTTGTGTAAACTCAAATAGACAAAGACCATTAAAGGAGCAGTTGGTTAAAATCTGTATTTTAGTTCATCACCTTCTTTAGTCTCCATGTTTGTTGCTAAAAGCTCGTTGCTGTTGTGTCTCTGCACAGAGATCAGCTGTCAATCAAACACTGTGGCGGGACTTTGACCTCTTGTCATCTCTTGTTGTGTTGATGTTTGAGTTTGTTGAGGTGGAGCTGGAGCCGTGGAGGAGATCACTGCTCATGATGATGGTTCTTTACATAAACTCACATTTCTCCATGAAAATAGAAACTTCTCTGAGCTCTAAATGTTTGTTGGATATTTGTGTTGACGTGTTTGTGTGTTGATGTAAATCACCAGACCTTCATTTATCACTGAGCTTTGTTCTCACTGTGGAAACTAAGAAATCTAGAGTTACATTTACATTGATTTGTTTGTTGTTGTTGTTTATCTTATGCTGTACGGGCTATTGGGATATTTTGTCAGGACAAATGTTGTTGTTTAAATCCATCCATAAATTAGGCCTCTGAGATTTATGATAACTACCAATTACTGGGAGATGATTCATTATTTTTCCTTTTAATATCTGAGATTCATGTTAAAAATGTGTGAATGATGTGAATGTAACTGAAGTGAATAAACGATTCTCCATATAGTATCAGAATCAATGAGTAATATTTTACTTGTGCATATTGTTTAATTACATCCTGTAAAGCAGAAGCTCTGATTCAGAGCTGATTATAAAACCTTTAAAACAAACCAAAAGATCAGAAAATGAGTTGATGAGAAATGAGCAGGACTGTCAATAAGAGGTTGAACACATTATCAAACAGCTCCTCCTCCTGGAACAAAGTCCAACCTGACCCCCTCCCTCTTCTTCCTGCTCTCTAACACAGTGAGCTCCACCCTGTTCAGGTGTTTCCTTGTTCCCTCTCCTTCAGATCTACAGTTTTACGATGGGTGGAACCAACATGTGGTGCAGAGGAGGAGCTGACAGGCCCCGTTCACTGCAGAGACACATGTTGTTGAGATCAGAGCTCAGACTAGTTTCACGTCTCAGCAACAGAAACTCAGACAGTCGTCGTGTGTGAGAGGTGAAATGGAGCAGAAAGGAGTTCATCTGGACCAGGAGACCTTCTCTTGTTCCATCTGTCTGGATCTACTGAAGGATCCAGTGACTATTCCCTGTGGACACAGCTACTGCTTCACCTGTATTAAAACCCACTGGGATGGAGAGGATGGGAGGAAAATCTACAGCTGTCCTCAGTGTAGGAAGAACTTCACACCAAGACCTGACCTGGTGAAAAACATAATGTTTTCAGCTTTAGTGGAGGAGCTGAAGAAGACTGGACTCCAAGCTGCTCCTGCTGATCACTGCTATGCTGGACCTGAAGATGTGGCCTGTGATGTCTGCACTGGGAGGAAACTCAAAGCTGTTAAGTCCTGTCTGCAATGTCTGGTCTCTTATTGTGAGAAACACCTGCAGCCTCATCATGATGTAGCTCAGTTAAAGAAGCACAAGCTGGTGGAGCCCTCCAAGAAGCTCCAGGAGAACATCTGCTCTCGTCATGATGAGGTGATGAAGATGTTCTGCCGCACTGATCAGAAGTGTATTTGTCTTGTCTGCCTGGATGAACATAAAGGCCATGACACAGTCTCAGCTGCAGCAGAAAGGACTGAGAGGCAGAGAGAGCTGGAGCTGAGTCGACTAAACATCCAGCAGAGAATCCAGGACAGAGAGAAAGATGTGAAGGTGCTTCAACAGGAGGTGGAGGCCATCAATGGCTCTGCTGATAAAGCAGTGGAGGACAGTGAGAAGATCTTCACTCAGCTGATCCGTCTCATGGAGAAAAGAAGCTCTGAGCTGAAGCAGCAGATCAGATCCCAGCAGGAAACTCAAGTGAGTGGAGTCAAAGAGCTGGAGAAGAAGCTGGAGCAGGAGATCACTGAGCTGAAGAGGAAAGACGCTGAGCTGAAGCTGCTGTCACACACAGAGGATCACACCCAGTTTCTACACAACTACCCCTCACTGTCAGCACTCAGTCCATCTACACACTCATCCAGCATCGATATCCGTCCTCTCACACACTTTGAGGATGTGACAGCAGCTGTGTCAGAGCTCAGAGATCAACTACAGGACCTTCTGAGAGACACATGGACAAACATCTCACTGACAGAGACTCAAGTGGATGTTTTACTGTCACCACCACCAGAGCCCAGGACCAGAGCTGACTTCTTAAGATATTCACAGGAAATCACACTGGATCCAAACACAGCAAACACACATCTGTTATTATCTGAGGGAAACAGGAAAGTAACATATATGAGTCAAGGTCAGTCTTATTCTAGTCACCCAGACAGATTCACTTTATTTCCTCAGGTCCTGAGTAGAGAGAGTCTGACTGGACGTTGTTACTGGGAGGTGGAGTGGAGAAGAAGAGGAGGAGTTGATGTAGCGGTCACATACAAAAACATCAGCAGAGCAGGGATTGACAGTGTGTTTGGAGGGAGTGACAAATCTTGGATGTTAAATTGTTCCACAAACAGTTTCTCATTTCATTTCAACAACATCCAGACTCCAGTCTCAGGTCCTCAGTCCTCCAGAGTAGGAGTGTACCTGGATCACAGAGCAGGTATTCTGTCCTTCTACAGCGTCTCTAGAACCATGACTCTCCTCCACAGAGTCCAGACCACATTCACTCAGCCTCTACATGCTGGAGTTCGGCTTTACTGGTCTGATGGAGACACAGCAGAGTTGTGTAAACTCAAATAGACAAAGATCTTTAAAGGAGCAGTTGGTTAAAATCTGTATTTTAGTTCATCACTTTCTTTAGTCTCCATGTTTGTTGCTAAAAGCTCGTTGCTGTTGTGTCTCTGCACAGAGATCACCTGTCAATCAAACACTGTGGGCGGGACTTTGACCTCTTGTTGTCATTTCTTGTTGTGTTGATGTTTGAGTTTGTTGAGGTGGAGCTGGAGCCGTGGAGGAGATCACTGCTCATGATGATGGTTCTTTACATAAACTCACATTTCTCCATGAAAATAGAAACTTCTCTGAGCTCTAAATGTTTGTTGGATATTTGTGTTGACGTGTTTGTGTGTTGATGTAAATCACCAGACCTTCATTTATCACTGAGCTTTGTTCTCACTGTGGAAACTAAGAAATCTAGAATTACATTTACATTGATTTGTTTGTTTGTTGTTGTTTATCTTACACTGTACGGGCTATTGGGATATTTTGGTTTCAGTGTAGAACAAAAAATCCTGAATTACATTTACAGTGATGTGTTTGTCAGATCAGATGTTGTTGTTTAAATCCATCCATAAATTAGGCCTCTGAGATTTATGATAACTACCAATTACTGGGAGATGATTCATTATTTTTCCTTTTAATATCTGAGATTCATGTTAAAAATGTGTGAATGATGTGAATGTAACTGAAGTAAATAAACGATTCTCCATATAGTATCAGAATCAATGAGTAATATTTTACTTGTGCATATTGTTTAATTACATCCTGTAAAGCAGAAGCTCTGATTCAGAGCTGATTATAAAACCTTTAAAACAAACCAAAAGATCAGAAAATGAGTTGATGAGAAATGAGCAGGACTGTCAATAAGAGGTTGAACACATTATCAAACAGCTCCTCCTCCTGGAACAAAGTCCAACCTGACCCCCTCCCTCTTCTTCCTGCTCTCTAACACAGTGAGCTCCACCCTGTTCATGTGTTTCCTTGTTCCCTCTCCTTCAGATCTACAGTTTTACGATGGGTGGAACCAACATGTGGTGCAGAGGAGGAGCTGACAGGCCCCGTTCACTGCAGAGACACATGTTGTTGAGATCAGAGCTCAGACTAGTTTCACTTCTCAGCAACAGAAACTCAGACAGTCGTCGTGTGTGAGAGGTGAAATGGAGCAGAAAGGAGTTCATCTGGACCAGGAGACCTTCTCTTGTTCCATCTGTCTGGATCTACTGAAGGATCCAGTGACTAAATGAATTATCTTTCCTCCCATAGATGTATAGATGTGCAGCAGTAAACACACAACTGGAGGTTGGAAAGAAGTTCATGTGATCCAAGTCCACGCTGACAGTGCAGTTTAACAAGTAGATCATTTCCTTATATGACAGGTGAACAGTCGTGATTGTGATTGTGAATGATTTGCTGATGATTTACTGTCATTATAGGCTTTTATTTATTTATTTATCTATTTCTCAAGGGCTGAGAGTGAGCCAGAGCAGTCTATATTTTAATGCATTTTTCAATGTATTTGACAAATAAATTAAACTAAACTAACTGAACAGTCAATCACATGGTTGGTTTGGTCTCAGCTCGTCTCCAGGCCTGAGGAATCAGATCAGAGGTCAGAGGTCACACTGTGAAAGTATGAAGCTGTTTCTCTTTGGTCATAAATTTAACTGTGAGTTGTAAATGAGACATCTCATACCCCGTCTGTCACAGTGTGTCATGTATCAAGGTTCACCTGATCAGGTGGATGGGTGGAGACAACACGTAGTGACCTGCAGGAGACGATGAGTCTGACTCACTGCAGCAGCTGAAGCAGCAGAGATCAGTCTTCCTTCAGAGACAGAGACCGTTTCTGTTCAGAGAGCGTCAAACTGTTGGTCAGAGACTCTCGGGAGGTGAAATGGCACAGAAAGGAGTTCATCTGGACCAGGAGACCTTCTCTTGTTCCATCTGTCTGGATCTACTGAAGGATCCAGTGACTATTCCCTGTGGACACAGCTACTGCTTCACCTGTATTAAAACCCACTGGGATGGAGAGAATGGGAAGAAAATCTACAGCTGTCCTCAGTGTAGGAAGAACTTCACACCAAGACCTGACCTGGTGAAAAACATAATGTTTTCAGCTTTAGTGGAGGAGCTGAAGAAGACTGGACTCCAAGCTGCTCCTGCTGATCACTGCTATGCTGGACCTGAAGATGTGGCCTGTGATGTCTGCACTGGGAGGAAACTCAAAGCTGTCAAGTCCTGTCTGCAATGTCTGGTCTCTTATTGTGAGAAACACCTGCAGCCTCATCATGATGTAGCTCAGTTAAAGAAGCACAAGCTGGAGGAGCCCTCCAAGAAGCTCCAGGAGAACATCTGCTCTCGTCATGATGAGGTGATGAAGATGTTCTGCCGCACTGATCAGCAGTGTATCTGTCACCTCTGCCTGGATGAACATAAAGGCCACGACACAGTCTCAGCTGCAGCAGAAAGGACTGAGAGGCAGGGAGAGCTGGAGCTGAGTCGACTAAACATCCAGCAGAGAATCCAGGACAGAGAGAAAGATGTGAAGGTGCTTCAACAGGAGGTGGAGGCCATCAATGGCTCTGCTGATAAAGCAGTGGAGGACAGTGAGAAGATCTTCACTCAGCTGATCCGTCTCATGGAGAAAAGAAGCTCTGAGCTGAAGCAGCAGATCAGATCCCAGCAGGAAACTCAAGTGAGTGGAGTCAAAGAGCTGGAGAAGAAGCTGGAGCAGGAGATCACTGAGCTGAAGAGGAAAGACGCTGAGCTGAAGCTGCTGTCACACACAGAGGATCACACCCAGTTTCTACACCACTACCCCTCACTGTCAGCACTCAGTCCATCTACACACTCATCCAGCATCAATATCCGTCCTCTCCAAGGGGGCAGTTGTCGGTCTGAGAAGTGAAGCTCACTTCCGCGTTCAAAAAACTGCAATCCCCGCCGATTCCTGTGGGGGCTGGTACCGGAAGTGAGCAACTCCCCATAGACCCCCATGTTAAAATCGCCGACTTTACAGCTTTCAAAAACATATTTACAGCCTGGTACCAAAACGTTTTTTGGTCTCAATCGATAGTTTCTACCCCCGTACACACTCTGAGGGGGGTGAATTTTTTTTTAACGCTACCGTTTTGCTGTTATTCGGATAAGATTCTGGCCAATCAGGGCGCGGAAACGTTCAGCTGCAGGTCCGTAGCGGCGCAGAGACAGGCTGCTTCGAGGCCAGTGGGCGGGTTCTCGGCCGGCCAATCCAACATGGCGCCGTTCAAACCGCCATATTTGAGGCACAAAAACGACTGCACAAAACCAATGGGTGACGTCACGGATGCTACGTCCATTCTTTTTACAGTCTATGGTCCTCTCACACACTTTGAGGATGTGACAGCAGCTGTGTCAGAGCTCAGAGATCAACTACAGGACCTTCTGAGAGACACATGGACAAACATCTCACTGACAGTGACTCAAGTGGATGTTTTACTGTCACCACCAGAGCCCAGGACCAGAGCTGACTTCTTAAGATATTCACAGGAAATCACACTGGATCCAAACACAGCAGACACACGTCTGTTATTATCTGAGGGAAACAGGAAAGTAACATATATGGGTAAAAGTCAGTCTTATTCTAGTCACCCAGACAGATTCACTGAATATGCTCAGGTCCTGAGTAGAGAGAGTCTGACTGAACGTTGTTACTGGGAGGTGGAGTGGAGCGGAGGAGGAGTTAATGTAGCAGTCGCATACAAGAATATCAGCAGAACAGAGGATGACAGTTGGTTTGGAGGTAGCGACAAATCTTGGATGTTACATTGTTCCACAAACAGTTTCTCATTTTGTTTCAACAACATAGAGACTCCAGTCTCAGGTCCTCAGTCCTCCAGAGTAGGAGTGTACCTGGATCACAGAGCAGGTATTCTGTCCTTCTACAGCGTCTCTGAAACCATGACTCTCCTCCACAGAGTCCAGACCACATTCACTCAGCCTCTACATGCTGGAGTTGAGCTTGGTTGGTCTGATGGAGACACAGCAGAGTTGTGTAAACTCAAATAGACAAAGACCATTAAAGGTGCAGTTGGTTAAAATCTGTATTTTAGTTCATCACTTTCTTTAGTCTCCATGTTTGTTGCTAAAAGCTCGTTGCTGTTGTGTCTCTGCACAGAGATCACCTGTCAATCAATCACTGTGGGCGGGACTTTGACCGCTTGTCATTTCTTGTTGTGTTGATGTTTGAGTTTGTTGAGGTGGAGCTGGAGCCGTGGAGGAGGTCTCTGCCTTTATGATAATCACCAATTACTGTACGAGATGATTTGTTATGTTCTTTTTCATATTTGATATTTTAACATGTGGTTTCAAGGTGAGCAGGATCCCAATAAAGCTTTCTAACTTTCACAAACAGATTTTGCAATTTTGGAAAATTATATTTACCCACCACTTTTTCTCCCCATAATTCAACCTTATTGAACAATATTGCACTTAATCGAAAATCAATCTTTTAGAGCGATTGGTTTGAGAACATGGGCTTTTGGGACATTTTGTTCTCCATGTGTTTTTTAAATCCATCCATAAATAAGGTCTCTGGGGTTTTATGATAGTCACCTATTAGGAGATGATTCATTATTTTCTTTTCCATATGTGAGATTCATGTTAAACACACTGTGTGATGTGTGAATGTAACTAAAGTGAATAAATGATTATAGTATAAGAATCAGTGAGTAATATTTTAGCTATGTTTACTTTTGAAGGTATTCTTTAAATTGTATTATTAACTATCATCATTTTGGATTTCTGTTTATTTTGATAATTATGCATCATTATTATGTAGTGGAGGGTGACTTGTATTTTGTTTGTATAATTTGCTTCATGGTTTTTTTTTTAATGTAACTTTTTACCTTACGTACGTCTGAGGTGCATGTGACATGATGTTGGCAGAAATTGGCTGTTTTTCTTACCGCAATGTCACCTGGGAAATGTAGTTTTCCATTCTCAGTCAAAACGTGTGTCACCACTGGATGCTCTGGTTTTTTTTTTTCTTCTACCAACATTGTGTAAAGTATCACTTTTACCTGGGCGCCCTCCTCTTCCTCTCATCCGGACCCGTCCTCCCGCACAGAGCTCCTGCTGGGCTGCTTCGTTTGTCTCACGAACGTAAATAAACACCAGAATAGCCGGTAAGTACTTGAACCCACTCTCTACGAGATATTCCTCCATCTGTCGCAGAGGGAGAAAAAATCTTTGTGAAATGTGAACTCAACTGCCAGTTACGTGACGTTAGCTAACGGCTCGCTAGCTTGAACGGCGGCGCTAGCTAAACGTAAGGTATCGTTAGATATAAAGTTACACGTCTTTTAAAACTGCGATATAATGACTCACCTCCAGGAACTGCATTTGGGACTTGACAACAAGTGTAAATCCTGTTGACATCCCAACCCAATCCTTGTTGTGAAATTCGTTGTTCTTTTTTTCGTATTCAACCGAAGCAAAAAGCTGTTCAGCCAGCCAGCTAGAGAACTAACGGTTAGAACGGCTGTTAGGTTTAAATATTGAACAGCCGCAGCGCGAGGACAGAATAGACACAGTCGGCAAGCAACGAAACGTCACTTCCGGTCAGGGCCGTGGGGGAAAACAAACCGTTTTCCACATACACACTCATGCAAAAAGGCGGCATTTTAAACCTTTGTCAAACACTTGTTTGCCATCATGTCTTAGTTTTAATCACATGTATATGCTGACAAAGAGCTATATATTAGAAAACTCATCACGATCTGGGTCGATTGTTGTCCGTACATCTTAAAATATGAAGTTTTCACAGCCATAGCCTACACCGAGTCAGCAGGGTCGGCAACCTTCACTTCCGGTCAGAGCGTTACATGTTTGGAGAAGATGAGAGAAGTTCTGATATAAAAGTTCAGGTTGTGTTTTTTTAATTTATTTGCGGTGCTAAATAATACACAACAACTCAGGCAGTGTCTCCGAGTGTCTAGAGCCGACTGGCGGCAACTAAGAGAGCGTCAGAGCCGTGGGGGAAGACAAATATGACTGACTGTGAAATACCTAATATTTTAAAATGTACGGACAACAATCGACCCAGATCGTGATGAGTTTCTAAAAATATAGCTCTTTGTCAGCATATACATGTGATTAAAACTAAGACAGGGCGGCGAAAAAGTGTTTGACAAAGGTTTAAAATGCCGCGTTTTTGCATGTGTGTGTATGGGGGAAATGGTTTGTTTTCCCCCACAGCCCTGACCGGAAGTGACGTTTCCTTGCTTGCCGACTGGCGGGAAGTGAACGGTCTGTAGAGTCTGTAGGAAGACGTAGAAAGATGGCAGCATTAATACACATCTGTAGGTGTCCAGATGGACATTTATCAGCTCTGTGAGTTACTGGAGTTTTTAAGGCCCTGAGACAGAGACTGACTTCTAGATATTTAGTACAATCTAGTTTAAAAGCTCTGGGAATGAGTAGTTAAGCCACACAGAGAGACCAATCTGGACCACAAAGATCATAGGAAATTCACTGGCCCATGTTTTCTAATGATGAAATAAAGCTACAGTTTACAGTCAAAAATCCTTGGACAGACCACTGAACAACCCCTGCTGAAAATACTGTTATTTTAGGATAGACCAGGTATTGCTGAAATAATCACAATATTCAACTGACAATACATTAATGTCAAGTGAGGATTTGCTCCTTGTATAATTGTAAATGTGATGCTTTTGGCTCTGGAAATTGGAATTAGCATTTTTTTTGGTGTAGTAGTATTATACAAAAGTCAACATCATATTGGTGTTGTATACTGTATAAGCCCCAGTTTGATTAAATCACGTTCAGATTCAGGGCTGATTATAAGAACCTTGAAAACAAACCAAAAGATCAGAAAATGAGTTGATGAGAAATGAGCAGGACTGTAAATAAAAAGTTAAACACACATTATCAAACAGCTCCTCCTCCTGGAACAAAGTCCAACCTGACCCCCTCCCTCTTCTTCCTGCTCTCTAACACAGTGAGCTCCACCCTGTTCATGTGTTTCCTTGTTCCCTCTCCTTCAGATCTACAGTTTTACGATGGGTGGAACCAACATGTGGTGCAGAGGAGGAGCTGACAGGCCCCGTTCACTGCAGAGACACATGTTGTTGAGATCAGAGCTCAGACTAGTTTCACGTCTCAGCAACAGAAACTCAGACAGTCGTCGTGTGTGAGAGGTGAAATGGAGCAGAAAGGAGTTCATCTGGACCAGGAGACCTTCTCTTGTTCCATCTGTCTGGATCTACTGAAGGATCCAGTGACTATTCCCTGTGGACACAGCTACTGCTTCACCTGTATTAAAACCCACTGGGATGCAGAGGATGGGAGGAAAATCTACAGCTGTCCTCAGTGTAGGAAGAACTTCACACCAAGACCTGACCTGGTGAAAAACATAATGTTAGCAGCTTTAGTGGTGGAGCTGAAGAAGACTGGACTCCAAGCTGCTCCTGCTGATCACTGCTATGCTGGACCTGAAGATGTGGCCTGTGATGTCTGCACTGGGAGGAAACTCAAAGCTGTCAAGTCCTGTCTGCAATGTCTGGTCTCTTATTGTGAGAAACACCTGCAGCCTCATCATGATGTAGCTCAGTTCAAGAAACACAAGCTGGTGGAGCCCTCCAAGAAGCTCCAGGAGAAGAACATCTGCTCTCGTCATGATGAGGTGATGAAGATGTTCTGCCGCACTGATCAGCAGTGTATCTGTCACCTCTGCCTGGATGAACATGAAGGCCACGACACAGTCTCAGCTGCAGCAGAAAGGACTGAGAGGCAGAGAGAGCTGGAGCTGAGTCGACTAAACATCCAGCAGAGAATCCAGGACAGAGAGAAAGATGTGAAGGTGCTTCAACAGGAGGTGGAGGCCATCAATGGCTCTGCTGATAAAGCAGTGGAGGACAGTGAGAAGATCTTCACTCAGCTGATCCGTCTCATGGAGAAAAGAAGCTCTGAGCTGAAGCAGCAGATCAGATCCCAGCAGGAAACTCAAGTGAGTGGAGTCAAAGAGCTTGAGAAGAAGCTGGAGCAGGAGATCACTGAGCTGAAGAGGAAAGACGCTGAGCTGAAGCTGCTGTCACACACAGAGGATCACACCCAGTTTCTACACAACTACCCCTCACTGTCAGCACTCAGTCCATCTACACACTCATCCAGCATCAATATCCGTCCTCTCACACACTTTGAGGATGTGACAGCAGCTGTGTCAGAGCTCAGAGATCAACTACAGGACCTTCTGAGAGACACATGGACAAACATCTTACTGACAGAGACTCAAGTGACTAAGAATCTGGTCACCCTACCACTTCACGTGAACGCTCAAAACGAAAGGGTAGGGCCAAGGGGGGAATTCAACCTACCAGTACCAGTACCAGAACCTGTAGCAATACCAGTACAGACTCAAGTGGATGTTTTACTGTCACCACCACCAGAGCCCAGGACCAGAGCTGACTTCTTAAGATATTCACAGGAAATCACACTGGATCCAAACACAGCAAACACATGGCTGTTATTATCTGAGGGAAACAGGAAAGTAACATATATGGGTAAAAGTCAGTCTTATTCTAGTCACTCAGACAGATTCACTACATATCCTCAGGTCCTGAGTAGAGAGAGTCTGACTGGACGTTGTTACTGGGAGGTGGAGAGGAGAAGAAGAGGAGGAGTTGATGTAGCGGTCACATACAAGAATATCAGCAGAGCAGGGAATGACAGTTGGTTTGGAGGTAGCGACAAATCTTGGATGTTACATTGTTCCACAAACAGTTTCTCATTTTGGTTCAACAGCATCCAGACTCCAGTCTCAGGTCCTCAGTCCTCCAGAGTAGGAGTGTACCTGGATCACAGAGCAGGTATTCTGTCCTTCTACAGCGTCTCTGAAACCATGACTCTCCTCCACAGAGTCCAGACCACATTCACTCAGCCTCTACATGCTGGAGTTTGGGTTGGTTATGGAGCCACAGCAGAGTTGTGTAAACTCAAATAGTGTGTTGATGTAAATCACCAGACCTTCATTTATCACTGAGCTTTGTTCTCATTGTGGAAACTAAGAAATGTAGAGTTACATTTACATTGATTTGTTTGTTGTTGTCTATCTTACACTGTACGGGCTATTGGGATATTTTGTTTTCAGTGTAGAACAAAAAAAATCCCGAATTATTACAGTGATGATGTTTGTCAGATCAAATGTTAAATCCATCCATAAATTAGGCCTCTGAGATTTATGTACCAAGTACTGGGAGATGATTAATTATTTTTCCTTTTAATATCTGAGATTCATGTTAAAAATGTGTGAATGATGTGAATGTAACTGAAGTAAATAAACAATTCTCCATATAGTATCAGAATCAGTGAGTAATATTTTACTAGTGCAGACTGTTGAAGGTATTCATAACGGATCTTTGACATTTAGTCAGAGAACAAGGATTACACAGATGAGAGATGACGGAAAAAATGAGGATTAAGATTATGCAGAGTAAGTTTTACACTAAGATCTAAAACTTTCCTCAATTTCCAGAGTGTAAAGTTTAATGTTTATCTGTAAAGGGTCTTCAATGATGCTATTAACGAGGGTGATCTATATGTCCTTAAATGATTGAAAATACCACACTGACTCATTCACCAACAATGCAGTTGTCAGTTCTTTTGCAGTTCCCACATTCCGCCACCAGGAGGCGCTGCCATTGGACCAATGTGGTGTTGTTTCTCTCTTGTCCAGTGCTCTAGTTTAGCGGTCAGACGGAGGTCAGGGCCAGAAGCAGTGAATGTTGTACAGACCTTGTGAAGAAGAAATGACGAGCAACATCTACAAAGAAGGACAAAGGAACAAAAAAGAGAATAGAAAGACTTTGACCAGACAACGACCTGCACATCGGTGTGGTTTTCTAAGGGATGCTGCTTCTACCCGACAGACAGGTGAGTATCTATTTACCATCAGCTCCTGGTGCTTCACATACAGTAACAGTGACTTCACCTGCCCAGACATCCACATCCACGTCAGTTTGTCAGGTGTTGCTGTTGTGGTGTTAGCTTTACTGCTAATCAACAACCAGCTGCTAACTGGGAGTAGCTGCTCTCCGGTCTCTCGCCATACAGTCGTTTCAATCCACATTGTATTAATGCTTTAGTAGTCTATTCGCGTGGGATCTGTATCTTCTGTATTTATTGCATCAGAAAACCAAGAAAGTAAAAAAGAACAAATCCAGGTCATTTTTTCCTCAACATTTGGTTTATTAGAAATGTTAGAAATTAGAAATGTTTATTAAAAAGTTCCAGATACAAAATGTTTGGCACCAAACAAAAAACACAAGTTTCCATTTTTTCAATAAACAGTATAAAAATACCTTTAAAAATATAGCACCTTTGTTTCTGGCAGGTAAACATGCAGTCATCATACACAACTTCCCCCAAACACTAAAACATTATGTACAAAATGAAGCAGAATATTGTGCTTGAAAATCATCTGGTTACATTGATTTATTACAATCTTATATTCGTACAAAAGTAAAACAGACACCATTAAAACTCCCAGGATGCATTGCAGTATTTACACCTGTGTGCTGCTGCAGACTGAAGTCACTCTGATTCATTATTTTGTTCTAAATGTTTTTGTTTCATATTCATATAAATTCATCTAAATGTATTTAGCTTCTCTCACACAGTTTGCAGCAGCAGTTTGAATGGATTCACCAGAACATAACATCCCATAATAACCAGTAGTCAGTTGGTTTTTTTGTTGACCTGAGACTTTTTGACTTTCTCTCAGCTTCTCTTATTGAAGAGTAAAAGCTGAATGGAGACGACGGCTCCTGGTCTCCATCACCGTGCTGTCTTCAGGGGACGAGCTCCTGCACAACACAACATGTTACACACTGAGCATGAGACAGACACACACAGAGGATGTGTGTGTGTGTGTGTGTGGTTGTGTACCTGCAGCGTCTCCCACACACAGCTCCTCACACTCCTCCAGGTGCAGGAAGCGGTTGTGGTTTCCTCCACAGCCGCTGTAGATGAAGGGCCTGCAGGCCTGAGCCTCACTGTTAAAGTACCAGCGCAGAGTGAAACGTCCACAGCTGCCCTCCTCCATGGGGAGCTGGCACCGCTCGGCTGGAGCTACACAACACACACACAGATCAGGAGCGTGCACGTGGACACACTGAGACACGTGCACGAGGAAGAGAGGAGCAGGCAAGAAGCAGCAGAAGCAGAGCAGCAGCTTCCTCCTGTTGTTAGGGATGGACACAGACACACTTACCCTCCTCCGCCTCCTGGACCGGCTGTTCCTCTGCTGCACGCCGACCTCTGGACTGAAAACAGTCGTCTGAGCCTGAAGAGGGACAGACAGGACAGAGACACATTTACTACGTGAGGACAAACACTCTTACTCTGTGATGATAACACAATGATGAATGAGAGGGAGTAACTCCAGACTCTGCAGCAGCAGCAGCAGCAGCAGCAGCATGTGGTTCAGTTACTGTCCTTCTGTCTCTGATCTGCTGCAGCTGAACGTTCACTCACCTCCACACGCTGAGCATCAGGCGGACGGAGCAACAGGAGCAGAGACAGAAAGAAGAGAAGAGAAGAGGTCAGTTCAGAGTCATGGAGCTGCAGGAGTTTGATAAAGTTGATCTGAGAGCTGTGACGACGACTGGGAAACAACACGAACAAACATCAAACACTCACCACAGTGCTCATTTAAGAAGAGTCTGATCTCATCCTCCTGGATTCAGAGTCAAGAAGGAAACACGACAAAGTGCATTAAAACAACAGAGTGTGTGTGTGTGTGGCCCTGAGGGAATGGTTGATCACTGACCGTCATGCCTGGCTCTCCTCTGTCTCCCTTGGCTCCGTCTGGACCCGTCTCTCCCTGCAGCAGTGACAGGTGTTAGAGCACAGCAGGAGGCTGCAGCACATTCACTCTGACTGGACTGAGACCAGGTGCATTGTGGGAACTCGATGCAAAGTGAAAGGTTAAATCACCAACAGTAAATTATACAGACATAGTGAAATCAGTCTCGGTCCTGTTGAACTTTTCTGAGCTCAGAGAGTCATTACCAAGGAAACAACCAGGAGACACTCACCTGTTCTCCTCTCTCTCCTGGGAAACCTGGGATACCACGAGGACCAACCATGGAGGGACCGATTGGTCCTCTCGCTCCCTGACAACACAACATTTATACAGGAAGTTAAAAGTCCTTCAGTCCCACTCAGAGTCAGTGGACAGGTGAACCTCCCTGTGGACAGGTGAACCTACCTGTGGACAGGTGAACCTCCCTGTCCACCTGCAGAGCTTCACTGAAACTGTCTCCCTTCATTTCCACTTGTTTCTCTGAACCTGCTGCTTCACTTCACACACTGAGTCCAGATGTGGTTTCACTATGACCCAGTTTGACATATTTACTTGAATACTTCAATATCTACCTTTTCTCCCTGGATCCCCTCTGGGCCTTTAGCACCAGTTGGTCCTGGGGGGCCAGACGAACCAGACTTCCCCTGCTCCCCTGGGGGGCCACATGGACCAGGTACACCAGGCTGACTCTACATGAAACAGAGACTGTGAACTGTGCATCACAAAGGTTTCTTTGGCTCTGATTATAAAGAGGAACCTTGTTGTAAACTAGTTAAAACTGGGCTCTCACCTGTTCGCCTTTCTCTCCCTGAGGTCCTGTGAGTCCTTCAGCTCCTGCAGGACCACGTGCACCCTGCACAAAGACAAACATTCACATTTCACACTCACAGAAAGTTAATGTTCAAAGTAAAGGTTGTTTTTCTGCAGTACACACCTTAGGGCCAACCAGTCCTTCTTTTCCAGGGGTCCCTGGGGCCCCAGGATGCCCAGCATTCCCCTGGAAAACACACAGAGCAGCTCTGATCATACACAATGTTTAGAGTCCGATGTGTCTCTCTAAACACATACCCTCCCTGTCCTCCCTTGCCTAAGGTTAAACTTTTATGAAGTATGTAAATCTTCTGCATCGTCAGCAGGAATGTCGGGGACAGATGTTGCTCCCCTTAACCTGTACAAGTGAGGCACCAAAGACTGGTTCACCTTCATATGCAGAAGGGTTCAAACTGTGGGTTCTTTTCAACTACAGCCATCTTGAGATTGTCTCGGCTGCTGAAGCTATCTCCCTTTTGGCTTTCTTCAGATGTGTGGGCTCCAGACCAACCCTCTGGAGGAAATGGAGCACTGATTTTGCTGGGAACCCAAGGCCGCCAAATTAGATGAGAAAAATGGTTGCTACAATCCTGACAGCTTCATCAATCAAGTCCTGGCTAGTCTCTCCTCCCATAGTAGGACCATATCTGGCTGGAGGAAGGTTACCGCCATGTCCTGTGGGAAGACGAGCTTCCTCTTTAGGTCCACACTCAATTCCTAGTCGAAGGCGCACTGCCAGAAAGAAGGCAGATCCTTGGAGCCTTGTTGCCTTACCTTACGATGTTTATGGCTTTGGGTGATAGGGCTTGTTGACTTTGACCCTCTGCTTTTCCACCCGTTTGGCAATTTCACTGAGGACTTTATTATTTATTTATTACCTGCACAGCCTTCTGATAATGCTTGTGGACAGCTGGTCAAGATGTGATCAAGTGTTATTGTGGAAGTGTTATTGTACAGCTTGACTGGACAAAAAGATGGAGGGACTCCCTGCCATATCCGCAATCATTTTCTGCACAATCTCTCCATTCTTTCCACTTGGGACATGTGAAAGTCATACAGCAAGAAGGACCACTGTAGTTGAGGTATGATGCCATACTGAAAGCACCATACCTAGAACCCCCAAGCAATTGATCACTTATCGCAGTTTATCAGAATCATTATTGAAACTCACTCTTATTCCGGGAGAACCATGAGGACCAGGAGGTCCGGATGAACCAGGAGAACCAGGAGTGCCAGCTCCATCCTTTCCTGCACAGCCTGGAGAGCCTTTGGGACCCTGAAAACAAATCAACACAGATACACACAGATTATGAGAACGCAGCAAACAGTGATCAGTAACCTGTCTGACACTTGTCAACCTGTTGCACGAGGCAGATTATCTAGATCTACAGGCTTGCAGTTGTGTCCTTCCACCAACCACTCCATACAGCTGTGGAACCACTGTCTTACTTTGGGACCTGGTTCTCCTTTCTGTCCTCGGCCACCAAGGACACTAACACCATGTTCACCCTTGCAACAGAAATCATACATACAGTATCCAATAACAACTGATGAGGTAGACAGAATACATATCTTGGCTTAGAGAACACAGCATTTGGTGATCAACAGCTCCACTGACCTTCTCCCCCCGTGGTCCTCCAGGTCCTGTAGGTCCAGGTTCTCCTCTTGGACCAGTATCACCAGTCTTCCCCTGTGGTCCTCTAAGACCATCTGAACCAGGAAGACCTGGATTGCCCTGAAATGTACAGGGTACAGTTAGTCTGTGGTCAGAGGTCTGTCTGCTCATTTGAAGAGACACTTTACTGTTTGACGGTCTATTAGTTGTGTGAGTTACTGGCCAGAAGCATTTTGAGAGGAACCCCCTGTAACCACTTGAAATGTCCGTGTTACAACCGACCCCTTGTTAGGACATACCACACTCTACTCTACTGAGGTTTCTGAATCTTCTCCCATACATTTATATGAAGTCTCTGTAAAATAACTAAAACACACACGTTTCTTTCTAGTTAGAAGTGAGTGCACACACCTCTTCTCCTTTGTCTCCTTGAGGTCCAACATCTCCCTGAAACAGCAGAACATGTGATTGAGTTGAGGAACGACACGCTGCTGCAGCCCGCAGCCTGTTCAATGACCATGTGCATTAATGAAAACAACTGGTAGTTTTCACCTTGTTTCCCTGAGAACCAGGACTTCCTGCAGGACCCTGAACAACACACACACAATGCTTCATTACACAATGGATACACAACAATACAACAACCATGGATGTCTGAACTCATTGAAAGTCTGATGGAGTGATAGATATACAGTGATATTTACTGTTGGACCTTTCTCTCCATTCAAACCAGCAGGACCCTGCTCTCCCTGCAACATGACAGACACAACAAGACACAAAAACATGACAGTGTTAGTTTCCTCCAGAGACAGGTCCATGTTACATCGCATCTTCACTGATACAGCTGTAGAACCACTGTCTTACTCTGGGACCTGGTTCTCCTCTCTGTCCGTCTTTACCAGGGACACCAACACCATCTTCACCCTGGCAACAAAAATCATACAGTATCAAATCAACTAATGGAGGTAGACAGAATATATGTGTTGGCTTAAAGAGTCACCTTGTCTCCTTTGATGCCAGACAAACCAGGAGAGCCCTAGAAAACAAGATACTGATCACAACACAGAGATGAAGAGAACACAGCAGTTGGTGATCAACAGCTCCACTGACCTTCTCCCCCCGTGGTCCTCCAGGTCCTGTAGGTCCAGGTTCTCCTCTTGGACCAGTCTGCCCAGTATCACCAGTCTTTCCCTGTGTCCCTGAAGGTCCAGCTGGACCAGTAGGACCTAGGTCCCCCTAAAATGTAGGCGCAGTTAGACTGTGGTCAGTGGCCTGTCTGACACTTTTCAACCTGTTGCACGAGGCAGATTATCTAGATCTACAGGCTTGCAGTTGTGTCCTTCCACCAACCACTCCAGAGACAGGTCCATGTTACATCACATCTTCACTGATACAGCTGTGGAACCACTGTCTTACTTTGGGACCTGGTTCTCCTCTCTGTCCGTCTTTACCAGGGACACCAACACCATCTTCACCCTGGCAACAGAAATCATACATACAGTATCCAATAACAACTGATGAGGTAGACAGAATACATATCTTGGCTTAGAGAGTCACCTTGTCTCCTTTGACACCAGACAAACCAGGAGAGCCCTAGAAAGGAGACAAGATACTGATCACAACACAGAGATGAAGAGAACACAGTTGGTGATCAACATCTCCACTGACCTTCTCCCCCCGTGGTCCTCCAGGTCCTGTAGGTCCAGGTTCTCCTCTTGGACCAGTCTGCCCAGTATCACCAGTCTTCCCCTGTGGTCCTCTAAGACCATCTGAACCAGGAAGACCTGGATTGCCCTGAAATGTACAGGGTACAGTTAGTCTGTGGTCAGTGGTCTGTCTGCTCATTTGAAGAGACACTTTACTGTTTGACGGTCTATTAGTTGTGTGAGTTACTGGCCAGAAGCATTTTGAGAGGAACCCCCTGTAACCACTTGAAATGTCCGTGTTACAACCGACCCCTCATTAGGACATACCCCACTCTACTCTACTGAGGTTTCTGAATCCTTCTCCCATGCATTTATATGAAGTCTCTGTAAAATAACTAAAACACACACGTTTCTTTCTTGTTAGATGTGAGTGCACACACCTCTTCTCCTTTGTCTCCTTGAGGTCCAACCTCTCCCTGAAACAGCAGAACATGTGATTGAGTTGAGGAACGACACGCTGCTGAAGCCCACAGCCTGTTCAATGACCATGTGCATTAATGAAAACAACTGGTAGTTTTCACCTTGTTTCCCTGAGAACCAGGACTTCCTGCAGGACCCTGAACAACACACACACACAATGCTTCATTACACAATGGATACACAACAATACAACAACCATGGATGTCTGAACTCATTGAAAGTCTGATGGAGTGATGGATAAACCCTGATATTTACTGTTGGACCTTTCTCTCCATTCAGACCAGCAGCACCCTGCTCTCCCTGCAACATGACAGACACAACAAGACACAAAAACATGACAGTGTTAGTTTCCTCCAGAGACAGGTCCATGTTACATCACATCTTCACTGATACAGCTGTAGAACCACTGTCTTACTTTGGGACCTGGTTCTCCTCTCTGTCCGTCTTTACCAGGGACGCCAACACCATCTTCACCCTGGCAACAAAAATCATACAGTATCAAATCAACTAATGGAGGTAGACAGAATATATGTGTTGGCTTAGAGAGTCACCTTGTCTCCTTTGATGCCAGACAAACCAGGAGAGCCCTAGAAAGGAGACAAGATACTGATCACAACACGGAGATGAAGAGAACACAGTTGGTGTTCAACAGCTCCACTGACCTTCTCCCCCCGTGGTCCTCCAGGTCCTGTAGGTCCAGGTTCTCCTCTTGGACCAGTCTGCCCAGTATCACCAGTCTTTCCCTTTGTCCCTGAAGGTCCAGCTGGACCAGTAGGACCTAGGTCCCCCTGAAATGTAGGCACAGTTAGACTGTGGTCAGTGACCTGTCTGACTCTTTTCAACCTGTTGCACAAGGCAGATTATCTAGAACTACAGGCTTGCAGTTGTGTCCTTCCACCAACCACTCCAGAGACAGGTCCATGTTACATCACATCTTCACTGATACAGCTGTGGAACCACTGTCTTACTTTGGGACCTGGTTCTCCTCTCTGTCCGTCTTTACCAGGGACACCAACACCATCTTCACCCTGGCAACAGAAATCATACATGCAGTATCCAATAACAACTGATGGAGGCAGACAGAATACATATCTTGGCTTAGAGAGTCACCTTGTCTCCTTTGACCCCAGACAAACCAGGAGAGCCCTAGAAAACAAGATACTGATCACAACACAGAGATGAAGAGAACACAGTTGGTGATCAACAGCTCCACTGACCTTCTCCCCCCGTGGTCCTCCAGGTCCTGTAGGTCCAGGTTCTCCTCTTGGACCAGTCTGCCCAGTATCACCAGTCTTCCCCTGTGTCCCTGAAGGTCCAGCTGGACCAGTAGGACCTAGGTCCCCCTGAAATGTAGGCACAGTTAGACTGTGGTCAGTGACCTGTCTGACACTCTTCCACCTGTTGCACAAGGCAGATTATCTAGAACTACAGGCTTGCAGTTGTGTCCTTCCACCAACCACTCCAGAGTCAGGTCCATGTTACATCACATCTTCACTGATACAGCTGTAGAACCACTGTCTTACTTTGGGACCTGGTTCTCCTCTCTGTCCGTCTTTACCAGGGACACCAACACCATCTTCACCCTGGCAACAGAAATCATACATGCAGTATCCAATAACACCTGATGAGGTAGACAGAATATATGTGTGGGCTTAGAGAGTCACCTTGTCTCCTTTGACCCCAGACAAACCAGGAGAGCCCTAGAAAGGAGACAAGATACTGATCACAACACAGAGATGAAGAGAACACAGTTGGTGTTCAACAGCTCCACTGACCTTCTCCCCCTGTGGTCCTCCAGGTCCTCGAGGTCCAGGTTCTCCTCTTGGACCGGTGTGCCCAGTGTCACCAGCCTTCCCCTGTGGACCAGCTAAACCAGAAGGACCTGGTTGCCCCTGAAATGAAAGCACACAGGCCAAAGGTCAAACTCTTATTGATTACAGAGGTAAATACATCAAATCATCTTCTGCTGTGACTTACTCTTGGACCTTGAGACCCGGCCTCACCACGAGGACCTGCCTCTCCCACACCCTTCTCTCCCTGCAACAGACATTGATCATGAGTGTCACATGACTTTTGTTTAATTTCATAAACACACAGCAAAGTTCACCTTATCTCCTTTTGACCCTAGAGATCCTGGGGTCCCCTGGAAACAAATGGAACAAAAAGAACTTGTGACAAAGTTTTAAAGTTGGTCATTTTTAACACATCTGTATTCCAACAGTCACTGCCACACTTATGGAGCAAGGTTTATGTTTCTTCATCCATGTTAATGTCATTGACAGTGACTCACCTGGTCTCCTTTGGGTCCAGGGGATCCAGTCACTGCCTGTACAGGTGCAGAAAAACAGATAAATAAAAGTATTTCAAGTCATGGGTCAGAGGTTTAAGTTTTAGTGTCTGTATCCTAACGACAGATTGAAAATAAATAAGTTGTCAGAGGACTCGGTGTTGTGATCAGTGCTGTTTCACCTTTCCTGGAGGACCACTGTTTCCCTGCTCCCCCTTCAGGCCTGGTTGGCCTGCAGGTCCAACAATACCCTGAGGAACACATGACATCATGACACTGAGAAGGACCTGACTAAACTACACAACACTAACAGCATCCACGCACAAACACACCTGCTTTCCTGGTAATCCGTGGAGTCCTTCTTTTCCAGGTACTCCATCTCTTCCAGGAACTCCAGGTTTACCTGATTCACCCTGAGGGACAGGAAGTGCTTCAGTACTTATAGTTCAGGAGTAATCCTCCACTCCAGAACCAGCAGCTGGACCAGGACTGCATACTCACCACCTGGCCTGGCAGTCCAGGAGGACCCTGAGGACCCTGCAGGACAAACACACACCGTGGTACCAATGAACACACTGACATACACTCTGAGGGTTACACTTCATTTACCAGCTTCCTATCCTGGTTTTCCTGGTTTTCCCTGGTTTTGGCAAATGTGTGCTCCATAGTCAATGGAGAGCAGGAACGGACCTAATCTCACTGAGAGGCTCACAGTTTAAATTCTGTAAGTCTCTCTGTTTTGTTGAGCACATTGTTAGAGAGAGGACAAGTTTGTCTACAACTGTGGAAAAAATCATGTGTGTAGAGTGTAATTTGTGTCCAGAAGCAGCGTGGAAAGAGAACAGTTTCAGACAACATCTCCCACTCTAGCTGATGATGTCATCCACTCTAGCCCCAACATTCCACGCAATACACACCCATTATAATCTCAACATTCCTCCAAAAATGATCATGGTCATTGAACAGCGATTGGTTAAAAACTATAAAATCTATTAAAATGTGGGAAACCAGATCAGTAGATGAGACTTTTGTCCACATTTTAAAGTTATGATGGAGTCTCTAGGTGAAAGTATGGCGGAGCAGCAGACGTTGAAGAGTTGTAAATTCAGGAGAGCTGGCAGGTTAAAGCTTCCATCACTTTCAGTGTTTCCTCTGAACCAGCTGCTCAACGTGTCTTCATATTAAATGGACAGATGTCTTCTCATTTAAAAGCAAATAATTATAAATCAGAAAATGTCAAAATATAACAAATGATTTGTGATGATTGAAATGTTCTAAATGAGAGAGAGGCAGCTCACCGACGAGCCATCACGTCCTTTTTCTCCTGTGTCTCCTTTGTCACCTTGAGGTCCCACAGGTCCCTTCAGGACACATCATGAAACACGTTACATGATGTACAATAATGTGAACATGCTATTGTCATGCCTTGTTTATGTAAATCTACCTGTTTTCCTGCAGGTCCTGCTGCACCAGGCTCTCCGGCGCCCCCTGGAGGACCTCTGTCCCCAGACACACCTGGTTCTCCCTCAGGTACAAACACAAACAAATGTCTTTTAACTCCATATTCTTTGTTATATTCCATGGATATTACATCACAAGGATGAAGAGCAGTTTACCGTCTGACCCTTCAGTCCGGCCTCTCCTCTTGGACCAGTGTCTCCCTGACACAAACACACAGATCCTCAGTGCACAGCAGAGACGAGTGTCGACTTCATCAATACAACATCAACACTTACATCTTTTCCTTGGTCTCCTTTGTCTCCCTGAGACACACAGACATGATGTTAGCACAGTCACATTGAGCCCAGGGGAATTTGTTCACACTCCTCTCCGTCCTTCACCTTATCTCCACGTTTTCCAACCTTCCCCAGTTTCCCAGGAGCCCCCTGGGGCCCCGCAGGTCCTCGCTCCCCTCGTGGCCCTTTTGGTCCCTTGGCTCCCGGAGCGCCGCGAGCAACCTGGAGTTCACCAGGAAATGAAAAGACAAGGATGGATGGTCAGAGCAGACTGTAGTGAGGGATGCTGCATGAAGACAACACAAACATCACTGCAGCTCCATGTGACGGTGCTGCTGATACGGATCAAATATTCACTCTTCTCCTGTTTCCCTAAATCTATCTTCTTCTGTTGCGTGCAGAGCAACTGTTCAGTGTCAATGATCTTCTCCTCCTTCAATGCATATTCATACCGGTCCATATCATTCCCATGAAGCAGGAAAAGCAGCGATGTGTGCATTAAACCGTGCATTTAATGGATCAGTAATGACCATGGATCGTTCCTGTTCATACTTTTTAACAGAGTCGACATGCACCTGTCCAGAAGCACCGCTGCCTGGTGATCCAGGGGGTCCTGGAGGTCCAGGGACGCCCCGGTCTCCTTTCTGCCCCTGGAAAACATGCAGTCACACATGTGAGACTCTGCACAGGGTTACTTCCTCCTGCTCTATAGTAGAGGCTGAACTATAAAGCCCAGCAGGTGGCCGCTGCCCCCCCTCCACTGATGTTCTACTGGTAATTAATAGGAATTTGCACATGAAAACAGCGTGCTGACATTTGGCACTCCTCTGGATTCCTCTCACAAGTGGCTCGTCCTTAAAGACTGAGCTGGATCACTGCAGGCTGGTGGATTTAACAGCTGCTTCTCAGCACTATTTTGATACCAATGTCAGAGCTGCAGCTGATAAATACACATTAGAGGGAAAGTCATTCAAAGAAATGAAGGAGACTTGGTAAAACTAACATCTTCTCCAGGTGCTCCTGGTTCTCCTTTGTCGCCCTGTGGATGAGAAAAACACTGTCAGAGTCCAAATACAGGCAAAATTAACACAATCATTCTCTAATAATTTACTTAGAATGAGGCTGGTCACACTTTGCTTCTGTAAGTGTCTGAAGAATTAAAAGCACCTGTGAACAATCACTTTGTCAATATGTTGTTAAACATGCTGCACACAAGATCGTGTGACATCACAGACACAAACCTTTCCCCCATCTTCACCTGGCACTCCATCCTCCCCCTGTAAGTCAAAGCAAAGTGCATTATGGGATGTACAGAAGAAAATGTCTGACTGCTCTGGATCAGGGAACATAATTTACAGGAAAGACGACGTCAAGTCCATCATCAATTAGAGACAGAGTCGAGAAAAACACTCACACTTTGTTATATTCATCGTCTCAATGAACAGAATTAATATCAACACGTGTCAGTTCAATCACTACAAATATACAAACTATGATAAAATGAGACTTTATTATATTCAGGGTGCAGGAGAAGTCTCAGGCTACGTTCAGATACACAACGTTACCACACAGAGTCGTTTTAGAGGGAAATTCATGCAAAACCTCTGATGCACGTTGCCTTCAGGGACAGTTTTTCATCAACAGTCTCTGTATTTCCCTCTAAAACAACTCTGTGTGGTAACGTTGTGTTATTATCTCATAGCGTGGTGAATGTGCAGGTCACAACTTGTCCACCAGAGCGTTGTGGAGTTGTTGGATTGTGTATTTGATGAGTTTGATGAGGGAAACCAAGAAATCCCATGAGCCTCTGTAGCGTAGCTCTGAGCAGCTCACGGCTCTGCTCCGCCGTTCTAAAAATAGCTTGCACCGAGGTTATATAATAAGGATATAAGGATTATGGTGATGGGCCAGTTTGACTAAATGTTGAACTATCCCTTTAAAGCTTGCAGTGTGAAGCTTCAGTGAGGAGTTACCTTCATCCCAGGAAGTCCAGGTTTTCCATCGTCTCCCATTTTACCCTGAAACACAACAAGGACGATGACACACAGAGTTATCACACTGAGAACAGACTGAGGTGTGTGTGTGTGTGTGTGTGTGTGTGCGTGTGCATGTGCATGTGTGCGTGTGCGTGTGCACTCACAGGCAGCCCTGGAGGTCCTGGTGGTAAACCCTGTTCAAACAGACCAGCAGACATGGTTTAATCTCACAGATCTTCAGACTCTTTGTCTTAACCGTCAGTTGTGTAGTTGTTTTCACTTCTTCACTCGTTGTTGTGGTGAATATTGTGAGTCCGGTTTGGACACAACTGTGTAACAGAGTGAGTCTTTCCGTGTCCACAGCGTCCTCTGCAGCTCGTCCGGTGGAGTTACAGCTGGAGTTCAGACTAGAGCTCATGAACAGTCTGTTACTATATTTACTTTGCCTTTTTGCCTTTAAAGGTTCAGTGCGTAAAATGGTGTGAAAACAGTGACATCTAGTGTTCAGATTCTGGATTGCAGCGCTCACAGTCACCCCTCCCATCAGCAATGTGAGTGGCCTGCAGAGAGGAGGCAGCCAATCACAGCTGAGGGTTCACTGTCTGTCACACACTCACATTCACACCTACAGACAAGTTAGAGTCTTGAATCAAACCACAACATTCTTGACTTGAAACATGATACAACAGACTCATTGGTTATTTCCCCACAAGATTTCCCAACTTTGATAAAGTTGCATACAAATTTAAAGGACAATTCCGGGCAAATTCAATTTGGACATTTTAGGTCTGAAAGAAGGAATCTAGAATCTAGATCTAGAACTTGATCTAATTCAGAGTCTCACGTGAGACCCAAGTCTCTGCTCGGTGCGTTCAGGTGCAGTCGGAAGCTCCCATTTGTGTCATAAACACAGGAATATCAACTCTTGACTTGCTTGAAGTACTGGAGCTAACAGCAAACCGGAGCTTCCGACTGCACCTGAACACACCGAGCGGAGACTTGGGTCTCGACTCCAGACTTTGAATTAGATCAAGTTTTACAAACATGTCGACTTGTTGAAGTAAATAAACTTCTGGTGCATGTTTGAGTCGCCGTCTGACGCTGTCTGTGGCTTCGAGGGATGGAAACAGCCTCAGCAGCAGAAAACCTTCAGATTCCTTCTTTTAGACCTAAAATGTTAGGAAAATACAGCCTTGAGTTAAAATTGCCTGGAATTGTCCTTTAACAAGCAGCAGGAAGGAGGAGGAGTCGACTGCACAAGTGATGAAAAAAATAAAAGATAGGAGGAGCAGAGAGGAGAGGGGCCATCAGTCAACAACTTTATGAGACACTTAGTTGGACTTCCCCACTGGATTTCTCAAGTTCAAAACAGATGCGTAGGAGTTTTAAGGGATAGTTCAACATTTTGTGCAAAAAAACAACTCTGTGTGGTAACGTTGTGTTATTATATCGTAGCGTGGTGAATGTGCAGGTCACAACTTGTATTTAATGAGTTTGATGAGGGAAACCAAGAAATCCCATGAGCCTCCGTAGCGTAGCTCTGAGCAGCTCACGGCTCTGCTCCGCCGTTCTAAAAACAGCTTGCACCGACAATTAAAGGTAACGAACCTACTGCTGTGACTATAGGGGCCATGGTGATGGGACAATTTGCCAAAATGTCGAACTATCCCTTTAACAGCAGTGACAAAAGAGGAGTAGGGCAGGGGGTGAGAGGCAGACCTACAGATAAGATAAGATCTACTTTATTGTCCCAGAGGGAAATTCATTGTGGCGGAAGCCCAGCTGCGTCCAGCTGCTGCAGACTCCTCTGTGGAGCTATTTCCTGCTTAAGACTAAACACAAGACCAAGCTTGTATTGATTTCGACACGCGCGCGCGCACACACACACACACACACACACACACGCAGGCACAGCTGATCAGAACGATTTTATCATCATTTTCATCATTATTCTGACCATGATTCACTCACTTTCCTCCATCATCTTCATCACCACCATCACCATCATCATCATCATCATCACTCACCGAGATATTTCCGAAGATGCAGATTTTGAAGTCGTCGGCGCTGTGCGCGCGGGGCCAGAGGATCCCGCAGAGCAGCAGCCACCGCACCAACACCAACATCTCACGCGCACAGGAGCGACGATATGCGGCAGGTGCTGCAGGCACCGACCGTCGCCTCAACCACACCTGGTCAGAGCTCACCTGCACACACCGATCTCTGCTGCACAATTAACCACAAAACAAACGTCGAGGAAGAGACAGACAGACGACGTCGGACAGACGGAGGGACTCAGACTCAGACTTTAGTTTCGTTTTTACTCAACTTTTCCATCACACTGATAGAATACATCTGGTTTTCTGGATTCATCAAACGCATCTCAATGAGTGAAAAACATCACACATGCCATTAGAAGTCCAAACTGCTTTTACGATCTAGAGACCCAGATTAAAGGGACAGTAGGCCATTTAAGATAAGATAAGATAAGATAAGATAAGATAAAATAAGATAAGATAAGATAAGATCATTATCCAGTGGTTAAACAGTGGAAATTTGCCCCAGCACCTTGACAGTCAGCAACAACACCTGGATACAATTAGCTCAAAAACAAATGGTGTAGCCTAGAACAATATAATATCATCCACTGAAGCAACAGCAGCAGGTTGACTGGCTCAGAAATTTAAAGGATACTTACAGATTTTTACAACCTGGACCTTATTTCTATCCTAAACTCCGATCATTTCCTCCCCCCAGATAACTTTGGTGTCGTTCCAAGTGGTTGTGATGAGATGGAGTCTACAGGGAGCAGGATGCAGCCTCTAAATAACACATTATCTGCAGAGAAACTCCTTCATTTCACCAAGATTTAGTTCTGATAGGCTCCTGCTGTTCCCCTCTGAGTCTGGGGTTAGCTGGTATCAACATCCGGGGTCTGGAGGTCGACCTGCTGACCTCTGACCTGGATGATTGATGTAATCTCCGACCGCAATTTGTTCACCTCCTTCATCCTTCCTTTCTCCCTTCCTTCTCTTCACAATCCTTTTCCCCTTCCTTCCTGTCTTGTCTGTAACAACATCTCGGTCCCGTCTGTCCGTCCTGGGTGAAGGATCCTCCTCTGTCGCTCATCCTGAGGTTTCTTCGATTTTTCCCTGTTAAAAGGGTTTTCCACAGAGTTTTTCCTCAGTGGATGTGACGGTCTAAGGACAGAGGATGTTGTTACGATGTCATGTGAAGCCCTTTGAGACAAACTGTCAAAAATGGGCTAAACAAATAAAATTGCCTTCCTTCCTTCCTTCCTTCCTTCCTTCCTTCCTTCCTTCCTTCCTTCCTTCCTTCCTTCCTTCCTTCCTTCCTTCCTTCCTTCCTTCTTTCTTTCCCTTTGTCCTTCCTAACTTCCTTCCTTGACCCAGAAGGACAGCAGGAGGTGTTAACACAACATAACAAACAAACTTTGCTGCCATCACCAACAAAACACCTGCCTCTGTGCCTGCAGGACTCTGTCTCTGCCTGCAGGACTCTGGACCTGCCTGCAGGACTCTGTCTCCGCCTGCAGGACTCTGTCTCTGCCTGCAGGACTCTGGACCTGCCTGCAGGACTCTGTCTCCGCCTGCAGGACTCTGTCTCTGCCTGCAGGACTCTGTCTCCGCCTGCAGGACTCTGTCTCCGCCTGCAGGACTCTGTCTCCGCCTGCAGGACTCTGTCTCTGCCTGCAGGACTCTGGACCTGCCTGCAGGACTCTGTCTCCGCCTGCAGGACTCTGTCTCTGCCTGCAGGACTCTGGACCTGCCTGCAGGACTCTGTCTCTGCCTGCAGGACTCTGTCTCTGCCTGCAGGACTCTGTCTCCGCCTGCAGGACTCTGGACCTGCCTGCAGGACTCTGTCTCCGCCTGCAGGACTCTGTCTCCGCCTGCAGGACTCTGGACTCTGCCTGCAGGACTCTGTCTCTGCCTGCAGGACTCTGGACCTGCCTGCAGGACTCTGGACTCTGCCTGCAGGACTCTGTCTCCGCCTGCAGGACTCTGTCTCCGCCTGCAGGACTCTGGACCTGCCTGCAGGACTCTGTCTCTGCCTGCAGGACTCTGGACCTGCCTGCAGGACTCTGGACCTGCCTGCAGGACTCTGGACCTGAGGACGGACACAGAGATAGTTTCTGCCAAATATCAAGTTGAGTGAGTAAAAAAAGTGAAGGACACAGACGAGGCGAGGCGGTGACCTTCAGCAGGTCACGGTGGTTGGCTGCTCCGCTCACTGTCCAGATGTGTCCAGATGTTCCCACTCTGGACGTTAAACAACCTGGAAACACATGAGAAACACACCTCAGAGCTACTGTTCGCTGCACGTCTCCAGAGGTTTCACGGTGCGTTCAGGGTCAGGCTGGTTCAGGGATAAATAAAGTTTTGGTTCCAGCCTTTGGTCCAAGATGAGACTGTTGCAGTGACACACACACACACACACACACACACGCACGCACACACACACACACGGTGGCAGCATCGAGCCATGATGTTCCTTCAGTCAGACTCAGGCGACGTCTCTGTGCAGCAGGTGCATCACTTCATTTATCATCATGAATGTAATGTATGAGTTCATTCATAAAGTGTTTCATTCTGTCCTGTGGTGTGTTTATCAGAGTGTTATAGAATATTAGACACACATCTGTCAGTCTGAATCAATGACTGTGATAAAGTGAAGAGATATTATTGACTCTCTGTTCCAGAAACGTGACGTCAGAGTCCTCGCTGATGAAGATCAGCTTCATTCCTGTTGTTTAAATGATGGTTTTTGTTCTTCATGCTCATGTGTCTTCATCAGTCAACCTGTGAGTGTGTGTGTGTGAGGCTGCAGCTCGTCAGCCTGCCGGGTGTTTCTACTGTAACATCACCTGAGTGTCGGGGGAAGCCGTCGCCTCTGACGTCTTCTCTCCCTGTGTGTGTCTGTGTTTCTGTGTGTGTGTGTGTGTGTGTGCAGGGAGACAAGGGCAGCCCAGGAGACAGGGTGAGTCACTCCATCAGCAGCCACCATCGTCCTCTCTCTGGCTGCATAAATATCCAGAGGAGCGTAGAGACGACGAGGATGATGCTCAGCTCTTATCTCTCTCTGCTGACAGGGACCTCCAGGAGTCGGCAGCGGGGCGGCTGTGAAGGGCGACAAGGGCTCCGCAGTAAGAGCTGTCAATCACCGACGTCTTCATTGATAAGTATGCATCTGTATTTCCTAATTACATCCTTATCGCCCAGGGCGCCGCGGGACTTCCAGGGGCCCCGGGTCCTCCAGGGTCGACGGGACCACAGGGCAGCAAAGGAGACAAGGTAGCTGCAGACGGATCCAGAGAGCCGGTGGTGGAGCATGTGGAGTGTTGATCTCAGAGAAATGACTTGTGGTTGTTGTTGTTGTTGTTGTTGTTGTTCAGGGCGACGGTGCTGATGGGCAGCCTGGACCTGCAGGCAGGCAGGGAGAGCCTGGGGACAGGGTACGGCAGAGACAAAGCAGCTCCATGAGGAGACGATGAATACAAGACAGACAGACAAAGACACTGATTCTACTAAAACTGCTCAGGCTGCACAGTCCCACAAAACAGGAAAATATGTCATACATTGTGGTTTATATGAAATGAAACATGAGTCAAGACTCCCCTGTCACTGAGCAGAGGAACAAAGTACAGGTGCATCTCAATAAATCAGAATATCACAGTAGAAAAGTTCATTTCAGTAATTTAAGTCAAATGACTCCAAGTTGACCTAGAGTCCATAATAAAATCTATCTATCTATCTATCTATCTATCTATCTATCTATCTATCTATCTATCTATCTATCTATCTATCTATCTATCTATCTATCTATCTATCTATCTATCTATCTATCTATCTATCTATCTATCTATCTATCTATCTATCTATCTATCTATCTATCTATCTATCTATCGTTCTATCGTTCTATCGTTCTATCTATCGTTCTATCTATCTATCGTTCTATCGTTCTATCGTTCTATCTATCTATCTATCGTTCTATCGTTCTATCTATCTATCGTTCTATCGTTCTATCTATCTATCGTTCTATCTATCTATCTATCTATCTATCGTTCTATCGTTCTATCTATCTATCGTTCTATCTATCTATCGTTCTATCTATCGTTCTATCTATCTATCGTTCTATCGTTCTATCTATCTATCGTTCTATCTATCTATCGTTCTATCTATCGTTCTATCTATCGTTCTATCGTTCTATCTATCTATCGTTCTATCTATCTATCGTTCTATCGATCTATCGTTCTATCGATCTATCGATCTATCGTTCTATCGTTCTATCTATCTATCGTTCTATCTATCGTTCTATCTATCTATCGTTCTATCGATCTATCTATCTATCGTTCTATCGTTCTATCTATCTATCGTTCTATCTATCGTTCTATCTATCTATCGTTCTATCGTTCTATCTATCTATCGTTCTATCTATCGTTCTATCTATCTATCGTTCTATCGATCTATCGATCTATCGTTCTATCGTTCTA
The DNA here is from genome assembly GCA_030347415.2 of Decapterus maruadsi. Taxonomy (NCBI): domain Eukaryota; kingdom Metazoa; phylum Chordata; class Actinopteri; order Carangiformes; family Carangidae; genus Decapterus; species Decapterus maruadsi. The sequence continues at coordinate 1,106,186 of CM064896.1, forward strand.
TCTATCTATCGTTCTATCTATCGTTCTATCTATCTATCGTTCTATCGATCTATCGATCTATCGTTCTATCGATCTATCGATCTATCGTTCTATCTATTGAATTACTGACTTTTCCATGATATTCTACTTTATTGAGATGCAGCTGTTCTTCTGTGACACAAACCACAGTCAAAACTGATCTAACGGTCAGAACGGGTTTCACGAACAGGAACCAACATAAAACCTCTGTGTGCAGTTGATAACTTGATGTTGTTTCCGGTCTGTCAGGGTCCGCGCGGCCCCCCAGGAGAGATCGGCAGCAAGGTAAGACACAGGTAAGACACATCAGCTGTGTTCTCAGGTGTAAAGAGGAGAATGACCGGTGTCCCTCTCTGTCCTGACAGGGAGACCGAGGACAAGCAGGAGAGCCGGGGTCACAGGGAGACAGGGTGAGTCAGACACTCAAGTCTCTGTTAAGAAAAAATATTACACTTACCAATATGTGAGTTCCACCAAAATCATATAAGTTCAGGTTAAAGCTGTTGATTGAAGGGAGCTGAAGTGTGCCGTCTCCGCTTCTGCCTTTCCTGTAACTACGTTTGTGTTTGAGGCACCTTTTACCTTTTCAAAACCGGATGTGCGTTATCTGTTGCACTGAAACACAGACGGTACTCTAACCCAGTGGTTCTCAACCTTTTTTACATCAAGGACCCCTAAATTGACACAAATTAGACCATGGACCCCCATTGGACAATTTTTTTAAGCAAACACCAGAAATACTTGTTCTGAGACTGGATAATGTTACTTTTTTTTGTACATTCTAATTAGGGCCAATGGCGTGAATTTTTGGACATTTCTGGAAAAAAGTTGTCAAAAAAAATTGAAACATTTGTAAGAAGAAGTGGTTAAAAAAATTCTCCAAAAAAGTTAAAAAAAAAATTGAGTTCTCAAAAAAAAATTTAATTCTTTAAAAAAAAAAAAAAAAAATTCTCAAAAAAAATTAAAAAAAAATAAAAAAAAATAAAAAATATTGTTTAAAAAAAAATGAAATTCTCAAAAAAAAATCTTTTTTTAAATTATCCCCCCCCCAAAAAGTGGTAGAATTTCAAGAAAAAGTTGGGGACCCCCTTGAACTCTCCCAAGGACCGCTGGGGGTCCCAGGACCCCACGTTGAGAACCACTGCTCTAACCCATACTCATTGATGGTGAGGACAGAACAGTCATAGTAGATGTAGGTTAAGAAACTCAGTTAACTTTATTTCTCCCTGAGGGGTCAAGCAGCTCATTAAAGAGAGCTGAAAACCAACTAAGACACAAACACACCTGTAATCTCTTGTTTATGATGATTAAACTACACAAATATACACGTTGTTGTCACATCATGCGTTTTTTACCGCTTTATTGATTGATTTCTTGTTGGATTCTTTGTAAACAAATGCACATGGCAGGAGGAGGGTTGTTGTTCCTCTTTAACAAACAGCTCTCTCTGCTCTCGACGTCCTCTCTCGATTTTCTTTTTCTCTTTTTATTTCTCGAGAAGTGTGAGGACCATAAAGCCGTCCTCAATGCGTGACAACTTTTGTCTCCCTTTCAGAACAATTTCTGATTAAAAACCAGACCTTAACTGTGTGAAACTCACTGCAGGACATTTCCATAAATACAATTTCACAGTGGCTGAATTGGCTTTTGTAAGATGCAGATAATATTGTCAAGATGAGTTTCTTCAGAAGCTGTCACAGACGGTGCTGTTAATCTCATACTGAAGCTAAACTTCACTGTGTGTGTGTGTGTGTGTGTGTGTGTGTGTGCAGGGTGAGAGAGGACCTGCTGGAGAAACTGGAGAGAGAGTGAGTACAGCTGTTGACTCGCCGTCCTCATCGTCTCCTCTGAGTGTCTGTGTTTCTGTGAATGATGATGATGATGATGATGATGATGCTGTGTTGTCTGCAGGGAGACCCAGGGAAGCCCGGCCTCCCAGGAACAGCAGGGCTCAGAGTGAGTGACAGCTGATGACATCATCACTGAGCCTTTTAGTTTCATAGTGGTTGCTGCTCTGACTGTGATTAGTCTCATGAATGACTGGTCTCCATCTGTCATCAGGGTTTAGCAGGACCCAGTGGACCTCCTGGAGAAAAGGTGAGACTGAGTCAATAGAGTGTAACGGTCTGAGAGGCAGCAGGTCAGAAACAGGAACGTGACTCCATCATCTGTCTGTTCCCAGGGAAACGACGGAGCACGAGGGGAGCCTGGAAGAAGTGTGAGTCCACACACCAGAGACTGATTTCATCTGTGCTTCCACTTTAAACATGAACTGAACGTCCAACAACAGCCTCTGTGTGACGTCACTGTGTCATTTAAATCATGCAGGTTCCAGGGTTACCAGGAAAGAAAGGAGAACAGGTGAGGTGTCTGATCCTCTTTTCCTTTGTAATACTTTATATTAACTATAAAAAAAACAACAACAGATAAAAAGGATGATATAATAATATATCTTGTCCAGTGTATTTAATTATTCTGTTAAATATATATCGTCCTCTATTATCCTGATATAGGCAGTCCATTTCCATTTGTTGCTCCTCTGGACCTCAGAGAGAAAGTCATCTTTCCAGTCACATTTCCTTAAAGGGACACTTCACTCAAAATCAATAATTCACCAGTTTCCTACTCACCGTCGTGCCAAGGAAGGGTTGGGAGAACTTTTGTGACTGGAAACTCAGTTTTTCATATAATGGCGATGGATATAGTTCACGTCTGATTGGTCCAGAACACACACTGTGAAACATGCAGATATTAGGCTCCATGCTGCTCGTCCTCCTGACCCAAGTGTCCAACTGGTCCATGTCTTGGCTTCAGCAGGACCAGCAGTATGGAGCTATCTGATGGGTGAAGTGTCCCTTTTACTCTGTCCATCCATTGATTTAAAGCGTGGAGGGTTTTTAACGAGCCACTAACAGTATTTTACACAGACACGGGTCATTTTTAATAATCACATTGTGAGGACTTGTGCATCCCAGAATATTTCCCACAGTTAAACATAACCAACCGGCGTTCATGTTTCCACACTGTTCCTGTGACTGAGAGTTTGCCTTCACTATGTGGTCGAATGCTGTTTACACACGTCACCATGTCACCAAGCTTCTCTCTGATTGGTCTCCTGTGTGTCGTGGTCGTGTCTCAGGGGGAGCGAGGTCTCGCCGGTCCTGAGGGCCAGAGGGGGGAGAAGGGAGAAGCTGGACAGAGAGGAGAGAAGGTGAGTGACAGCACGGCTGGTTGTGTGGATGCTTCACGTCTGTGTCCGACTCCACATAATGAAATGTTTCTGTGTCGTTGTCAAAGGGGTCTCCAGGGTCAGGAGGGTCCGGCGTGTTTGGACCTAAAGGAGAGACGGGAGAGCGAGTAAGTTCACCCTCACTGAGCTGGAAACGATCCAGCCATGTTTACATGGACACCAATAATAGGAAAAAGAATAAAACTGCCTCATGTGAGTGAAATTGGAATTTCTAATCAGAATGATTATAATCAGATCACAGAAAAACTGCTCATGTAAACGTGGCTGGTGATTATTCTCCTGACAGCAACATCCATTACTGATGAATCACTAGCTGGGTTTATACCTGGAGCCAAATATTCTGACTAGAATCAGTTTAGAGTCCAAACTGAATGAAAACGCTCCAAATAAACGGCTCACTCAGAATAAACAGGTGGAATAAACCTTTACTTAAACCGACAGAAATGAAAATGACGTCCTGTAAACGGTGAAACTGAATCTTTCTGCTCCGTGTCGACGAGAATGTGAGGCGACGTTTCTTCATTTGTAAATGTTTGAATGAAAGACTCAGAACTATGAACAACTACCGATCCCAGATCAGACCAGAGATCTGATCTGGGATCAGTCGCAGGATATTTGGATTTCTACAGTTTTCAACGGGCCTGAACATTAGAAACCTGACTGAACTTGACGCGGCTCACTACCATCAAGTCATTTCTATTCATGTATATAAGATCCTATCACAGTGGAAACCCAGCTGTTGAGTCGGTTTAAGTCAAAGTGAACATCCGTGTCTCCCTTCCCTCCTCCCTCAGGGCGCTCCAGGGATCAGTGGACGAGCCGGTGCCAAGGTGAGACGCCTCGTCAGCTCCTCTCCGTCTGTTTCTGTTCATTTGTATCGATCTGAATGTGAAACTGGTGTGAACTGTCGCGTAGGGAGACGCCGGCGAGCCGGGGGAGAGAGGAGAGAACGGACGGCCAGGAATCCCAGGGAAGCCCGGTATTCCTGGGAAAGAGGTGAGAGATGACGCTGTGGAAAGTTCCTGGTTTATATACTTATACTTATATACTGTCTTGTGCTATGTATTTTTATATTGGATGATTGTGATGTGGACCGGTGTCTGTAATAAAGTCTATAATAATACACAGTGTAGAGTTGATCTTATCTCTGACCAGCAGAGATGAAATAATTAGTTAATTAGTTATTAGTTAGTTAATAGTTCAATGTGTTTATTGGCAGAAATGTATCTGCAGCTGTTTTAACAGTCATTGATCTACTTTTTATTTCAGTTTTATTCTAAATCAAACAGTGTGTTATTTATGTTCTGTTTCCACCTTCATGTAAATATTTCTCAGTTTTACCGTCTTCTAGTCCAGGCTGTTGTTGTTATTTCATTTCATATCATGACGTTAGTCTTGTTGCTGTTAAAATATTAAAAAACCTTTTAAGCTTTTCTTCTCCTTCCAACATGCATCTCTTTCCAAAGATGAAATGTTAGAGGTAAAAACAAATACACTGTGTGACATGCGGATATTTAATTATTTCCTCCCAGATAAATTCAGTGAATTGTTGATGTTTAACTTCACAGGGAGGGAGAGGAGAGAAGGGCGATGAAGGAACTCCTGTGAGTACGATGCTCTTCCTGTGTTTCTAAAATGATGTCATCGCCAACATAATTCACTCTGATCATAGAAAACTCTGTGTTTATATATAAATATTATACATTATTACAAACCATGACTTCCTCCACAATCTGTTTAAATGAGGGACACCAGATATCATTTAACCTGAGAGGAACATTGTTATTATTTGACTTGAACCAGTGTAAAAAGCTTTAAAATGTGATTTCACGTTAAAATATGGAAAATTATATTTATTGATCTTGTACCGTTAATATTGGATTGTGATCTATTCCTCATTTAGTTAGACATTAGTTTACAGATGAGATCAATTTCTAATTTTGTGCTTTTTTTTGTGTATTTTTTGTGATGAGCATCATTTTGTAAATTAAAGGTGGTCGTTGTAAATCAGCTCATCTTCTGCTCTCAGTGCTTTAAACTGTGCCGTAATAAAAACTCTTTAATTCATTCATTGTGTTTGAACCTGCTGTTCCATCAGGGGGAGTCTGGTCTCCCAGGGAAACCAGGAGAGAGAGGACTGAGGGTAGGACACGTGTCTCTGTCATTAAAACTTCATAACGACCCAGCGACGGTAAATGAGAGTTCACTGATCAGACGCTGTGATTGGTCGCCCTCAGGGATTGGCCGGGCAGCCGGGACGAGCCGGAGAGAAAGGAGACATGGGCGACCCCGGAGAGCACGGACGGAACGTGAGACACACGCGTCATATACATCATCATATAGACATATAGTCTATATACATCATCATATAGACATGTAGTCTATATACATCATCATATAGACATGTAGTCTATATACATCATCATATAGACATGTAGTCTATATACATCATCATATAGACATGTAGTCTATATACATCATCATATAGACATATAGTCTATATACATCATCATATAGACATGTAGTCTATATACATCATCATATAGACATGTAGTCTATATACATCATCATATAGACATATAGTCTATATACATCATCATATAGACATATAGTCTATATACATCATCATATAGACATGTAGTCTATATACATCATCATATAGACATGTAGTCTATATACATCATCATATAGACATATAGTCTATATACATCATCATATAGACATATAGTCTATATACATCATCATATAGACATGTAGTCTATATACATCATCATATAGACATGTAGTCTATATACATCATCATATAGACATGTAGTCTATATACATCATCATATAGACATGTAGTCTATATACATCATCATATAGACATGTAGTCTATATACATCATCATATAGACATGTAGTCTATATACATCATCATATAGACATGTAGTCTATATACATCATCATATAGACATATAGTGTATATACATCATCATATAGACATGTAGTCTATATACATCATCATATAGACATATAGTGTATATACATCATCATATAGACATGTAGTCTATATACATCATCATATAGACATATAGTGTATATACATCATCATATAGACATGTAGTCTATATACATCATCATATAGACATGTAGTCTATATACATCATCATATAGACATGTAGTCTATATACATCATCATATAGACATGTAGTCTATATACATCATCATATAGACATGTAGTCTATATACATCATCATATAGACATATAGTGTATATACATCATCATATAGACATGTAGTCTATATACATCATCATATAGACATGTAGTCTATATACATCATCATATAGACATATAGTGTATATACATCATCATATAGACAGCTTTACATGTGTGAGGAAGGAAGGACAGCTGGTCACGTCTGTCTGTCCAATCACAGGGCAGCCCTGGACCCGCAGGACCGCGAGGAGAGAAAGGAGAACTGGTTGGACGTCTTAACTTTATCTTTTTTACAAAGTGTTTATTAAAGTTGAACAGTTTCTGCTCTTAGTGGATTCACACACGTTGACTCGCTGTTTGCAGGGACCTCAAGGCCCCCCAGGACCGCCGGGGAAAGTGGTGAGTCTGTGATGTCATCAGAGTCTGCAGCATGTTGTCGACCCTGAAACCCCTTCTCCACCAAAAAGAAACCTGGTTCCAGTCTGGTGCCTCCAAACAACCAGTCTGCGTTTCCACCGTCAAGAAGCCGAGTCATCACGCCGGCGCTAAACCTCGTCACACGACAGAAGCACCGCGACAAAGATGGAGGACTCTTCGTCCCCGTGCAACTGTGCTCTTGTCTTTTCAAGCCTGCATCGCAATCCTGTGCAGAAAACACAAATATTGCTGCTAGACGTCGTTAATGATATGAAAATGATTCTAATTCAAGTCATGTAACATCATACAACTGCAGAACAGAAGAAAACACATGATGAGTTATTTTACACAACTGTTGGCTCTCAAGTGTGCGTAAGTTTGCTTCTGAGTGTTCGTAGATTTTGTTCTTAGCTAATAGTCCAGTAATTATAAGCCAAAAAAGGGGTCAACGTTAAACAAATTGCAACAGAAGCAAACTCAACTGATTTTGTCTCCTCAAGATGTCCCGAGTGAGGGAAAAAAAGCCCCGAAGAATCCCATTAGGGGAAAGTTTTGAAAATTTATATGCATATAAAAAAAATTTTTCACGTGAATAGGGTAAAATTTTTAACCTCTAGATATCTCCATGAAAATTACTGAGTTGATTATTTACATTAAGACAAACAAAAAATGTATTACAAGTTTTTTGAAATTATTTGTTAACATGATCAAATTTGCATAAAATTGCATAAATTTGCATAAAATCCACCGTTTTGATGGCACATGTATATATGAAGTTGCTGTGGTGGTACCAGCATGAAAATTGGAATGAGTCGACTCCATCGGTCAACCAACAAGAAATCACTTTAAATTTCAAGATGACTGCAATTTTTCAAGGTAGCCACATCCTTAGAGCAGGTATGAAAAAGGTAATTAAATGGACAATTTGCACATACACCAAAACCAACCTAATCTAAACATTGGGTATAGCAGGTGAAAATGTCTTGTTCAGTCTTGTTAACATATTACAGTTAAAAAACGTAATATTAAGGTCTGAATGGAACCCATTTAGGCTTCAGGTGTTGTATGTGTGCAAATTAGCCATACGTAATTGGATTATGCACTGTTTAAGAGTCCTGGATAAGAAAACATCGATCAATGCCACAAACTTTGTAAAAACTCGTAAGTAGGACTTAAGAGCAAATGTCTTCTTTCTGTGAATGAGGCCCATCGTTTCTTCCTGTCTGGTCAGCTGACCCCGCCCCCGGCCCCTCGCGTCCTCGGTTCTTAGCTCTGGACCGGCTCGGAGTCGCTGCCTGTTTGGATCCAGTTTTAAGAACCAGGAGCCGGTGCTTAGGTTGTGGAAAAGCAACGAACCGGCACTGGAGCCAGTTTGGTGGAGAAGGGGGTTTGAGTGAAGCGGACGAATCCATGTGATGTTTCCTGTTTGTTCTCCACCACAGGCCGACGTCCAGGGCCAGCTGAGAGGAGAGAGAGGAGAGAAGGTAACGTAACCTAAATAAACCCACCAGGTCATTTCTATTAAACCATGAGCTGCAGCTGAATCGACCTGTGGTTCCCAGGGAGACGATGGAGACCCAGGAGAGCACGGCAGCAAAGGTCAGAAAGGTGAAGCAGGGACTCCTGGAGCTCCAGGCACCAGAGTGAGTTTCAACCAGTCGCTGCTGCTGCTGTGTTCACATCTGTCTTCACATCTGTCTTCACTCTGACTGTGTGTCGTGTTGGTGCTGATGCTGTGGTTGTTTCCCTGCTGTTCTGAAGGGACTGGAGGGACAACGAGGACCTGCAGGAACCAGAGTGAGTCTGACTCTGTCGCTGCGTCTCTGTAAATGTCTGAATCTTTTGTCTTTTCATCCAGTCTCATCACTCTGACTTGTGGTCTTTTCCAGGGCGACGCGGGAGAAAGAGGAGCACCTGGAGAGAAGGTCTGACATCACGGCGGTCTCACCTGTACCGACCTGTGGCAGCTCTCCCTGTCCTGTCCTTCCACCACACTGTGTCTCACTCTGGTCCTCATTTAGAATCAAACTAACGTAGGATCTGCTGTAAATATCAGTCAATTGACACTTTTGTTGTAGAACCAGCGAGGCATTGATAAATCTGACGGCTGAAAACGTAACCGTAATTTAAACGAGTGTCCGGCCGTCATCTCTCTGCTGCAGGAGGAGGTTTCTGTCTGTCTGCTGCTCTTTGACCGATCTCACCTTATGTCTGAGTCAAGTTTTCAACAGGAACCTGATGAACATGTGGCTGTAAACTCCTATTTATTTATATTCAACAGCAACAACATGAAGTCTGCATCGCTGCATCAGTCCGACTGGTTAATACGTCCTGACTCCTGCAGCTTGGTACACCTGGTCTGACCTCCCGTGAATTGTTGCATATGCATACCCCACGCTCATGTTCAAATTAATAAACGTGCCCACTTTTAGGTGTATGTTTGGTAAATGAGGGCCATAGAAGAAGAGGAGGAGCCTCTGCAGCTGTTGTGTTCAGGCTCAGAGTTCAGTTCTTGTCCCAGTTCACATGCAACAGGGAAAATCTAATATCTGGCAGTGTCTCCTCCTCAACACCAGGTGGAGCTGTGTGTTGTTTCAGCAGGTTAATACAGACTCAGAGTAAATCTCTGGATATAAATAACTCAACTACAGTTCCTGACTGGATTCACCGGTCTGGGCTGAAAATATATAAATATCTTTACTCTGGTCGGATCAAACTACGGGCTTTTTTTGGACATGTATATTGTATATACTATATATTTATATACAGATCTTCTCACTGGTTGCACTGTGTAAAATTCACTGAATCGGCACCGACACATCAGACCAGATGTTTCTTTGGGGTTTTTTCTTCTATTCTCCACTTTGTGTCGTCTCTGCTGTTGCAAGCAGCTCACGTTGTCCAGTTATAAACTACATACTAATGAGTATTCATGAGTTATAAATGAAGAATTCACTATTTAAAGCTTAACTAATGCTTAGTGTGAACTTATTATAAAGTGTGTTTAGATGCACTTCAGTCGTCCAGTTGTAGTCGGATTAAGAGTAATTATCTCATTTTCATCTGTCTCTGGTAAATGCAGCTACTGTGTGTTGACTGTGTGTTGACTGTGTGTGTTGACTGTGTGTGTGTGTGTGTGTCGACTGTGTGTGTCGACTGTGTGTGTTGACTGTGTGTGTCGACTGTGTGTGTCGACTGTGTGTGTTGACTGTGTGTGTTGACTGTGTGTCTCCGTGCTCAGGGGGAGCGAGGAGCGTCGGGGTTGGACGGACGTCCCGGTCTGGACGGTAAACCAGGAGCTGTTGGACCAGCGGGACAGAGGGTGCTGCAACTTCTACCATCGAGTCTCCATGACAACACACTTTGTGTTGATTGGATGGTGAATGTGTGTAACTGATGCCTTTGTGTGTGTGTGTGTCTGTGGATGTGTGTGTTCCAGGGGGATCCAGGGAAACAGGGCGATCCTGGGAGAGACGTGAGTTCCCGTTGACAGATGTTTTTGCTGTGATAAAGAGACAAATGTTAAAGTCAGTTTTAACTCCTTCACTGTGTCTGTTGACCAGGGTTTACCAGGACTGAGGGGGGAACAGGGCCCCCCAGGCCCGGTCGGGCCCCCAGGGACTCAAGGGCCTTCTGTGAGTGTGTACACACACACGCACACAGACACACACAGACACAAACACACACGCACACAAACACAGACACACACCTTCTTCTACACCTCAGTCTGATAACTTGACGTGTCATCGTCCTTGCTGTGTTTCAGGGTAAAGCAGGTGAAGATGGAAAACCTGGACTTCCTGGTAAAACGGTAACAACTCACTGAGACTTCTCCACTTCTCCTGCATCCTGAACATAATAAATATTACAAATTATAAATATTTATTATAGTTTGTATATTTTGTAGCGATTGAACTGATGTGTTTAGATATCAGCTCTGTTCAGACATTAGTTTCAGGTCCAGTTGTATAATGAGCCTCTAAAGCAGAGCTACTGAACTGATCTGAGAGCTGCTGCTGCTGCTGCTGCTGCTGCTGCTGCTGCTGCTGCTGCTGCTGCTGCTGCTGCTGCTGCTGCTGCTGCTGCTGCTGCTGCTGCTGCTGCAGAGACCATCAGTTTGTTTCTGTACATCCCATAATGCATTTTGCTTTGACTTGCAGGGAGAGGATGGAGTTCCAGGTGAAGATGGGAGAAAGGTTTGTGTCTGTGAACGATGCTGTTGAAGTGCAGCAGCTTCAACAACACAGTGATTGATAAAAGTTCACATCCTGGACGACGAAGCGCTGGTTAATTATAAAGAATGAATCCATCCCATCTGTGTTGTTGTAACCTGACAGTGTTTTCTCTGATCTGCAGGGCGACAAAGGAGAAGCCGGAGCAGCTGGGAGAGATGTTAGTGTTTTCAATCTCTTTCCTGTTTTTCCTCATGTGAAGTTTTCCTCTTGTCATGTTGGTTCATTCTGACGTCCTCGACTTCATTCATCAGCTTCCCTCCTCTGTGTTTATTAACTCACGTAGTCACCATCCTGTAGTAGTGGAGCTCAGCCTCCCAGCATGCTTTGCTCCTGTAACTCATCCTGTATCACAGAGAGAAGTAACGTGAAGTGTCTTCCAGGGCCGTGACGGGCTGAAAGGAGAGCGGGGCATCGCCGGGCCCTCGGGCCCCGCCGGTCCTCAGGGCCAGCCTGGGCTGCCCGGCCGCATCGGGCCTCCTGGAGAGGTGCACGTGATGATCACACAGTTCTAAAGGGTTAATAAACAGAGAAGGAGAGTTTGTTGTTGCTGATGTGTGCTCTGTCCCTCAGGCGGTCTATGTGAAAGGAGCTGAAGCTGCACCGATCCCCGGCCCCCAGGGGCCTCCAGGAACTCCTGTGAGTGGCTTCATGATGCACATTACACTTTAACACTGTCTCATCATGGTCACCTTACATTATGATGGTTTTTTAACATTAGCATGAAAATCATGTGTAATCTTGATGTGACATTACTATGAAACTGAGCGTTATTTCTAGACTGTTTCTTGACGTTATCATACTAGTCGGGTGCATTTATGAAAAAAAAGCACCTAATCGTAAAAAAATTCTAACAAAAGGTTTCTCAGTTGTTTTTTATAGTATTAGATCCTTAATAACATACTAAAAGTTTACCACAGTTTGACACTAGAAAGGTGTTATTTTCAGGATGGCGTCCTAATGTCAATGTAATGGGTTGAAGCCCAGAGAGACGCTCCAGGTGAATAGGGTAAACATTTTAACTAACAGGTATCACCATGAAACTTCACAAGTTTATCACTTACATTAAGACAAATATTTTTTGTATTACAAGTTTTGTCAAATTTTATGTTTAAATATGTAAATGAGACAATAACTTATTAAATATGCGCTAAATTGCATACTTTTCCAGAACTTTTCCAGATCCACTTCAGCAGCACTTACACACACCAAACCTTCCAGTTTGATCATTTTCCATATTCTGAAGGTTTTTACAGAGGGGATTGTTGATATATCATTCACAGCCTCATTTAGACAATATTTGAGTCCTGAAAACATGAGGAAATGTGATTTATTTAGGGCTGGTGACAGTATTTTCTCATTCACAAAGTGATAAAAAGAGATATCCAGAATCCCCTCAGTAAGACCTTCTGACTCTAATGTGTTCTAATGTGTCAACAAAATAAAACAAGACTTTTGAAAGTGGCTTCATCCATTAATTTTTTGGATCTGGAAAAGTATGCAATTTAGCGCATATTTAATTAGTTATTGCCTCATTTACATATTTAAACATAAAATTTGACAAAACTTGTAATACAAAAAATATTTGTCTTAATGTAAGTGATAAACTTGTGAAGTTTCATGGTGATACCTGTTAGTTCAAATTTTTACCCTATTCACCTGGAGCGTCTCTCTGGGCTTCAACCCATTACATTGACATTAGGACGCCATCCTGAAAATGACTCCTTTCAACTTTTAGTATGTTATTAAGGATCTAATACTATAAAAAACTACTGAGAAACCTTTTGTTAGAATTTTTTTTACGGTCAAGTCATAAATGCACCCGACTATACAGTTAACAGCCTGTAAATGAAAGGTTTACCGACAGTTCTCCTGCATGTAATCATGTGTTCATAGACGTGTGTTGTGTGTTTGTTCTTTTTATATACGACCTGATGATCTGGAGTTAATGTTGCAGAAACGTTGTGTTTATCTCTTCTCTTCTTCTTCTAAGTCCATGTACATGTGCTACATACAGTATCTCTGTCTGTGTGTGTTGTTTAATCCTTGTCCCTGCTCCGTCCTGCAGGGCATCCCTGGAATACCCGGAGCTCTGGGAGTCAGAGTAAGGCTTGGTCTTGGTTTTCTTTCTCCATCTCAGTTTGGTTTAGATTCGTATCCATGTGTTTTCTCACCTTCTAACTGTGTGTGCTCAGGGAGAGAGAGGTTCTCCTGGCCTTAAAGGTGATGCTGTAAGTTCCTCCATTCCTGTTAACAATGACACTGTGACACCATCAAAACATGACATGTTTTTAATGTTTGACACTGTGACGCTTGTTGATCGGCAGGGAGACCCAGGAGAGGACGGAGCGCCGGGAAAACCTGGGACAGCTGTGGTAAAAACAAACTGACACTAAAATATGAATCATCAGAGGTGAAGGATGTTTGACCTACAATGCATTTTAAAATGTTTTATAACGTCTGACATTTAACATGACGAGGCAGACGAGCTGCTACCGAGTCTGTAGTAACTGAGTCCTGGGGGTTTGTTTACGTTTTGCTTGGTGAAGGATTTAATCCTGAAGATCATTTCATTTTGTGCTGAGACAGTGATTTAACTTTCAGGTTGAATTTGATTGCATGCTCTCAACACTCTGCTGGGTTTGGATGAACCACAGGAACTGAGCTGAGACTTGTGCAGTCATTTATTGTCACTATTTATTCATTTGACCTGAGCGATGTCGTGTCTCTGTGCAGGATGTCCAGAAGGCTCTGGCCGGCTTCGGCATCCAGGTATGTGGGAAAAAAATACTGCACTTTAGAAACTGTTTCATTGTGTGTTTTTTTAGTTTTTTGTCTTGTGTTTGTTCTTTAATCTTGTGACTTGCTGTTTGGAGAGTGACAAGGTTATATCTCTGCTCTAGATGTCTGACCTGAAGGTGGCCGTGCAGAGGAAGGACCTGGGTCCGCCCCAGAAGGCCGAGAGAGGAGACAAAGGAGACAGAGGAGAGGCGGGAGTCCGAGGACCGTCCGGTGCCGACGTGAGTCATTCATTTATCTACTGTTTCAGCCCCGACAAGGAACTTTTACTGAACTGGATGCAAAAGTCTCTGGTTTCTTCTGATGTCTCTGTGTGACCTACAACAGCCCTGATGTACGAGCCACATAAGCGTCAACAATATGCGCTAAAGCTCATGGGAAATGCAGTCTTCATTCCGGAAAAACGCTACCGCTTTTGTCCACATGGAAAGTTCCTAGTAGGGGCTTTAACATAATTATTTTCTCTTAAAAAAACTTCAACCTTTTCTTTTCCTGTCAGGGAACCCGTGGGTTTCCAGGAGACAGGGGAGCAAAAGGGGAGCAGGGAGAGCGAGGACCAGCCGGAGCGACGGGGCCTCCGGGAAGAGCCATCGGAGAGCGAGGACCAGAGGGACCTGCAGGTCCGGCAGGAGAACCGGGAAAACCGGGGATCCCTGGAGTCCCGGGCCGAGCAGGAGAACTGGGAGAGGTTGGAAGACCTGGAGATAAGGTGAAGAGCTGGAGCTCAGGACAAGAGAACAAACAGCAAACAGGAGAATGTGTGACTCTAACGTGACTGTGTCTGTGTGTCTCAGGGCGAGAGGGGAGAGAAAGGAGACAAAGGAGAAGCTGTAAGTGATGACGGTGCAGGATTCATGTGCTCCATGTTTCATGTCTGATTCACGTCGAGTCGTCGCTGCAGCTGAGAGTCTGTGTGTGTTTCAGGGGAGAGTCGGTCTGACGGGTCCGGCCGGGCCGCAGGGTCAGAAGGTCAGCTGCTCCTCATCCTCGTTACTGATGAAGCCAAACCACGTGTCACATGAAGGGTGGAGGTAAACGACTGTCTGTGTCTGTGTGTGTGTGTGTGTGTGTGTTAGGGAGCGTCTGCTGACTCCGTCCTGACCGGAGCGCCGGGGGTCCGAGGTCCTCCAGGTCTGGCCGGGCCGAAGGGAGAACCTGGAGCAGCCGGACCTCTGGGACCCAAAGGAGAACGTGTAAGATAAACTTTATTCATCCTGAAGGAACGTCTTCTGCCACTTCGCTCCAAAAGGAAATAAAATAGAATGCAGAGGAAATAAATGATAAAATATATCCTACAAAAGGCCTAAAAGATAATTAAAAAATACTAATATTTATACCTACTACAGATCAAACATAACATGTTCATATCACACATGTTACATCATAAACCATGTCACATGCCACACAGGGCTTTGTGGGGTCGCGAGGAGATAAAGGAGACAGAGGAGAGTCTGGAGAGAAAGGACGTGACGGCTCGTCGGTGAGCTGCCGCCCTCTATAGTAGAATATACACAATAAAAACATTTACACTCATAATAACATGTGGATTGTAATTTCAGGGATCACCGGGAGAACCAGGAAAACCTGGTCTGGATGGGAAGCCGGTAAATAACAAAGTTCCACTTCATTGATGAAAATGTGCTGAACATCTTGTGTTTTGTGTGTTTTAATGAAAGCAGCTTTTTACAGTTAATGATGTTAATATAGTATTCTGTTGATTCACCTACTGTGTGGTGCTGTTTAAGAATAAGAGTATTAAAGGGATAGTTCAACATTTTGGCAAATTGTCGGTGCAAGCTATTTTTAGAACGGCGGAGCAGAGCCGTGAGCTGCTCAGAGCTACGCTACGGAGGCTCATGGGATTTCTTGGTTTCCCTCATCAAACTCATCAAATACACAATCCAACAACTCCACAACGCTCTGGTGGACAAGTTGTGACCTGCACATTCACCACGCTATGAGATAATAACACAACGTTACCACACAGAGTTGTTTTAGAGGGAAATACAGAGACTGGTGATGAAAAACTGTCCCTGAAGGCAACGTGCATCAGAGGTTTTACATGCATTTCCCTAGCGTAGCCTAGCTCTGAGCAGCTCACGGCTCTGCTCCGCCGTTCTAAAAATAGCTTGCACCGACAATTAAAGGTAACGAACCTACTGTTATGACTATAGGGGTTATGGTGATGGGACAATTTGACTTTAATATTCATACAGAAATAACCTTTTGTACTTTAAAAAAAGTGAAAGCAGCAGGACTCGTTCTGATCCACGGACATGTTCAGGTTTCATCTTCTCTCTCTCACACTCACACACACACACACACACACACACTGTTGTGAACTGTGTGTGGCTTCATGAAGAAGCAGATCTCAGATCAGATCAGAGACGTTGGCCTCGTCCTCACCTTGTTGTTTCCTCTCCTCCATGTCGGCGCAGGGCCCCACGGGGCCCGCCGGTCCTCGAGGTCAACCAGTGAGTAGCCGTGTCCCGGCTCCGGGGCCTTTTCTCAGGCTTCTCCTGCAGAGCGCCGCCTCTGGGTTTGGCTGCGAGCACGAAGCCGATGGAGCTGCCCCCCCTCCCCCTCCCCTCCCCTCCCTCCCTCCACCCCCCGGGCTGAGGCTTCATAGATCTGTAGACCGATGCAGCTAACACCGCTCTCTCTAACTCCCTCTCTCTCATCTGTCCCTCTCCTCCTCTGCTGTCCTGGACCTCTCCTCCTCTCAGGGCCTGCCTGGGTTCCCAGGAGTTCTAGGCAGACCGGTAGGTTCTCTGCTGCTGCCTGGCTCGCTCTGGCTCGCTTCGGCTTGGGATGAGGAGGGTTGGGAGAACCAAGATACACCAGATACACCTCTTTTATCTTAGACTGTAGGACATTAGTCATCACTGTGTTCACATCCCTCATCGACGTCCAGGAAGAAGTCACCAGTAAACTCTAGTATCAGAAACGTTAGACGTGTCCTGGAAAACCTGGAAAATGGTTGACCAATTTATTCCAGTCATGGAAAACACATAGTCTGTGTTCAGGGTTAAACACTAAAACTACATGTTTTTGAGTTGTTCTAAAAATTCGTAATAATAATTTCTCAGCATGTCAGAGTTTATTTCATAGATGAGTCAGAGTTTTAGACAATACTGTAAGAAGTTATCGTTACCTTGTCAACAGTGTCGGCGTGAGTCTTCTGCCTTCAGAAACTGTTACCAGGGAAACGATAACTTCCTGTTGTCTGAAAAACAAACTATAAAAACTAAACATAGAAATCATGTTGAGTCGTGTGGAGGTGGGTGGGGGGGGGGGGGCTGTGTTGCATGCTGCTGTGCCTGCTGTCTGTTCTGCTTCTCTCTTTCACATGCACTGACGTTCAGTTTGTCATGTGTGCGTCTGTGTGTGTTGTCATGTTTTATTTGTATGTGTGTCATCTGGACGTCAGTCAGTCTGTGTGTGTGTGTGTGTGTGTGTGTGTGTGTGTGTGTGTATGACCGCTGGTCCACGTCGTCCAGTATCCGGTCCATACACTTTTGAAGTTCTAAATTTTCCAAATATCTACTGTGTGAGGTTGAAGCTGATGTGTTGTGCTCCGACAGGGAAACCCCGGAGAGCCGGGCGTCCGGGGGCCGACGGTAGGTTTCACACAATCACACAGGATGACGACGTTCACACATTCACAGACCATAATTAACAATTAACTACAGCCATTAACATGTGGAGTCATCTGTTCATCAGGGTCCCATGGGTCCTAACGGAGCTCCAGGTCCAGCAGGTGTGAAGGTGAGTTTACCTGTGGACCTCTCAGAGTGGGGGGGGGGGGGGGGGACCTGTCACTGCAGGTCTGAACTGGTCTGGTTGTTAATAATGAAATGGTTTGTTTTCACAGGGAAACCAGGGAGAAGCAGGTGTTGGTGTCCAGGTAGCTGTGTTTACATCTCACACTCAGTATCATCAGTACAGACAAATGAGCAGTGTGTGACTGTGTGTGACCGTGTGTGTGTGACTGTGTGTGTCTGCAGGGACCTCCTGGTGCACAGGGGAGCACCGGTCTACCAGGACCACCAGGTCCTCCAGGAGCTGTGGTGAGTGTTTCCATCAGTCACACCTTCTCCCTCAGTAGCTCTGTTTACATGGACGCACAGATTGAGAATAAATGATCACCACGGTGTGTGTGTGTCTGTGTGTGTGTGTGTGTGTGTGTTTGTCCTGCAGGGTCCTCAGGGTCCTCCTGGACTGCCAGGTCAGGTGGTGAGTATGCAGTCCTGGTCCAGCTGCTGGTTCTGGAGTGGAGGATTACTCCTGAACTATAAGTACTGAAGCACTTCCTGTCCCTCAGGGTGAATCAGGGAAACCTGGAGTTCCTGGAAGAGATGGAGTACCTGGAAAAGAAGGACTCCACGGATTACCAGGAAAGCAGGTGTGTTTGTGCGTGGATGCTGTTAGTGTTGTGTAGTGAGTCTCAGGTCCTTCTCAGTGTCATGATGTCATGTGTTCCTCAGGGTATTGTTGGACCTGCAGGCCAACCAGGCCTGAAGGGGGAGCAGGGAGACAGCGGTCCTCCAGGAAAGGTGAGAACCTGCTGCATCTGAGGAGGAGCCTCAGGGGAAGAGAATGACTTCCTGTCTGAAGGAGTGAAAACATGGTGTAGGTGGGAGGAGGCGCTTTAACATAATGGTTCTCAACTGGGTTTTTTTATTTTTTTAAATTAGAAATTTTACCACTTTTTATTTTTGAGGAATTTTACCACTTTGTAATAGAATTTTTTTTTTTTTTAACTTTTTTTGGAGAAATTTTACCACTTTATTTTTAAAA
Source organism: Decapterus maruadsi (assembly GCA_030347415.2). NCBI lineage: Eukaryota > Metazoa > Chordata > Actinopteri > Carangiformes > Carangidae > Decapterus > Decapterus maruadsi. Next base: position 1,124,900 of record CM064896.1, read on the forward strand.
ATGTTGTACTTTTTTTATTTATTAATTTATTTTTAGAAATTTTACCACTTTTTGTTTGGATAAATTCATGTAGCACAGCAACAGCACTGAACAACAGTAAAACTAAACATCTGTCCTCTACTGATCCATGAGCCGTCAGACTTCTTAGTTAGAACAGTGTAGACTGAAGCTGAAGCTGCACAGAAGAAACATCCAGAGCCTCTTTATCCAACTGTGGATAAACATCATCATCCTCCCAGTAAAGTTGGAGTCTTCCCTCCAGAATAAAAGCGTTGAGCTGCTCAGTGTTGAGCCAGATCACTGTGAGCCTCAGGTTCAGCACCTTGGACAGAGACAGTGACACTGTCAGTGAGTTCAGCTGTTTGATAAAGAATCAGAAAGAATCAGGTAATACGATATGACGCTCTTATCTTGACTCTAATAAAGTAAATATAAGTTTTTTTAAATCCATCTGACAGTGTTTTCATTTTGGACCTCCAGTTTGTGATGAAGCCTCTTTATCTGTCAGAGCTGGAAAATCTGACATCTGGACTGATGTGATGTCTGAATATGAAGCCTTTTAAAGGTATATTAACCTTTTTAATGATCCAGAAACCATGTGATGCTGTTGTTCTGTTTTTCTGCACCTGTACAGGCAACGGCTGGGTCACCTGGACCCAAAGGAGACAAGGTGAGTCACCGTCCATGACATTAACACCATGGATTTAAATACAACAACAAGTGTTTCATTGATGGAATAAAGTAGTGAATATAGATTTATACCCAGTATGTTGAGTTGAGTTGAGTGTAAAGACTGAGGAGAAGCTGACTGTCCTGGTTCTGATCCGTGCAGGGTCTTCCTGGTCACACGCTGCCAGGTGTGACCGGAGAGCGAGGTCTACCTGGAGAAAAGGTGAGTCTCAGTCTCAGTGTGTGAAGTGTGCGTTCACAGCAGAGTCTGTGTGTAAACCCTGTGTGTTCACCGCTGTGGTTCAGGGCAGCAGAGGAGACAGAGGAGGAGCTGGAGCCAAAGGAGAACGAGTGAGTATGACGACGCAGCTCGACACGATGGGACGCCATGGAAACGTCACATGTTCACAACCTTTCATCTCTGTAGGGAGCGGCTGGAGAGGCTGGAGACCCTGGAGAAGATGTGAGTTACCTTTGACGTCCGTAGTTTCTGTAGTTCAACACATTTAGATGAGAAACAAAGCAGACGAGTACGGAGAGAGAATAAAGTCATGAAGCAGAAGGAGCATCACATCACATCCGTATCACTATTAATATATAAACATATTGATACAATAGAAATACTGTGTATCTTTATGAATGAAGAACGAGTCATACAGTCGAAGTCAGTAAAACCAGTTCATCCTCTCTTCACACCTTGCTGTTTGTTTTTCATGCAGGGTGCACAAGGTTCTCCAGGACCCAAAGGAGATAAGGTGAGCTCTAACTGAGTGTTTAGTTTTAATTGGTGCGTTTGAAATGAAACCGCTCATGACACTGATGAGGAAACATGCGTTACAGGGGGAGAAGGGCATCGGGATGGCAGGTCAGCCTGGTCGGGTCGGGCCTCAAGGACTGAAGGTGAGTAACATCTGGATCTGCAGCAGCAGACGAAGAGGAGGAGGAGGAGGAGGAGGAGGAGGAGGAGGAGGAGGAGGATTCATTCAGTTAGTGTGGTTTACCAGACAGGACACTGACCACAGTCTGACTGCACCTTCATTTCAGGGGGATCCAGGTCTTCCAGGTTCGGCTGGTCCAACAGGACTTCAGGGGAAGCCTGGCGATGCTGGGCTGACCGGTCCCAGAGGAGAACCTGGACCTGCAGGACCTCCAGGACCACATGGGGAGCGGGTCAGTGGAGCTGCCGTCTGCCTTTACACCACCGGCCTCGATGCCCGGCTCACATTTGTTGCCTTTATCCGATTATTAACGCGTTCTGTTGAAGTGATCTGAGTTTTACTCCTGCTTTGCTTGTGCAAAACAACCGGCATGCGTCGACGCGGTTGGCGTTTACAGAGGAGGACGTCAGCTGTCATCAACACGGCTACTGATGCATTATTGACGTACGACTCGTGTAGACGGGGAATATCCGATCTGTCTGTTTAGACTGCAGACGCACGGCGTGATTTAGTCTCCACATCTACAGAAACTGGAACCTGAATCATTCATGTTACAGATCCGATCTGAGCCATTTGAGAGGAAAAAAATCAGTATTGAGCCACTTGAAGCTTGTAGTGTAAAGACGGTCTTAATCTGTGATGATGTGAATCTGAACCAGTGAGTTTCATTTCAGGGTCTCCAAGGGTTTGGAGGCCGCCCAGGAAACGTTGGACCTCCTGGTCCTGCTGGTCCTCCAGGAGAAGCTGTGAGTTTATGTCATGGTTTCTTCAAATGCACTCATTGTATTTCATGAATTTAAACATAGAATGAAACATTAAACATGAACTGTGACATTCATGCATGTGCTTGGCTCTTACTCAATGAGAACCACAGACTGTTGTTTCACGGTGCATGTCTTGTTTTCCAGGGATCTCCCGGCACCAACGGGGTCAAAGGAGACAAGGTGACTCTCTCTCAGCCCACATGTGTCTCTGTTTACATGATCATGGAGGTTTTACATCATGTATGGTTTGTGTTTCCAGGGTGAAGTTGGTGTTGGTGTCCCTGGTTCCAGAGGAGAGAGAGGAGAGCCCGGTCTCAGAGTGAGTCACTGTCCCACAGCTGGATGTCTGAAGATGTGAAGAGAATAAAACCAACGCTGACGTGTGTGTGTGTGTGTGTGTGTGTGTGTGTGTGTTGTGTTACAGGGAGAGGAAGGACGAGCGGGGCAGGATGGAGAGAGAGGACCAAGTGTAAATATCAAGTGTTTTCCCTTCATCTCTACATCGACCACATCAACAGAATAAATATTTAGAGCTCAGAGTCTCTTTCATTAGTGACTGACTCTCCTGTTGTAACATACGTATTCTTCTATTTAACTGTGGCTCCATCACCAACATGAGCGTTAACAGCTGGACTGAAGTCCCTGATTCTTCCTAGAAAACAAACAGCTTTGTTAACATGTGAACGTGTCTGTTTAGCAGCAACAAAACCAGCTGAATGACTCTGACAGGAAAACCTCCACAGATGTAGAGAAACATCCATGGTTGTTGTGTTGTTGTGTAATCCATTGTGTGTGTCTGTGTGTGTTGTTCAGGGTCCTGCAGGAAGTCGAGGTGTTCGTGGAGAGAAGGTAAAAAACTACCAGTTGTTTTTATTAATGCACGCGGTCGTTGAACAGGCCGTTGGCTGCAGCAGCGTGTCGTTCCTGCAGCAGCTGCATTTTATGTATAACGCTCAAAGACGCTTACGTCAGCAAAATTAATACAGAAACAATGAACAATATCAAAAAGAAATGGAATGAAATGAAATAGATAAAACCCACGGATAGAAAAACAGAAATTAATATTTAGTTGTACATGAAAAGGTTGTTACGTGTTCTGCTGTTTCAGGGAGATGTTGGACTTCAAGGAGACAAAGGAGAGAAGGTGTGTGAACCGTCACATCTTGATGAAGTGTTTTGTCTTTTGGGTGAATCCAGATGTTTACAGCTGTTGTGTCGCTCGCAGGGCGACACCGTGCTGGTAGGAGGACCTCCAGGAGACAAAGGCAACAAAGGAGAAACGGTCATTGAACACCTCACAGCTGTAGTTGTGTTGCAGCCGCGTCTCCATGTGTTTATTAACAACACAACATCGTGTAGTGAGAACAGCGTCACGCCGCTCGCCGTCACTGAAACGCTCAGTGGAATCTCAGATTAAAGACGCTGAGCCGCGAGCGCCGTGTATCTCACTTGGTAGCGCAGGCGCCCGCTGCAGCGACCCTGGGTTCGATTCCACCCGGCGGCCCTTTGCTTATTTTTTGTAAGATTTCTACATGTTTTGTCTAATTGTGCAACGTCTGTGTGTTTTTTCTGATACCTGCATTAGGAGAACGGATGACATTTAGCAACTGTGCTAACTCCGGCATACAGTATTTACATTGATGCTTTTAGCTGAAGATTAACGTGCATCGTTCTAATCAAATAAATGAATCAAATGTCATTCTCTCTCCAGCTGTCCTTTTAATAATAAATGCATAAAAACCTGAAGAAAAAACCCTCTATTCTCTGTTCTCTATGCAGGAATAATCCTGTGCATTGTTATTAAATTATATAATAACTCACTGTCTCTGTGTGTGAACAACGTCATCAAACTGGATGAATTATTTGGATTTAAAAGTCGATTCTGTGACGTAGCTGCACCGATTCAGAATCGTCCCATTAAGAATCTCGATGCATCTTTGAAACGATTATTTTGGTGCCTCTATATGTTATGTTGTGTTATGTTGTGTTGTGTTATGTTGTGTGTTGTGTGGTTTGTGTTGCAGGGCGACAGAGGGCCCAAAGGAGTGCAGGGGGAGAAAGGAGGGAAGGGTCAAGAGGGACCTGCAGGAGAGCAGGTATTTACACTCACTCTCTAATAGAAGCAGGTTGATGGATAAAACAGTGATATGATGCTGAAACCCAGTGTGTGTGTGTGTGTGCGTGTGCGTGTGCGTGTGCGTGTGCGTGTGTGTGTGTGACGTCATCAGGGTCTGAGAGGAGAACCAGGAGAACGAGGATCCACTGGATTCCCCGGAGCGCGAGGTCCTGGAGGACAGAAGGTGACGACGCCGTGGTTCAAAGCAGTGAATCCCGTCGGGTGACGAGTGTCGCCGCTGTAACGACTGTTTGTGTTTCCTGTCTGCAGGGAGAAGCCGGTCAGCCTGGAGTTCCTGGAGAGTCGGTCTGAATCCTTCCAAACTGCAGCTTCAGCTTCATTTCCTCTGTGGTTTCCTCTCCGCTGTCAGAGACGGAACATTTCTGTTTGTGTTTGTTCCTCCAGGGTTTACCAGGGAAGGACGGCCAGCCGGGACACAGAGGGGAGAAGGGAGAGATCGGCGTCCTGGGCATGAGAGGAGTCAAGGTGTGTTCACTGTTCATTCTATGTGGTTAGGGATGTCACGAATACTCGTTTTCACAATAAACCACAGTTAATTAATAGTAAAGATTCCTAGATTCCTAAATCAGAGACCTGCTCCACGGTTCTGGGGCCTCATTTATAAACGCTGCGTACGCACAAAAGAAGGCATACGCCACCTTGCAAGCAAGTTTTGGGATTTATAAAAAACAAACTTGGCGGGAGAATGTGCGCAGATCCACGGCAGCTCTGACCCTGCCGTACGCACAACATCTGGAGAAACGGGGAAACGGCGACACCAAGAGCAGAGGGATGAAATGAAAGAAAATATGTGAAATTGATACATTTGTGTGAAATAATGATTGCCTTAATCATATGAAGGATACATTGGCAAAAATGAAGAACGAGGCATAATTTAGGCTATTTTGACAATTTCGTATTCAGATAGAGGGAGAGATGTAATTTATTGAAGCACTAAAATAATTTCACAGATGTGGAAGTACCGGCCCGGTCCAACCAGCCGGTTCAGACGCGCTGGTTCAGGTAGCGGTGCAGGTCGCACCTTGGGCTTCCTTTTTTATGTCTTTCTTATATTTGTAAATATATAAATCACATAGTGTTGTTTATTGTGAAATGGACTGAATCGGCGCTGACGCATCAGCCTTTTTCTTTTTTTTTTGCTGGGTTCGGGAGATTTGATGCTGGTGAGTCGGAACCGGCTCGTAAGGGAGGGAGGAGGAGGGGGGGGCAGAGAGACACACAGTGGCTCAGCTGTCATGAGGTTTATAATCAGCAGCGCACGAGCCGGTTCGGACTTCCTTGTACTGTTGCCGGCACCACAATCAATTCCTCCAAACCTAAAAAAAACAACAACTAAACGTCTGCCTGAAGCGTCAGCGCTGATTCAGTGCATTCAAAAGAAAGAAAGAACAAAGGAGGCCGGAGGTCCGACCCGAACCGAGTCTCGTTCACCTGAACCAGCGCGTCCAACCGGTCCAGTATTCCCACGTGTTAAATGTATTCCCTCGGCTCTTGTCTCCCCCTTCCCGCCGTCTATTGGTTGATTTGGTATGAATGAATATTCATCATGGGTGTTCCCTGACCTTATACAGGCATCGTGTAGGCGGAGTGAAGGGCTTTTTCACGTGCGCCAATTTTAGTATTGGTTGTGATTTATAAATGGAAACAGGCGTAGGACGTGCGTGCGCACGCTTTTATAAATCTGAAAGTTTTTGTGCGCACGCAATTCCTGGGTTTCCTCCGTACGCCACCTATAGGCATCTTTCCTACGCACAGTTTTATAAATGAGGCCCCTGGTCTGTTTAACTGCAGCTTTCTGTCTGACACCGTTCGTGAAGCAGCAAACAGTCAACGACAGGTCTTTGTCTTTGCCTCTTCATGTGTCTCTGTCGGTGATGGATGTTTGTGTTTCCAGGGCGACCGAGGACCTAAAGGAGCTTGTGGCAGCGACGGACCCAAAGGAGACAAGGTGAGAGAGAGTCATCTGTTGATCAGCATGAGATCGACTGCACATCCGTCCTCTGTTGTGGTCACATGTTAAACTGTGTGTGTGTGTGTGTGTGTGTGTGTGTGTGTGTGTTCAGGGCGATGGAGGAGTCCATGGACGCTCCGGGCTCCCAGGAAGGAAAGGAGAACAGGTGAGACGGTAGAAAACGCCCGTGTCGTGTGGTGAACTCCGGTCTTTGAGCTCTTCATCTCTTCATCATGTTCTCTGTGGTTTCCAGGGCGACCTGGGACCGGCGGGAGCCCCGGGCGCTCCCGGGAAGGAAGGGTTAGTCGGCCCCAAGGTAACGTACTGTGTTACAACTATAACAGACTTTTAGTGTTTGGTCAAACTTCACAAGGTCTTGAACATGAAATCCATAAACGACGCTCTCAGTCCTTCAGCAGGATGAACGAGTGATGAATCCTCAAAACAAAACTCCACATAGAAAAAGTACATAAAGTACTAACTTCACTCCATGAAGGCCACACGAATGCTTTCAGGTCGTATCAATCAAAACACCGCCATGCAGGTGTTATTTATCAGTGATCACCGGTCGGCTGGAGCAGCAGCCGCACCGACGAGAGAAGAGACGAGAAACAGGAAAAAACTTTTCTATTATAAACATAAACATTCTTGGACACGGTCGTCATGAAAAGGTTTAACACAGTTATTCCACAACAATAAAAGTTTGAATTGTTTTTTTTGTTTTTTTTAAAAACATTTTTTGATAATTTATCTCTTAAATTTATGAAAAAACCCCGACAGACTCTAAAGTGTCAGAGAAACGAATCCCAAATCATTCCCTGTCGGAGGATTTAGTCTGGACGCCGCCTCCAGCTCCATGAATCTGAGGCAAGGCAGTTTTATTTGTATAGCCTGTCTGTCTCAAAGGGCTTCACATCCCATCATAACAACATCCTCTGTCCTTAGACCCTCACATCCACTGAGGAAAAACTCCATGGAAAACCCTTTAACAGGGAAAACCAGGAGAAAGCTCAGGGTGAGAGACAGAGGATGTGGGGATTCAAACTAGAACATGATGAGGAAAACAACGTTCACATTCACAGATTGTAGTTTGTGTTTCATGTGTTGTGTCACCAACATGATACAAGTTTCAAGTGAACGGTGTTTCCGTGGCTGTGCAGGGCGAACGCGGCTTCGACGGCGTGGCGGGATCTAAAGGAGCTCAGGGAGAGAAAGGTGAAAGGGTGAGTACAACAAGTGAAATGCAGTGTGTTCATCGTCCTCCTGTTAGAAACATGGTTAACCGCGTCTTCTCCGTGTCTCTGTGTGTGTGTCTCTTTGTGCGTCTCTGTGTGCAGGGGCCGTCTGGCGTTCCCGGTCCTCCTGGTCCCAGAGGAGTGGACGGGCCTGCTGGTCTAACCGGACCTCAGGGACCGGCCGGCGGTCGCGGCCCCGAGGGGCTCCAGGGACAGAAGGTGACGCTGCAGCTGTGCTTGGGTTTGCTGTGTGTGTGTGTCCTTCAGACATGTTGTCATGTTGTGGTGTCGTTGTGTCGTCAGGGGGAGCGAGGGCCGATCGGTCCGGCCATGGTCGGTCCACGTGGGGTCCCAGGAATCCCAGGAGAGAGAGGAGAACAGGTGAGGCTCAGTCCAGTCAGAGTGAACGTGCTGCAGCCTCCTGCTGTGCTCTAACACCTGTCACTGCTGCAGGGAGAGATGGGTCCAGACGGAGCCAAGGGAGACAGAGGAGAGCCAGGCATGACGGTCAGCGCTCCACACACACACACAAACACACACACACACAGACACACACACACACACAACAGCTTTAAATGCCCTTTGTCCTGTTTCCATCTTGACTCTGAATCCAGGAGGACGAGGTCAGAGAGTACGTTCGCTCAGAGATGAACCAGCACTGTGGTGAGTGTTCATACTTCATACAGAGTCATGTAAACGTTTGTGTGTGAACTTGAGTTAAACTGTGATGAAGTAAATCAGCTCCAAGACTCTGAACTGACCTCTTCTCTTCTCTCTCTGCTCATGTTGCTCCGTCCGCCTGATGCTCAGCGTGTGGAGGTGAGTCAACGTTCAGCTGCAGCAGATCACAGACTACAAACATCCCAGCTCTCTCTGTTCACAACGGCTGCTTTCAGCGCCTGTCCCTTTAAATGCAAATGAACCACCGCTAGCCCCGCCCCCTTCTACTGGCGCCACCACTGGGATAGGGGCGGGATTATGCAAATTAGAAAACTAGTTACATCACTGGAAGACAACGGAGGGAACAGCTGGAAAAACCACATGGATTTAAAGTATCCCATATTCTCTGAAACTTAGTGTGATGTTTCATTATGGGATGCTTTATTTCCATCACTATTGCCACCTGCAGCTCTGCACACCTTGAAACCTTGAACTGTCCAGTCCTGACTACTGACTGTAGTGATGCTGCAGGTGTGAAAGGGGGCGTGGCCTCCTGACAGACTGTAGTGATGCTGCAGGTGTGGAAGGGGGCGTGACCTCCTGACAGACTGTAGTGATGCTGCAGGTGTGAAAGGGGGCGTGGCCTCCTGACAGACTGTAGTGATGCTGCAGGTGTGGAAGGGGGCGTGGCCTCCTGACAGACTGTAGTGATGCTGCAGGTGTGGAAGGGGGCGTGGCCTCCTGACAGACTGTAGTGATGCTGCAGGTGTGGAAGGGGGCGTGGCCTCCTGACAGACTGTAGTGATGCTGCAGGTGTGAAAGGGGGCGTGGCCTCCTGACAGACTGTAGTGATGCTGCAGGTGTGAAAGGGGGCGTGGCCTCCTGACAGACTGTAGTGATGCTGCAGGTGTGAAAGGGGGCGTGGCCTCCTGACAGACTGTAGTGATGCTGCAGGTGTGGAAGGGGGCGTGGCCTCCTGACAGACTGTAGTGATGCTGCAGGTGTGGAAGGGGGCGTGGCCTCCTGACAGACTGTAGTGATGCTGCAGGTGTGGAAGGGGGCGTGGCCTCCTGACAGACTGTAGTGATCCTGCAGGTGTGAAAGGGGGCGTGGCCTCCTGACAGACTGTAGTGATGCTGCAGGTGTGGAAGGGGGCGTGGCCTCCTGACAGACTGTAGTGATGCTGCAGGTGTGAAAGGGGGCGTGGCCTCCTGACAGACCAGTGTGATGGTTGTTGATCAGTGTGATGGATGAGCAGGTAGAGGTGAGGTGAGTCAGCTCTGACTTCACCTGGACTCAGGTCCACACGTCACAGACTTGAGTCCTTGAAGGATCAACACCAGTTTTTGGAAGAAACCTTGTTTTGTCCATTCTTAGAAAACTGTGGTGAATCCTTTGAGGTGGTGTAGCGTTGGATGTTGGATGTTTCAGCGGTGGAATGATGTTTTCCTGGTGCTTCGGGATGTTGTTGGTTTAACTGGCAGATTGTCTCGTCCTTCCTTTTCTCATTATGCTGCCCCCTCCCTCCTCTTCCTCCTCCTCCCTGTGCATCACTCACCCGGCCCCCCCCTCGCTCCTCCCCCCTCGGTGTCCCTCTGTTGCTTCCCGTCCTGTCTGGCTCTCAGGTTCAGGTCTGGACTCTCGGTCCCGGCCCACCGTCAGGGCTCGGCCTGCGCCAGCACAACAGCTGGACCTGAAGGGTGCGGAGGGTGAGTGGTTCTGTTCTGGTTCCTGTGTCTGTCTGACCCCCCCTCCCCCCCCTCTAACAAACAGGATCCAGACTCTGAACACAACGTGTCACATGACGACATCACATCTGTCACATTTACAACTACACAACTACAGAGGTTACACTGTTGACTGCTTCACTACAGTATTGGTGAAGCAGCAAGTGGAGCTGGTAAAACTCCATGTAGTTGAGCTGGTTGGTAGTGTTAGCAGCTAACGATACTAGCGTTAGCAGCTAACGATACTAGCGTTAGCAGCTAACGATACTAGCGTTAGCAGCTAGCAATACTAGCATTAGCAGCTAACGATACCAGCGTTAGCAGCTAACGATACTAGCGTTAGCAGCTAACGATACTAGCGTTAGCAGCTAACGATACTAGCGTTAGCAGCTAGCAATACTAGCATTAGCAGCTAACGATACTAGCGTTAGCAGCTAACGATACTAGCGTTAGCAGCTAACGATACTAGCGTTAGCAGCTAACGATACTAGCGTTAGCAGCTTCTTCTACCCATTATTATACCAGAGCTCTGCCCCAGATGTACAACGTGTTTTATAGAAGAGAAACACACATTTCATCAGAACAGACGCGTCCTGTGATTTTCAATAGAGGAACAAAAGCTGAACTACGATAGAAGATAAAAACACACTGTTTTCATGACGAGTGGGAACGTTTTGTTTTACAACCGTAAAGACTCTCTTATTGTCACCAGAAAAAATTTGGCTAATGGAAATCCTGATTGGCTGCTGATCAAAAAAGTTAATCAAAGGACAATTCCGGGCAAATTCAATTGGGGGCTGTATTTTTCAGTTTAATGGAGGAGAAAACAGGAGACATTACACTGAAAACCTTAAGATTCCTTCTTTTAGACCTAAAATACTAGGAACATACAGCCTGAGGTGAATTTGCCCGGAATAGTCCTTTAAGACCCCTGTTTAAAACCATGACAGGAGCTTTAGAGGAAACACAACCAGCAGGTTTCAACTCTGACCACAGTGTAACTGGCTGTAGCTGCAGTTTGTGTAGAGTAACTGTGGTCCTGACCCCCCCACCCCCACCTCGACCCCCCCCCCTCCACCTGAAGGAGCCTGTCTGACCCGTGTGCTGCTGCGGCTGCTGCTGCTGCTTCTGTTTCAGGCCGTGAGCTGCGTGTGGTGGTGAACACCAACGACCCGGACTACGAGCACATCTACTCCATCGAGGCGTACGACGAGCCGGTGGACGAGCTGCTCTACTTCCCTCCTCCTGTCAATCACAGCGACGGTACCGTCACTCATGTCTGTTAGAAATACTGTACATTCAACAGTCTGGATGTTGAGGTCCAGCTCCCTGGTAAAGCTGTGTGTGTTGTTGTTGTTGTTGTGTTGTTGTGACAGTAGGTGCGTTTCCATCAGCTGTTTAGATGCGCATCTAGTTGTATCGCATCAGAAAATGATGATGGAAACGCCGTGATTCGTCTCCCCTGATTCCTCTCACTTTCTTTAAAGTGATTTATCTGTCTGTCTAACATCACCATCTCCTCACCCCGTCTGCTCCCGTGTTTAAGCTCATTCACAAGACAACATCAGGGTTTGCTCACACCCTGTAACACCACCTTCATAATGAGTTACTGCACAGTTCTTCACTCTCCTCAGCAAAAACTAAACTTATAAACCAGCGCATCCAGCGTTTAGCATCAATAAAGTCTGTGCCGGTTGGACTCTCTCTCCCTCTTGTCACTCACACACACAGACAGGACAGGTTAAAGTTGCAGCAGTGCTAAATCAGCCATGTGTTCAAATCGCTGCAGCTCCAGCAGCAGCAGGTGCTGATGGAAACCAGTCAGATCAGTTTAGACCCAGTAGGATTCGAATCACTTTGGATGGAAACATGGCTAACGTCTCCGTCTGCAGACTCCCCCTCAGTCTCCTGCTGCTGCTGCTCTCACTTTCTAAATAAAGTATTTATCTATCTGTCCATCACCATCCTCTGTCTGCAGACTCACACCTGGTCTGCCTGTAACACCCTGTCTGTGTGTGTGTGTGTTTACTCCTGGTGTGGTCCAGGTGAGGTCTCAAAGAGGAGTCAGACAGAACTGCTCAGCAGTGAAGTCTCCAGAGCTGCAGCTCCAGCAGCAGCAGCAGGTGCTGAGAAACCAGTCAGATCAGTCAGACCCAAGTCCAGGAGGAAGGTCTCTGTCTCAGGCTGCTCCTGGTCTCCTGCTGCTGCTGCTCCTCCTCCTGGTGTCGGTCCATGTCTCTGTCTCAGGCTGCTGCTGCTGCTCCTCCTGGTGTCGGTCCATGTCTCTGTCTCAGGCTGCTCCACCTCCTCTTCCTCCTGCTCCTCCTCCTCCACTTCTCTCCTCCTGCTCCTCCTCTTCCTCCTGCTCCTCCTTCTCCGCTCTGCTGCACTCTCTACAGACCAGAACCAGAACCGGTCTCAGCTGGTTTCTTCCTCCTCATCATCAGAGAACGTGTCAGATCAGTGAGGTCATCAGGTTGGTTCTGACTCATGCTGCGTTCGAGACAACTCGGATTTTTCCAACCTCCTACTCTAAAAGTGCAGTTGAACGCCACCTCATGTTGGAGACGAAGATCTAGCGCGACCTCTCTGAGGATCAGTTGTCTGATGTCGAAAACATCAATTAAAATATACAATATTTACTTCCGGTTACAGATGAACCCACTGATGTTGTGGAACACAACACAGTTTTTATTTCTCTGATCTGTTTCATTATTTTATTTTTTCAATTGTTTGCCTTTGTTATGTTTTCATTCCTTACTGAAGCTACGTGAAGCACTTTAACGTCAGTTTGTCTCTGTCCGCTGTGTTTTTGTTGATTCTTCAGAAATCAGAGTTTTGTCCTGAGTCTTGAACGCAGCATCGGTCTGGATCTCTGCTCCCTGTTGGTTTCCACTGCTGCTCTGCTTCTGCTGCTTCTTACTGCTCTTCTCTTCCTTGTGCACGTGTCTCAGTGTGTCCACGTGCACGCTCCTGATCAGTGTGTGTGTGTTGTGTAGCTCCAGCCGAGCGGTGCCAGCTCCCCATGGAGGAGGGCAGCTGTGGACGTTTCACTCTGCGCTGGTACTTTAACAGTGAGGCTCAGGCCTGCAGGCCCTTCATCTACAGCGGCTGTGGAGGAAACCACAACCGCTTCCTGCACCTGGAGGAGTGTGAGGAGCTGTGTGTGGGAGACGCTGCAGGTACACAACCACACACACACACACACACACCATCCTCTGTGTGTGTCTGTCTCATGCTCAGTGTGTAACATGTTGTGTTGTGCAGGAGCTCGTCCCCTGAAGACAGCACGGTGATGGAGACCAGGAGCCGTCGTCTCCATTCAGCTTTTACTCTTCAATATTTTCTCTTATTTATTGTTTCAAGCCGACTCTGGGTTCAGAGTCAGTCTACCTGGTGTTACCGTTTGTGGAAATTCTTGTTGCCAGATAAAACGGTGATGCTCAGAGAGCAGGATCTTGGAGCCGAGTCTGTCGTACTGCAACATGATCTGATCTAATCCACTTATTTGATCCATCTTACTCAGTTTCCTGTGACATCATCAAAGTCACTTAGTGAATGAAGTCTAAGAAAATCAAAAAACCAACCGACTGCTGGTTATTATGGGATGTTGTGTTCAGGTGAATCCATTCAAATCTGCTTTTATTTAAACTTATATTTTTCAGAAGCTTTTTAAAAAGTTTTTTTTTTTTTTTTTTTTTTTTTTACATTCAGATGAATTCATATGAATATAAACCTAAAACATTTAGAACAAAACAATGAATCAGAGTGACTTCAGTCTGCAGCAGCAATTACATGAGGTGTAAATACTGCAATGCATCCTGGGAGCCAATAGTATAGAGATATCAAATTAAAATGGGAATTAATGGTGTCTGTTTTAGCTTTAATCATGAGAAAATGCATTGCCTAATATAAGATTGTAATAAATCAATGTAACCAGATGATTTTCATAAGTGGTGACATGTTCTCAGAGTTCTTCAGAAACATGAACTTCTCCACACAGGAAATTATAAATATTAAACTCAGCTCAGATCAATATTGATAATCTATCACTTTATATGAAGAATCAAGCACAATATTCTGCTTCATTTTGTACATAATGTGTTAGTGTTTGGGGATTTGAAGTTGTGTATGATGACTGCATGTTTACCTGCCAGAAACAAAGGTGCTATATTTTTTGGAAAGGTATTTTTCCATACTGTTTATTGAAAAAATGGAAACTTGTGTTTTTTGTTTGGTGCCAAACATTTTGTATCTGGAACTTTTTCAATAAATTCATTTCTTCTTTTTTTTCTGCAGTATATTTTTTCCTGGGAGTTTTAATGGCTTTTTTTTGTACATGCCTTTAATTTGACAGGACAGTTGAGAGTGTGACAGGAAATGGGAGGCAGAGATCAATATTGAAATGACACGAGAACAAGGCCGTCTGACACGGGACTCGAACTGGGGCCGCCTAATGTTTTAGTGTTTGGGGGAAGTTGTGTGTGACTGCTGTTTACACAGAAACAAAGGTGCTATATTTTTAAAGGTATTTTTATACTGTTTATTGAAAAAATGGAAACTAAACACCGCTGGAACTTAATAAACATTTCTAATAAACCAAATGTTGAAGAAAAAACTGACCTGGATTTCTTTTTCTTCTCTTTTCTTGTGGAAGTCCCACGAGCTGCCGGACCGGTGGATAATGGTGTTATATACTGTATAAGGCCCAGTGACTACAATAGTTGAATTACATCCTGATGAGCAGAAGCTCTGATTCAGAACTGATTATAAAACCTTTAAAACAAACCAAAAGATCAGAAAATGAGTTGATGAGAAATGAGCAGGACTGTAAATAAAAAGTTAAACACACATTATCAAACAGCTCCTCCTCCTGGAACAAAGTCCAACCTGACCCCCTCCCTCTTCTTCCTGCTCTCTTAACACAGTGAGCTCCACCCTGTTCATGTGTTTCCTTGTTCCCTCTCCTTCAGATCTACAGTTTTACGATGGGTGGAACCAACATGTGGTGCAGAGGAGGAGCTGACAGGCCCCGTTCACTGCAGAGACACATGTTGTTGAGATCAGAGCTCAGACTAGTTTCACTTCTCAGCAACAGAAACTCAGACAGTCGTCGTGTGTGAGAGGTGAAATGGCGCAGAAAGGAGTTCATCTGGACCAGGAGACCTTCTCTTGTTCCATCTGTCTGGATCTACTGAAGGATCCAGTGACTATTCCCTGTGGACACAGCTACTGCTTCACCTGTATTAAAACCCACTGGGATGAAGAGGATGGGAGGAAAATCCACAGCTGTCCTCAGTGTAGGAAGAACTTCACATCAAGACCTGACCTGGTGAAAAACATAATGTTAGCAGCTTTAGTGGAGGAGCTGAAGAAGACTGGACTCCAAGCTGCTCCTGCTGATCACTGCTATGCTGGACCTGAAGATGTGGCCTGTGATGTCTGCACTGGGAGGAAACTCAAAGCTGTCAAGTCCTGTCTGCAATGTCTGGTCTCTTATTGTGAGAAACACCTGCAGCCTCATCATGATGTAGCTCAGTTAAAGAAACACAAGCTGGTGGAGCCCTCCAAGAAGCTCCAGGAGAAGAACATCTGCTCTCGTCATGATGAGGTGATGAAGATGTTCTGCCGCACTGATCAGAAGTGTATTTGTCTTGTCTGTCTGGATGAACATAAAGGCCACGACACAGTCTCAGCTGCAGCAGAAAGGACTGAGAGGCAGAGAGAGCTGGAGCTGAGTCGACTAAACATCCAGCAGAGAATCCAGGACAGAGAGAAAGATGTGAAGGTGCTTCAACAGGAGGTGGAGGCCATCAATGGCTCTGCTGATAAAGCAGTGGAGGACAGTGAGAAGATCTTCACTCAGCTGATCCGTCTCATGGAGAAAAGAAGCTCTGAGCTGAAGCAGCAGATCAGATCCCAGCAGGAAACTCAAGTGAGTGGAGTCAAAGAGCTTCAGAAGAAGCTGGAGCAGGAGATCACTGAGCTGAAGAGGAAAGACGCTGAGCTGAAGCTGCTGTCACACACAGAGGATCACACCCAGTTTCTACACAACTACCCCTCACTGTCAGCACTCAGTCCATCTACACACTCATCCAGCATCGATATCCGTCCTCTCACACACTTTGAGGATGTGACAGCAGCTGTGTCAGAGCTCAGAGATCAACTACAGGACCTTCTGAGAGACACATGGACAAACATCTCACTGACAGAGACTCAAGTGGATGTTTTACTGTCACCACCACCAGAGCCCAGGACCAGAGCTGACTTCTTAAGATATTCACAGGAAATCACACTGGATCCAAACACAGCATACACATGTCTGTTATTATCTGAGGGAAACAGGAAAGTAACATTAATGGATGAAGTTCGTTATTCTCGTCACCCAGACAGATTCACTTGGTATTATCAGGTCCTGAGTAGAGAGAGTCTGACTGGACGTTGTTACTGGGAGGTGGAGTGGAGAGGAAGAGGAGTTAATGTAGCAGTCGCATACAAGAATATCAGCAGAGTAGGGAATGACAGTTGGTTTGGAGGTAGCGACAAATCTTGGATGTTAAATTGTTCCACAAACAGTTTCTCATTTCATTTCAACTACACCCAGACTCCAGTCTCAGGTCCTCAGTCCTCCAGAGTAGGAGTGTACCTGGATCACAGAGCAGGTATTCTGTCCTTCTACAGCGTCTCTGAAACCATGACTCTCCTCCACAGAGTCCAGACCACATTCACTCAGCCTCTACATGCTGGAGTTCGGCTTTACTGGGATGGAGACTCAGCAGAGTTGTGTAAACTCAAATAGACAAAGATCATTAAAGGTGCAGTTGGTTAAAACCTGTATTTTAGTTCATCACCTTCTTTAGTCTCCATGTTTGTTGCTAAAAGCTCGTTGCTGTTGTGTCTCTGCACAGAGATCACCTGTCAATCAAACACTGTGGCGGGACTTTGACCTCTTGTCATCTCTTGTTGTGTTGATGTTTGAGTTTGTTGAGGTGGAGCTGGAGCCGTGGAGGAGATCACTGCTCATGATGATGGTTCTTTACATAAACTCACATTTCTCCATGAAAATAGAAACTTCTCTGAGCTCTAAATGTTTGTTGGATATTTGTGTTGACGTGTTTGTGTGTTGATGTAAATCACCAGACCTTCATTTATCACTGAGCTTTGTTCTCATTGTGGAAACTAAGAAATCTAGAGTTACATTTACATTGATTTGTTTGTTTGTTGTTGTTTATCTTACACTGTACGGGATATTGGGATATTTTGGTTTCAGTGTAGAACAAAAAATCCTGAATTACATTTACAGTGATGTGTTTGTCAGATCAGATGTTGTTGTTTAAATCCATCCATAAATTAGGCCTCTGAGATTTATGATAACTACCAATTACTGGGAGATGATTCATTATTTTTCCTTTTAATATCTGAGATTCATGTAAAAATGTGTGAATGATGTGAATGTAACTGAAGTGAATAAACGATTCTCCATATAGTATCAGAATCAATGAGTAATATTTTACTTGTGCATATTGTTTAATTACATCCTGATAAACGGAAGCTCTGATTCAGAGCTGATGATAAAACCTTTAAAACAAACCAAAAGATCAGAAAATGAGTTGATGAGAAATGAGCAGGACTGTCAATAAGAGGTTGAACACATTATCAAACAGCTCCTCCTCCTGGAACAAAGTCCAACCTGACCCCCTCCCTCTTCTTCCTGCTCTCTAACGCAGTGAGCTCCACCCTGTTCATGTGTTTCCTTGTTCCCTCTCCTTCAGATCTACAGTTTTACGATGGGTGGAACCAACATGTGGTGCAGAGGAGGAGCTGACAGGCCCCGTTCACTGCAGAGACACATGTTGTTGAGATCAGAGCTCAGACTAGTTTCACGTCTCAGCAACAGAAACTCAGACAGTCGTCGTGTGTGAGAGGTGAAATGGAGCAGAAAGGAGTTCATCTGGACCAGGAGACCTTCTCTTGTTCCATCTGTCTGGATCTACTGAAGGATCCAGTGACTATTCCCTGTGGACACAGCTACTGCTTCACCTGTATTAAAACCCACTGGGATGAAGAGGATGGGAGGAAAATCTACAGCTGTCCTCAGTGTAGGAAGAACTTCACACCAAGACCTGACCTGGTGAAAAACATAATGTTTTCAGCTTTAGTGGAGGAGCTGAAGAAGACTGGACTCCAAGCTGCTCCTGCTGATCACTGCTATGCTGGACCTGGAGATGTGGCCTGTGATGTCTGCACTGGGAGGAAACTCAAAGCTGTCAAGTCCTGTCTGCAATGTCTGGTCTCTTATTGTGAGAAACACCTGCAGCCTCATCATGATGTAGCTCAGTTCAAGAAGCACAAGCTGGTGGAGCCCTCCAAGAAGCTCCAGGAGAACATCTGCTCTCGTCATGATGAGGTGATGAAGATGTTCTGTCGTACTGATCAGCAGTGTATTTGTCTTGTCTGCCTGGATGAACATGAAGGCCACAAAATAGTCTCAGCTGCAGCAGAAAGGACTGAGAGGCAGAGAGAGCTGGAGCTGAGTCGACTAAACATCCAGCAGAGAATCCAGGACAGAGAGAAAGATGTGAAGGTGCTTCAACAGGAGGTGGAGGCCATCAATGGCTCTGCTGATAAAGCAGTGGAGGACAGTGAGAAGATCTTCACTCAGCTGATCCGTCTCATGGAGAAAAGAAGCTCTGAGCTGAAGCAGCAGATCAGATCCCAGCAGGAAACTCAAGTGAGTGGAGTCAAAGAGCTGGAGAAGAAGCTGGAGCAGGAGATCACTGAGCTGAAGAGGAAAGACGCTGAGCTGAAGCTGCTGTCACACACAGAGGATCACACCCAGTTTCTACACAACTACCCCTCACTGTCAGCACTCAGTCCATCTACACACTCATCCAGCATCAATATCCGTCCTCTCACACACTTTGAGGATGTGACAGCAGCTGTGTCAGAGCTCAGAGACCAACTACAGGACCTTCTGAGAGACACATGGACAAACATCTCACTGACAGAGACTCAAGTGGATGTTTTACTGTCACCACCACCAGAGCCCAGGACCAGAGCTGACTTCTTAAGATATTCACAGGAAATCACACTGGATCCAAACACAGCAAACGAATGTCTGTTATTATCTGAGGGAAACAGGAAAGTAACAAATATGAGTGAAGTTCAGTCTTATTCTAGTCACCCAGACAGATTCACTTGGTATTCTCAGGTCCTGAGTCGAGAGAGACTGACTGGACGTTGTTACTGGGAGGTGGAGAGGAGAGGAAGTAGAGTTGATGTAGCAGTCGCATACAAGAATATCAGCAGAGAAAGTTGGTTTGGAGGTAGCGACAAATCTTGGATGATAAATTGTTCCACAAACAGTTTCTCATTTCATTTCAACAGCATCCAGACTCCAGTCTCAGGTCCTCAGTCCTCCAGAGTAGGAGTGTACCTGGATCACAGAGCAGGTATTCTGTCCTTCTACAGCGTCTCTGAAACCATGACTCTCCTCCACAGAGTCCAGACCACATTCACTCAGCCTCTACATGCTGGAGTTGGGCTTTACTGTATCGGAGCCACAGCAGAGTTGTGTAAACTCAAATAGACAAAGATCTTTAAAGGAGCAGTTGGTTAAAATCTGTATTTTAGTTCATCACTTTCTTTAGTCTCCATGTTTGTTGCTAAAAGCTCGTTGCTGTTGTGTCTCTGCACAGAGATCACCTGTCAATCAAACACTGTGGGCGGGACTTTGACCTCTTGTCATTTCTTGTTGTGTTGATGTTTGAGTTTGTTGAGGTGGAGCTGGAGCCGTGGAGGAGATCACTGCTCATGATGATGGTTCTTTACATAAACTCACATTTCTCCATGAAAATAGAAACTTCTCTGAGCTCTAAATGTTTGTTGGATATTTGTGTTGACGTGTTTGTGTGTTGATGTAAATCACCAGACCTTCATTTATCACTGAGCTTTGTTCTCATTGTGGAAACTAAGAAATCTAGAGTTACATTTACATTGATTTGTTTGTTGTTGTTTATCTTACGCTGTACGGGCTATTGGGATATTTTGTTTTCAGTGTAGAACAAAAAATCCTGAATTATTACAGTGATGTGTTTGTCAGGACAAATGTTGTTGTTTAAATCCATCCATAAATTAGGCCTCTGAGTTTTATGATAACTACCAATTACTGGGAGATGATTCATTATTTTTCCTTTTAATATCTGAGATTCATGTTAAAAATGTGTGAATGATGTGAATGTAACTGAAGTGAATAAACGATTTTCCATATAGTATCAGAATCAATGAGTAATATTTTACTTGTGCATATTGTTTAATTACATCCTGTAAAGCAGAAGCTCTGATTCAGAGCTGATTATAAACCTTTAAAACAAACCAAAAGATCAGAAAATGAGTTGAGAAATGAGAAATGAGCAGGACTGTCAATAAGAGGTTGAAGGTTGCTGGAAAGTGTTTGCCTCCTGTTTGTCTAAGTGAGACCAAAGATGAATTTCCTGCCTTGGTGGGACAATAAAGTTTTTCTAATCTAACACACATTATCAAACAGCTCCTCCTCCTGGAACAAAGTCCAACCTGACCCCCTCCCTCTTCTTCCTGCTCTCTAACACAGTGAGCTCCACCCTGTTCATGTGTTTCCTTGTTCCCTCTCCTTCAGATCTACAGTTTTACGATGGGTGGAACCAACATGTGGTGCAGAGGAGGAGCTGACAGGCCCCGTTCACTGCAGAGACACATGTTGTTGAGATCAGAGCTCAGACTAGTTTCACTTCTCAGCAACAGAAACTCAGACAGTCGTCGTGTGTGAGAGGTGAAATGGAGCAGAAAGGAGTTCATCTGGACCAGGAGACCTTCTCTTGTTCCATCTGTCTGGATCTACTGAAGGATCCAGTGACTATTCCCTGTGGACACAGCTACTGCTTCACCTGTATTAAAACCCACTGGGATGAAGAGGATGGGAGGAAAATCTACAGCTGTCCTCAGTGTAGGAAGAAGTTCATACCAAGACCTGACCTGGTGAAAAACATAATGTTTTCAGCTTTAGTGGAGGAGCTGAAGAAGACTGGACTCCAAGCTGCTCCTGCTGATCACTGCTATGCTGGACGTGAAGATGTGGCCTGTGACGTCTGCACTGGGAGAAAACTCAAAGCTGTCAAGTCCTGTCTGACGTGTTCAGCCTCCTACTGTGAGAAACACCTGCAGCCTCATTATGGAGCAGCTCCATTAAAGAAACACAAGCTGGTGGAGCCCTCCAAGAAGCTCCAGGAGAACATCTGCTCTCGTCATGATGAGGTGATGAAGATGTTCTGCCGCACTGATCAGCAGTGTATCTGTCTTGTCTGCCTGGATGAACATGAAGGCCACAAAATAGTCTCAGCTGCAGCAGAAAGGACTGAGAGGCAGAGAGAGCTGGAGCTGAGTCGACTAAACATCCTGCAGAGAATCCAGGACAGAGAGAAAGATGTGAAGGTGCTTCAACAGGAGGTGGAGGCCATCAATGGCTCTGCTGATAAAGCAGTGGACGACAGTGAGAAGATCTTCACTCAGCTGATCCGTCTCATGGAGAAAAGAAGCTCTGAGCTGAAGCAGCAGATCAGATCCCAGCAGGAAACTCAAGTGAGTGGAGTCAAAGAGCTGGAGAAGAAGCTGGAGCAGGAGATCACTGAGCTGAAGAGGAAAGACGCTGAGCTGAAGCTGCTGTCACACACAGAGGATCACACCCAGTTTCTACACAACTACCCCTCACTGTCAGCACTCAGTCCATCTACACACTCATCCAGCATCAATATCCGTCCTCTCACACACTTTGAGGATGTGACAGCAGCTGTGTCAGAGCTCAGAGATCAACTACAGGACCTTCTGAGAGACACATGGACAAACATCTCACTGACAGTGACTCAAGTGGATGTTTTACTGTCACCACCAGAGCCCAGGACCAGAGCTGACTTCTTAAGATATTCACAGAAAATCACACTGGATCCAAACACAGCATTCAGACGTCTGTTATTATCTGAGGGAAACAGGAAAGTGACATTAATGAGTAAAAGTCAGTCTTATCCTGATCACTCAGACAGATTCACTTGGTATACTCAGGTCCTGAGTAGAGAGAGTCTGACTGGACGTTGTTACTGGGAGGTGGAGTGGAACGGAGGAGAAGTTGATGTAGCAGTCGCATACAAGAATATCAGCAGAACAGGGGATGACAGTTGGTTTGGACGTAACGACAAATCTTGGAGGTTAGATTGTTCCACAAACAGTTTCACATTTTATTTCAACAAAACCAAGACTCCAGTCTCAGGTCCTCAGTCCTCCAGAGTAGGAGTGTACCTGGATCACAGAGCAGGTATTCTGTCCTTCTACAGCGTCTCTGAAACCATGACTCTCCTCCACAGAGTCCAGACCACATTCACTCAGCCTCTACATGCTGGAGTTTGGCTTTGCTGTATCAGAGACACAGCAGAGTTGTGTAAACTCAAATAGACAAAGATCTTTAAAGGTGCAGTTGGTTAAAATCTGTATTTTAGTTCATCACTTTCTTTAGTCTCCATGTTTGTTGCTAAAAGCTCGTTGCTGTTGTGTCTCTGCTCTGCACAGAGATCACCTGTCAATCAAACACTGTGGGCGGGACTTTGACCTCTTGTCATTTCTTGTTGTGTTGATGTTTGAGTTTGTTGAGGTGGAGCTGGAGCCGTGGAGGAGGTCTCTGCCTTTATGATAATCACCAATTACTGAACAAGATGATTTGTTATTTTCTTTTCCATATTTGAGAAATGTTAAACAAAATGTGTGATTGATGTGAATGTAACTGAAGTGGATACAGAAGAGATGGAAAACATGATGACAATTAAGATTACGCAGAGCAAACCATATGCTAAGATCGAAGTATTGTCTCACACACACAGAGGTTTTTTTTTAAATCTGCATTTTGGCAACTTCTTTTATTTTAAATGTGTTTTTTAAATAAAGTTTGACTTTGCCTCATCCTGTTTTATTTTGCATTTCAGCTTATTTTATTTATTGGGCATCTTTATTATGTAGTGGAGCATGTATCGTGTGTTTTTTTGTACATTCGGTTCATGTTTTTACTGAGTGTAACTTTACCTTCTGTAGATCCAAGATGGCGGAGTCAGAAGCAGCTTTTTGCAGGTTGTGTTCAAAAAATCCTGTCTGTCACAGCCAAACTCCATGTGATTCCACATTCCAAGGATCTTGCCTGAAAAAATAGGAGGTTTAGATTTTATTTTAACATGTGGTTTCAAGGTGAGCAGGATACCAATAAAGCTTTCTAACTTTCACAAACAGATTTTGCAATTTTAGAAAATTATATTTACCCACCACTTTTTCTCCCCATAATTCAACCTTATTGAACAATATTGCACTTAATTGAAAATCAATCTTTTAGAGCGATTGGTTTGAGAACATGGGCTTTTGGGACATTTTGTTCTCCATGTGCTTTTTAAATCCATCCATAAATAAGTTCTCTGGGGTTTTATGATAGTCACCTATTAGGAGACGATTCATTATTTTCTTTTCCATATGTGAGATTCATGTTAAACACACTGTGTGATGTGTGAATGTAACTAAAGTGAATAAATGATTCTAGTATAAGAATCAGTGAGTAATATTTTAGCTATGTTTACTTTTGAAGGTATTCTTTAAATTGTATTATTAACTATCATCATTTTGGATTTCTGTTTATTTTGATAATTATGCATCATTATTATGTAGTGGAGGGTGACTTGTATTTTGTTTGTTTGTATAATTTGCTTCATGATTTTTTTTTTAATGTAACTTTTTACCTTACGTACGTCTGAGGTGCGTGTGACATGATGTTGGCAGAAATTGGCTGTTTTTCTTACCGCAATGTCACCTGGGAAATGTAGTTTTCCATTCTCAGTCAAAACGTATGTCACCACTGGATGTTCTGGGTTTTTTTTCTTCTACCAACATTGTGTAAAGTATCACTTTTACCTGGGCGCCCTCCTCTTCCTCTCATCCGGACCCGTCCTCCCGCACAGAGCTCCTGCTGGGCTGCTTCGTTTGTCTCACGAACGTAAATAAACACCAGAATAGCCGGTAAGTACTTGAACCCACTCTCTACGAGATATTCCTCCATCTGTCGCAGAGGGAGAAAAAATCTTTGTGAAACGTGAACTCAACTGCCAGTCACGTAGCTAACGGCTCGCTAGCTTGAACGGCGGCGCTAGCTAAACGTAAGGTATCGTTAAAGTTACACGTCTTTTAACTGCGATATAATGACTCACCTCCAGGAACTGCATTTGGGACTTGACAAAAAGTGTGAATCCTGTTGACATCCCAACCCAATCCTTGTTGTGAAATTCGTTGTTCTTTTTTTCGTATTCAACCGAAGCAAAAAGCTGTTCAGCCAGCCAGCTAGAGAACTAACGGTTAGAACGGCTGTTAGGTTTAAATATTGAACAGCCGCAGCGCGAGGACAGAGTAGATCCAGTCGGCAAGCAACGAACCGTCACTTCCGGTCAGGGCCGTGGGGGAAAACAAACCGTTTTCCCCATACACACTCATGCAAAAAGGCGGCATTTTAAACCTTTGTCAAACGCTTGTTCGCCGTCCTGTCTTAGTTTTAATCACATGTATATGCTGACAAAGAGCTATATATTAGAAAACTCATCACGATCTGGGTCGATTGTTGTCCGTACATCTTAAAATATTAAGTTTTCACAGCCATAGCCTACACCGAGTCAGCAGGGTCGGCAACCTTCACTTCCGGTCTGAGCCGTTACACGTTTGGGAAGATCAGATACGTTCAGATATAAAAGTTCAGGTTGTGGTTTTTGAATTTATTTGCGGTGCAAAATAACACACAACAACTCAGGCAGTGTCTCCGAGTGTCTAGAGCCGACTGGCGGCAACTAAGAGAGCGTCAGAGCCGTGGGGGAAGACAAATATGACTGACTGTGAAATACCTAATATTTTAAAATGTACGGACAACAATCGACCCAGATCGTGATGAGTTTCTAAAAATATAGCTCTTTGTCAGCATATACATGTGATTAAAACTAAGACAGGGCGGCGAAAAAGCGTTTGACAGGTTTAAAATGCCGCGTTTTTGCATGTGTGTGTGTATGGGGGAAACGGTTTGTTTTCCCCCACAGCCCTGACCGGAAGTGACGTTTCCTTGCTTGCCGACTGGCGGGAAGTGAACGGTCTGTGGAGTCTATAGGAAGACGTAGAAAGATGGCAGCATTAATACACATCTGTAGGTGTCCAGATGGACATTTATCAGCTCTGTGAGTTACTGGAGTTTTTAAGGCCCTGAGACAGAGACTGACTTCTAGATATTTAGTACAATCTAGTTTAAAAGCTCTGGGAATGAGTAGTTAAGCCACACAGAGAGACTGATCTGGACCACAAAGATCATAGGAAATTCACTGGCCCATGTTTTCTAATGATGAAATAAAGCTACAGTTTACAGTCAAAAATCCTTGGACAGACCACTGAACAACCCCTGCTGAAAATACTGTTATTTTAGGATAAACCAGGTATTGCTGAAATAATCACAATATTCAACTGACAATACATTAATGTCAAGTGAGGATCTGCTCCTTGTATAATTGTAAATGTGATGCTTTTGGCTCTGGAAATTGGAATTAGCCTTTCTTTTGGTGTAGTATTATTATACAAAAGTCAACATCATATTGGTGTTGTATACTGTATAAGGCCCAGTTTGATTAAATCACGTTCAGATTCAGGGCTTGTGCTGAAGGACAGCCTCAGGCAGGTAGAGTGACAGCGCTGCGCCCCCTGCTGTCGGAAATAAGTCGTAGCAGAGGAGCCGCAGCAGAGTGAGCTGATGCCTCAGGTGGAAACGTGCCACACTGAAAGAGACTTGCTGATTATTGTTGCCGTGTTGGTCGGGAGTTGGGAGCTCCAGTGTGCGTTCAGAGACCAGTGAGTGTGATGTTTATGTTTGTTTATCATTTATGCTGTTCATTATGTTTTTATCTTGATGATAATCCAGCTAACCAGTTAGCCTGCGACTGTTGCTAGGCTATTAGCTCATTAATGCTAGTAGACCACATGTTGGTATGTTGTGCATAATATTGGTTGATGTAAATCAAGAGAATGATTTATTATTATTTAATTGGTTATTTACCACTAGTGTACAGCTACAATGATGGGCTGTTCTGCTAACTGTTTTCATCTTATTCTGCTGTTAATTATTATTCTAGTGTATGTTGATTCTGTTGGTTACTGCATACTAAATTGTATGGGTTAATAGTTTACTCTTCTGATAACTGTATTCTGTATCTGTTACAGAACCACACATACACATATACAGACCCATTCCCATTGTTGATCGGCAATAAAATAATTACAGTAAAAGGAACATCATCTGGACTCATGCATTTTAACCGATGCCCCCCAGCGGCCACAAGAGTATCCATCCAGTCCACATACAGTCCTTAGAATATCTCCAGAACAGGGCTGATTATAAGAACCTTGAAAACAAACCAAAAGATCAGAAAATGAGTTGATGACAAATGGGAAATGAGCAGGACTGTAAATAAAAAGTTAAACACACAGTATCAAACAGCTCCTCCTCCTGGAACAAAGTCCAACCTGACCCCCTCCCTCTTCTTCCTGCTCTCTAACACAGTGAGCTCCACCCTGTTCAGGTGTTTCCTTGTTCCCTCTCCTTCAGATCTACAGTTTTACGATGGGTGGAACCAACATGTGGTGCAGAGGAGGAGCTGACAGGCCCCGTTCACTGCAGAGACACATGTTGTTGAGATCAGAGCTCAGACTAGTTTCACTTCTCAGCAACAGAAACTCAGACAGTCGTCGTGTGTGAGAGGTGAAATGGAGCAGAAAGGAGTTCATCTGGACCAGGAGACCTTCTCTTGTTCCATCTGTCTGGATCTACTGAAGGATCCAGTGACTATTCCCTGTGGACACAGCTACTGCTTGACCTGTATTAAAACCCACTGGGATGGAGAGAATGGGAGGAAAATCTACAGCTGTCCTCAGTGTAGGAAGAACTTCACACCAAGACCTGACCTGGTGAAAAACATAATGTTTTCAGCTTTAGTGGAGGAGCTGAAGAAGACTGGACTCCAAGCTGCTCCTGCTGATCACTGCTATGCTGGACCTGAAGATGTGGCCTGTGATGTCTGCACTGGGAGGAAACTCAAAGCTGTCAAGTCCTGTCTGCAATGTCTGGTCTCTTATTGTGAGAAACACCTGCAGCCTCATCATGATGTAGCTCAGTTAAAGAAACACAAGCTGGTGGAGCCCTCCAAGAAGCTCCAGGAGAACATCTGCTCTCGTCATGATGAGGTGATGAAGATGTTCTGCCGCACTGATCAGCAGTGTATCTGTCACCTCTGCCTGGATGAACATGAAGGCCACAAAATAGTCTCAGCTGCAGCAGAAAGGACTGAGAGGCAGAGAGAGCTGGAGCTGAGTCGACTAAACATCCAGCAGAGAATCCAGGACAGAGAGAAAGATGTGAAGGTGCTTCAACAGGAGGTGGAGGCCATCAATGGCTCTGCTGATAAAGCAGTGGAGGACAGTGAGAAGATCTTCACTCAGCTGATCCGTCTCATGGAGAAAAGAAGCTCTGAGCTGAAGCAGCAGATCAGATCCCAGCAGGAAACTCAAGTGAGTGGAGTCAAAGAGCTGGAGAAGAAGCTGGAGCAGGAGATCACTGAGCTGAAGAGGAAAGACGCTGAGCTGAAGCTGCTGTCACACACAGAGGATCACACCCAGTTTCTACACAACTACCCCTCACTGTCAGCACTCAGTCCATCTACACACTCATCCAGCATCAATATCCGTCCTCTCACACACTTTGAGGATGTGACAGCAGCTGTGTCAGAGCTCAGAGATCAACTACAGGACCTTCTGAGAGACACATGGACAAACATCTCACTGACAGAGACTCAAGTGGATGTTTTACTGTCACCACCACCAGAGCCCAGGACCAGAGCTGACTTCTTAAGATATTCACAGGAAATCACACTGGATCCAAACACAGCATTCAGACGTCTGTTATTATCTGAGGGAAACAGGAAAGTAACAAATATGGGTAAAAGTCAGTTTTATTCTAGTCACCCAGACAGATTCACTACATATGCTCAGGTCCTGAGTCGAGAGAGTCTGACTGGACGTTGTTACTGGGAGGTGGAGTGGAGCGGAGGAGTAGGAGTTAATGTAGCAGTCGCATACAAGAATATCAGCAGATCAGGGGATGACAGTTGGTTTGGAGGTAGCGACAAATCTTGGATGTTACGTTGTTCCACAAACAGTTTCACATTTTGGTTCAACACCATCGATACTCCAGTCTCAGGTCCTCAGTCCTCCAGAGTAGGAGTGTACCTGGATCACAGAGCAGGTATTCTGTCCTTCTACAGCGTCTCTGAAACCATGACTCTCCTCCACAGAGTCCAGACCACATTCACTCAGCCTCTACATGCTGGACTTTGTGTTGGTTATGGAGCCACAGCAGAGTTGTGTAAACTCAAATAGACAAAGATCATTAAAGGAGCAGTTGGTTAAAATCTGTATTTTAGTTCATCACTTTCTTTAGTCTCCATGTTTGTTGCTAAAAGCTCGTTGCTGTTGTGTCTCTGCACAGAGATCACCTGTCAATCAAACACTGTGGGCGGGACTTTGACCTCTTGTCATTTCTTGTTGTGTTGATGTTTGAGTTTGTTGAGGTGGAGCTGGAGCCGTGGAGGAGATCACTGCTCATGATGATGGTTCTTTACATAAACTCACATTTCTCCATGAAAATAGAAACTTCTCTGAGCTCTAAATGTTTGTTGGATATTTGTGTTGACGTGTTTGTGTGTTGATGTAAATCACCAGACCTTCATTTATCACTGAGCTTTGTTCTCACTGTGGAAACTAAGAAATCTAGAGTTACATTTACATTGATTTGTTTGTTGTTGTTGTTTATCTTACGCTGTACAGGCTATTGGGATATTTTGTTTTCAGTGTAGAACAAAAAAATCCTGAATTACATTTACAGTGATGTGTTTGTCAGATCAGATGTTGTTGTTTAAATCCATCCATAAATTAGGCCTCTGAGATTTATGATAACTACCAATTACTGGGAGATGATTCATTATTTTTCCTTTTAATATCTGAGATTCATGTTAAAAATGTGTGAATGATGTGAATGTAACTGAAGTGAATAAACGATTCTCCATATAGTATCAGAATCAATGAGTAATATTTTACTTGTGCATATTGTTTAATTACATCCTGATAAGCAGAAGCTCTGATTCAGAGCTGATTATAAAACCTTTAAAACAAACCAAAAGATCAGAAAATGAGTTGATGAGAAATGAGCAGGACTGTCAATAAGAGGTTGAACACATTATCAAACAGCTCCTCCTCCTGGAACAAAGTCCAACCTGACCCCCTCCCTCTTCTTCCTGCTCTCTAACACAGTGAGCTCCACCCTGTTCAGGTGTTTCCTTGTTCCCTCTCCTTCAGATCTACAGTTTTACGATGGGTGGAACCAACATGTGGTGCAGAGGAGGAGCTGACAGGCCCCGTTCACTGCAGAGACACATGTTGTTGAGATCAGAGCTCAGACTAGTTTCACTTCTCAGCAACAGAAACTCAGACAGTCGTCGTGTGTGAGAGGTGAAATGGAGCAGAAAGGAGTTCATCTGGACCAGGAGACCTTCTCTTGTTCCATCTGTCTGGATCTACTGAAGGATCCAGTGACTATTCCCTGTGGACACAGCTACTGCTTCACCTGTATTAAAACCCACTGGGATGAAGAGGATGGGAGGAAAATCTACAGCTGTCCTCAGTGTAGGAAGAACTTCACACCAAGACCTGACCTGGTGAAAAGCATAATGTTTTCAGCTTTAGTGGAGGAGCTGAAGAAGACTGGACTCCAAGCTGCTCCTGCTGATCACTGCTATGCTGGACCTGAAGATGTGGCCTGTGATGTCTGCACTGGGAGGAAACTTAAAGCTGTCAAGTCCTGTCTGCAATGTCTGGTCTCTTATTGTGAGAAACACCTGCAGCCTCATCATGATGTAGCTCAGTTCAAGAAACACAAGCTGGTGGAGCCCTCCAAGAAGCTCCAGGAGAACATCTGCGCTCGTCATGATGAGGTGATGAAGATGTTCTGCCGCACTGATCAGCAGTGTATCTGTCACCTCTGCCTGGATGAACATAAAGGCCACGACACAGTCTCAGCTGCAGCAGAAAGGACTGAGAGGCAGAGAGAGCTGGAGCTGAGTCGACTAAACATCCTGCAGAGAATCCAGGACAGAGAGAAAGATGTGAAGGTGCTTCAACAGGAGGTGGAGGCCATCAATGGCTCTGCTGATAAAGCAGTGGAGGACAGTGAGAAGATCTTCACTCAGCTGATCCGTCTCATGGAGAAAAGAAGCTCTGAGCTGAAGCAGCAGATCAGATCCCAGCAGGAAACTCAAGTGAGTGGAGTCAAAGAGCTGGAGAAGAAGCTGGAGCAGGAGATCACTGAGCTGAAGAGGAAAGACGCTGAGCTGAAGCTGCTGTCACACACAGAGGATCACACCCAGTTTCTACACAACTACCCCTCACTGTCAGCACTCAGTCCATCTACACACTCATCCAGCATCGATATCCGTCCTCTCACACACTTTGAGGATGTGACAGCAGCTGTGTCAGAGCTCAGAGATCAACTACAGGACCTTCTGAGAGACACATGGACAAACATCTCACTGACAGAGACTCAAGTGGATGTTTTACTGTCACCACCACCAGAGCCCAGGACCAGAGCTGACTTCTTAAGATATTCACAGGAAATCACACTGGATCCAAACACAGCACACAGAGAACTGTTATTATCTGAGGGAAACAGGAAAGTAACATTTATGGGTAAAAGTCAGTCTTATTCTAGTCACCCAGACAGATTCACTACATATGCTCAGGTCCTGAGTAGAGAGAGTCTGACTGGACGTTGTTACTGGGAGGTGGAGTGGAGAGGAGCAGGAGTTAATGTAGCAGTCGCATACAAGAATATCAGCAGAACAGGGAATGACAGTGTGTTTGGACGTAATGACAAATCTTGGAGGTTATGTTGTTCCATAAACAATTTCTCATTTCATTTCAACAACATTGAGACTCCAATCTCAGGTCCTCTGTCCTCCAGAGTAGGAGTGTACCTGGATCACAGAGCAGGTATTCTGTCCTTCTACAGCGTCTCTGAAACCATGACTCTCCTCCACAGAGTCCAGACCACATTCACTCAGCCTCTACATGCTGGAGTTGGGCTTTGCTGTATCAGAGACTCAGCAGAGTTGTGTTAACTCAAATAGACAAAGATCTTTAAAGGAGCAGTTGGTTAAAATCTGTATTTTAGTTCATCACCTTCTTTAGTCTCCATGTTTGTTGCTAAAAGCTCGTTGCTGTTGTGTCTCTGCACAGAGATCAGCTGTCAATCAAACACTGTGGGCGGGACTTTGACCTCTTGTCATTTCTTGTTGTGTTGCTGTTTGAGTTTGTTGAGGTGGAGCTGGAGCCGTGGAGGAGGTCTCTGCCTTTATGATAATCACCAATTACTGAACGAGATGATTTGTTATTTTCTTTTCCATATTTGAGAAATGTTAAACAAAATGTGTGATTGATGTGAATGTAACTGAAGTGGATACAGAAGAGAAAACATGATGACAATTAAGATTACACAGAGCAAACCATATGCTAAGATCGAAGTATTGTCTCACACACAGAGGTTTTTTAAAAATCTGCATTTTGGCAACTTCTGTTATTTTAAATGTGTTTTTTAAATAAAGTTTGACTTTGCCTCATCCTGTTTTATTTTGCATTTCAGCTTATTTTATTTATTGGGCATCTTTATTATGTAGTGGAGCATGTATCGTGTGTTTTTTTGTACATTCGGTTCATGTTTTTACTGAGTGTAACTTTACCTTCTGTAGATCCAAGATGGCGGAGTCAGAAGCAGCTTTTTGCAGGTTGTGTTCAAAAAATCCTGTCTGTCACAGCCAAACTCCATGTGATTCCACATTCCAAGGATCTTGCCTGAAAAAATAGGAGGTTTAGATTTTATTTTAACATGTGGTTTCAAGGTGAGCAGGATCCCAATAAAGCTTTCTAACTTTCACAAACAGATTTTGCAATTTTGGAAAATTATATTTACCCACCACTTTTTCTCCCCATAATTCAACCTTATTGAACAATATTGCACTTAATCGAAAATCAATCTTTTAGAGCGATTGGTTTGAAAACATGGGCTTTTGGGACATTTTGTTCTCCATGTGTTTTTTAAATCCATCCATAAATAAGGTCTCTGGGATTTTATGATAGTCACCTATTAGGAGATGATTCATTATTTTCTTTTCCATATGTGAGATTCATGTCAAACACACTGTGTGATGTGTGAATGTAACTAAAGTGAATAAATGATTATAGTATAAGAATCAGTGAGTAATATTTTAGCTATGTGTATTCTTTAAATTGTATTATTAACTATCATCATTTTGGATTTCTGTTTATTTTGATAATTATGCATCATTATTATGTAGTGGAGGGTGACTTGTATTTTGTTTGTTTGTATAATTTGCTTCATGATTTTTTTTTTTAATGTAACTTTTTACCTTACGTACGTCTGAGGTGCATGTGACATGATGTTGGCAGAAATTGGCTGTTTTTCTTACCGCAATGTCACCTGGGAAGTGTAGTTTTCCATTCTCAGTCAAAACGTATGTCACCACTGGATGCTCTGTTTTTTTTTTCTTCTACCAACATTGTGTCAAGTATCACTTTTACCTGGGCGCCCTCCTCTTCCTCTCATCCGGACCCGTCCTCCCGCACAGAGCTCCTGCTGGGCTGCTTCGTTTGTCTCACGAACGTAAATAAACACCAGAATAGCCGGTAAGTACTTGAACCCACTCTCTACGAGATATTCCTCCATCTGTCACAGAGGGAGAAAAAATCTTTGTAAAATGTGAACTCAACTGCCAGTTACGTAACGTTAGCTAACGGCTCGCTAGCTTGAACGGCGGCGCTAGCTAAACGTAAGGTATCGTTAGATATAAAGTTACACGTCTTTTAACTGCGATATAATGACTCACCTCCAGGAACTGCATTTGGGACTTGACAAGAAGTGTAAATCCTGTTGACATCCCAACCCAATCCTTGTTGTGAAATTCGTTGTTCTTTTTTTCGTATTCAACCGAAGCAAAAAGCTGTTCAGCCAGCTAGAGAACTAACGGTTAGAACGGCTGTTAGGTTTAAATATTGAACAGCCGCAGCGCGAGGACAGAATAGACACAGTCGGCAAGCAACGAAACGTCACTTCCGGTCAGGGCCGTGGGGGAAAACAAACCGTTTTCCCCATACACACTCATGCAAAAAGGCAGCATTTTAAACCTTTGTCAAACACTTGTTTGCCGTCATGTCTTAGTTTTAATCACATGTATATGCTGACAAAGAGCTATATATTAGAAAACTCATCACGATCTGGGTCGATTGTTGTCCGTACATCTTAAAATATGAAGTTTTCACAGCCATAGCCTACACCGAGTCAGCAGGGTCGGCAACCTTCACTTCCGGTCAGAGCGTTACATGTTTGGAGAAGATGAGAGAAGTTCTGATATAAAAGTTCAGGTTGTGTTTTTTTAATTTATTTGCGGTGCTAAATAATACACAACAACTCAGGCAGTGTCTCCGAGTGTCTAGAGCCGGCCGGCGGCAACTAAGAGAGCGTCAGAGCCGTGGGGGAAGACAAATATGACTGACTGTGAAATACCTAATATTTTAAAATGTACGGACAACAATCGACCCAGATCGTGATGAGTTTCTAAAAATATAGCTCTTTGTCAGCATATACATGTGATTAAAACTAAGACAGGGCGGCGAAAAAGTGTTTGACAAAGGTTTAAAATGCCGCGTTTTTGCATGTGTGTGTATGGGGGAAATGGTTTGTTTTCCCCCACAGCCCTGACCGGAAGTGACGTTTCCTTGCTTGCCGACTGGCGGGAAGTGAACGGTCTGTAGAGTCTGTAGGAAGACGTAGAAAGATGGCAGCATTAATACACATCTGTAGGTGTCCAGATGGACATTTATCAGCTCTGTGAGTTACTGGAGTTTTTAAGGCCCTGAGACAGAGACTGACTTATAGATATTTAGTACAATCTAGTTTAAAAGCTCTGGGAATGAGTAGTTAAGCCACACAGAGAGACCGATCTGGACCACAAAGATCATAGGAAATTCACTGGCTCATGTTTTCTAATGATGAAATAAAGTCAAAAATCCTTGGACAGACCACTGAACAACCCCTGCTGAAAATACTGTTATTTTAGGATAAACCAGGTATTGCTGAAATAATCACAATATTCAACTGACAATACATTAATGTCAAGTGAGGATTTGCTCCTTGTATAACTGTAAATGTGATGCTTTTGGCTCTGGAAATTGGAATTAGCATTTTTTTTGGTGTAGTAGTATTATACAAAAGTCAACATCATACTGGTGTTGTATACTGTATAAGGCCCAGTTTGATTCAATCATGTTCAGATTCAGGGCTGATTATAAGAACCTTGAAAACAAACCAAAATGAGTCAGATGACAGAAAATGAGTTGATGACAAATGGGAAATGAGCAGGACTGTAAATAAAAAGTTAAACACACATTATCAAACAGCTCCTCCTCCTGGAACAAAGTCCAACCTGACCCCCTCCCTCTTCTTCCTGCTCTCTAACACAGTGAGCTCCACCCTGTTCATGTGTTTCCTTGTTCCCTCTCCTTCAGATCTACAGTTTTACGATGGGTGGAACCAACATGTGGTGCAGAGGAGGAGCTGACAGGCCCCGTTCACTGCAGAGACACATGTTGTTGAGATCAGAGCTCAGACTAGTTTCATGTCTCAGCAACAGAAACTCAGACAGTCGTCGTGTGTGAGAGGTGAAATGGAGCAGAAAGGAGTTCATCTGGACCAGGAGACCTTCTCTTGTTCCATCTGTCTGGATCTACTGAAGGATCCAGTGACTATTCCCTGTGGACACAGCTACTGCTTCACCTGTATTAAAACCCACTGGGATGGAGAGAATGGGAGGAAAATCTACAGCTGTCCTCAGTGTAGGAAGAACTTCACACCAAGACCTGACCTGGTGAAAAACATAATGTTAACAGCTTTAGTGGAGGAGCTGAAGAAGACTGGACTCCAAGCTGCTCCTGCTGATCACTGCTATGCTGGACCTGAAGATGTGGCCTGTGATGTCTGCACTGGGAGGAAACTCAAAGCTGTCAAGTCCTGTCTGCAATGTCTGGTCTCTTATTGTGAGAAACACCTGCAGCCTCATCATGATGTAGCTCAGTTAAAGAAACACAAGCTGGTGGAGCCCTCCAAGAAGCTCCAGGAGAACATCTGCTCTCGTCATGATGAGGTGATGAAGATGTTCTGTCGCACTGATCAGCAGTGTATCTGTCACCTCTGCCTGGATGAACATGAAGGCCACGACACAGTCTCAGCTGCAGCAGAAAGGACTGAGAGGCAGAGAGAGCTGGAGCTGAGTCGACTAAACATCCAGCAGAGAATCCAGGACAGAGAGAAAGATGTGAAGGTGCTTCAACAGGAGGTGGAGGCCATCAATGGCTCTGCTGATAAAGCAGTGGAGGACAGTGAGAAGATCTTCACTCAGCTGATCCGTCTCATGGAGAAAAGAAGCTCTGAGCTGAAGCAGCAGATCAGATCCCAGCAGGAAACTCAAGTGAGTGGAGTCAAAGAGCTGGAGAAGAAGCTGGAGCAGGAGATCACTGAGCTGAAGAGGAAAGACGCTGAGCTGAAGCTGCTGTCACACACAGAGGATCACACCCAGTTTCTACACAACTACCCCTCACTGTCAGCACTCAGTCCATCTACACACTCATCCAGCATCAATATCCGTCCTCTCACACACTTTGAGGATGTGACAGCAGCTGTGTCAGAGCTCAGAGATCAACTACAGGACCTTCTGAGAGACACATGGACAAACATCTCACTGACAGAGACTCAAGTGGATGTTTTACTGTCACCACCACCAGAGCCCAGGACCAGAGCTGACTTCTTAAGATATTCACAGGAAATCACACTGGATCCAAACACAGCACACAGAGAACTGTTATTATCTGAGGGAAACAGGAAAGTAACATGTATGGGTAAAAGTCAGTCTTATTCTAGTCACTCAGACAGATTCACTGAATATTCTCAGGTCCTGAGTAGAGAGAGTCTGACTGGACGTTGTTACTGGGAGGTGGAGAGGAGAGGAAGAGGAGTTAATGTAGCAGTCACATACAAGAATATCAGCAGATCAGGGGGTGACAGTTGGTTTGGAGGTAACGACAAATCTTGGATATTAGGTTGTTCCACAAACAGTTTCTCATTTTATTTCAACAAAATCAGGACTCCAGTCTCAGGTCCTCAGTCCTCCAGAGTAGGAGTGTACCTGGATCACAGAGCAGGTATTCTGTCCTTCTACAGCGTCTCTGAAACCATGACTCTCCTCCACAGAGTCCAGACCACATTCACTCAGCCTCTACATGCTGGATTTGGGTTTTACTGGGATGGAGACACAGCAGAGTTGTGTAAACTCAAATAGACAAAGATCATTAAAGGTGCAGTTGGAGGCGGTGCGTGGCGCAGTGGTTAAGGCAGAGTTATGCAAACTCAAATCTCTAGATCTAAAATAAAGATCTATTAAAAAAAAAAAAAAAAAAAGGTGCAGTTGGTTAAAATCTGTATTTTAGTTCATCACCTTCTTTAGTCTCCATGTTTGTTGCTAAAAGCTCGTTGCTGTTGTGTCTCTGCACAGAGATCAGCTGTCAATCAAACACTGTGGGCGGGACTTTGACCTCTTGTCATCTCTTGTTGTGTTGCTGTTTGAGTTTGTTGAGGTGGAGCTGGAGCCGTGGAGGAGATCACTGCTCATGATGATGGTTCTTTACATAAACTCACATTTCTCCATGAAAATAGAAACTTCTCTGAGCTCTAAATGTTTGTTGGATATTTGTGTTGACGTGTTTGTGTGTTGATGTAAATCACCAGACCTTCATTTATCACTGAGCTTTGTTCTCACTGTGGAAACTAAGAAATCTAGAGTTACATTTACATTGATTTGTTTGTTGTTGTTTATCTTACGCTGTACGGGCTATTGGGATATTTTGTTTTCAGTGTAGAACAAAAAAATCCTGAATTACATTTACAGTGATGTGTTTGTCAGATCAGATGTTGTTGTTTAAATCCATCCATAAATTAGGCCTCTGAGATTTATGATAACTACCAATTACTGGGAGATGATTCATTATTTTTCCTTTTAATATCTGAGATTCATGTAAAAAATGTGTGAATGATGTGAATGTAACTGAAGTGAATAAACGATTCTCCATATAGTATCAGAATCAATGAGTAATATTTTACTTGTGCATATTGTTTAATTACATCCTGTAAAGCAGAAGCTCTGATTCAGAGCTGATTATAAAACCTTTAAAATAAAACAAACCAAAAGATCAGAAAATGAGTTGATGAGAAATGAGCAGGACTGTCAATAAGAGGTTGAACACATTATCAAACAGCTCCTCCTCCTGGAACAAAGTCCAACCTGACCCCCTCCCTCTTCTTCCTGCTCTCTAACACAGTGAGCTCCACCCTGTTCATGTGTTTCCTTGTTCCCTCTCCTTCAGATCTACAGTTTTACGATGGGTGGAACCAACATGTGGTGCAGAGGAGGAGCTGACAGGCCCCGTTCACTGCAGAGACACATGTTGTTGAGATCAGAGCTCAGACTAGTTTCACTTCTCAGCAACAGAAACTCAGACAGTCGTCGTGTGTGAGAGGTGAAATGGAGCAGAAAGGAGTTCATCTGGACCAGGAGACCTTCTCTTGTTCCATCTGTCTGGATCTACTGAAGGATCCAGTGACTATTCCCTGTGGACACAGCTACTGCTTCACCTGTATTAAAACCCACTGGGATGAAGAGGATGGGAGGAAAATCTACAGCTGTCCTCAGTGTAGGAAGGAGTTCATACCAAGACCTGACCTGGTGAAAAGCATAATGTTTTCAGCTTTAGTGGAGGAGCTGAAGAAGACTGGACTCCAAGCTGCTCCTGCTGATCACTGCTATGCTGGACCTGAAGATGTGGCCTGTGATGTCTGCACTGGGAGGAAACTCAAAGCTGTCAAGTCCTGTCTGCAATGTCTGGTCTCTTATTGTGAGAAACACCTGCAGCCTCATCATGATGTAGCTCAGTTCAAGAAACACAAGCTGGTGGAGCCCTCCAAGAAGCTCCAGGAGAACATCTGCTCTCGTCATGATGAGGTGATGAAGATGTTCTGCCGCACTGATCAGCAGTGTATCTGTCACCTCTGCCTGGATGAACATAAAGGCCACGACACAGTCTCAGCTGCAGCAGAAAGGACTGAGAGGCAGAGAGAGCTGGAGCTGAGTCGACTAAACATCCAGCAGAGAATCCAGGACAGAGAGAAAGATGTGAAGGTGCTTCAACAGGAGGTGGAGGCCATCAATGGCTCTGCTGATAAAGCAGTGGAGGACAGTGAGAAGATCTTCACTCAGCTGATCCGTCTCATGGAGAAAAGAAGCTCTGAGCTGAAGCAGCAGATCAGATCCCAGCAGGAAACTCAAGTGAGTGGAGTCAAAGAGCTGGAGAAGAAGCTGGAGCAGGAGATCACTGAGCTGAAGAGGAAAGACGCTGAGCTGAAGCTGCTGTCACACACAGAGGATCACACCCAGTTTCTACACAACTACCCCTCACTGTCAGCACTCAGTCCATCTACACACTCATCCAGCATCAATATCCGTCCTCTCACACACTTTGAGGATGTGACAGCAGCTGTGTCAGA
Organism: Decapterus maruadsi; assembly: GCA_030347415.2. NCBI lineage: Eukaryota > Metazoa > Chordata > Actinopteri > Carangiformes > Carangidae > Decapterus > Decapterus maruadsi. The sequence goes on from CM064896.1 coordinate 1,163,824, forward strand.
GCTCAGAGATCAACTACAGGACCTTCTGAGAGACACATGGACAAACATCTCACTGACAGAGACTCAAGTGGATGTTTTACTGTCACCACCACCAGAGCCCAGGACCAGAGCTGACTTCTTAAGATATTCACAGGAAATCACACTGGATCCAAACACAGCAGACACATGTCTGTTATTATCTGAGGGAAACAGGAAAGTAACATTAATGGATGAAGTTCAGTTTTGTTCTCGTCACCCAGACAGATTCACTTGGTATTATCAGGTCCTGAGTAGAGAGAGTCTGACTGGACGTTGTTACTGGGAGGTGGAGTGGAGAGGAAGAGGAGTTAATGTAGCAGTCGTAGCAGTCGCACAAGAATATCAGCAGAGTAGGGAATGACAGTTGGTTTGGAGGTAGCGACAAATCTTGGATGTTAAATTGTTCCACAAACAGTTTCTCATTTCATTTCAACTACACTCAGACTCCAGTCTCAGGTCCTCAGTCCTCCAGAGTAGGAGTGTACCTGGATCACAGAGCAGGTATTCTGTCCTTCTACAGCGTCTCTGAAACCATGACTCTCCTCCACAGAGTCCAGACCACATTCACTCAGCCTCTACATGCTGGAGTTCGGCTTTACTGGGGATCCACAGCAGAGTTGTGTAAACTCAAATAGACAAAGATCTTTAAAGGAGCAGTTGGTTAAAATCTGTATTTTAGTTCATCACCTTCTTTAGTCTCCATGTTTGTTGCTAAAGGTCATTGCTGTTGTGTCTCTGCACAGAGATCAGCTGTCAATCAAACACTGTGGGCGGGACTTTGACCTCTTGTCATCTCTTGTTGTGTTGCTGTTTGAGTTTGTTGAGGTGGAGCTGGAGCCGTGGAGGAGATCACTGCTCATGATGATGGTTCTTTACATAAACTCACATTTCTCCATGAAAATAGAAACTTCTCTGAGCTCTAAATGTTTGTTGGATATTTGTGTTGACGTGTTTGTGTGTTGATGTAAATCACCAGACCTTCATTTATCACTGAGCTTTGTTCTCATTGTGGAAACTAAGAAATCTAGAGTTACATTTACAGTGATTTGTTTGTTGTTGTTTATCTTACGCTGTACGGGCTATTGGGATATTTTGTTTTCAGTGAAGAACAAAAAAAACCTGAATTACATTTACAGTGATGTGTTTGTCAGATCAAATGTTGTTGTTTAAATCCATCCATAAATTAGGCCTCTGAGATTTATGATAGCTACCAATTACTGGGAGATGATTCATTATTTTTCCTTTTAATATCTGAGATTCATGTTAAAAATGTGTGAATGATGTGAATGTAACTGAAGTAAATAAACGATTCTCCATATAGTATCAGAATCAATGAGTAATATTTTACTTGTGCATATTGTTTAATTACATCCTGATAAGCAGAAGCTCTGATTCAGAGCTGATTATAAAACCTTTAAAACAAACCAAAAGATCAGAAAATGAGTTGATGAGAAATGAGCAGGACTGTCAATAAGAGGTTGAACACATTATCAAACAGCTCCTCCTCCTGGAACAAAGTCCAACCTGACCCCCTCCCTCTTCTTCCTGCTCTCTAACACAGTGAGCTCCACCCTGTTCAGGTGTTTCCTTGTTCCCTCTCCTTCAGATCTACAGTTTTAGGATGGGTGGAACCAACATGTGGTGCAGAGGAGGAGCTGACAGGCCCCGTTCACTGCAGAGACACATGTTGTTGAGATCAGAGCTCAGACTAGTTTCACTTCTCAGCAACAGAAACTCAGACAGTCGTCGTCGTGTGTGAGAGGTGAAATGGAGCAGAAAGGAGTTCATCTGGACCAGGAGACCTTCTCTTGTTCCATCTGTCTGGATCTACTGAAGGATCCAGTGACTATTCCCTGTGGACACAGCTACTGCTTGACCTGTATTAAAACCCACTGGGATGAAGAGGATGGGAAGAAAATCTACAGCTGTCCTCAGTGTAGGAAGAACTTCACACCAAGACCTGACCTGGTGAAAAGCACCATGTTAGCAGCTTTAGTGGAGGAGCTGAAGAAGACTGGACTCCAAGCTGCTCCTGCTGATCACTGCTATGCTGGACCTGAAGATGTGGCCTGTGATGTCTGCACTGGGAGGAAACTCAAAGCTGTCAAGTCCTGTCTGCAATGTCTGGTCTCTTATTGTGAGAAACACCTGCAGCCTCATCATGATGTAGCTCAGTTCAAGAAACACAAGCTGGTGGAGCCCTCCAAGAAGCTCCAGGAGAACATCTGCTCTCGTCATGATGAGGTGATGAAGATGTTCTGCCGCACTGATCAGCAGTGTATCTGTTATCTCTGCTCTGTGGATGAACATAAAGGCCACGACACAGTCTCAGCTGCAGCAGAAAGGACTGAGAGGCAGAGAGAGCTGGAGCTGAGTCGACTAAACATCCAGCAGAGAATCCAGGACAGAGAGAAAGATGTGAAGGTGCTTCAACAGGAGGTGGAGGCCATCAATGGCTCTGCTGATAAAGCAGTGGAGGACAGTGAGAAGATCTTCACTCAGCTGATCCGTCTCATGGAGAAAAGAAGCTCTGAGCTGAAGCAGCAGATCAGATCCCAGCAGGAAACTCAAGTGAGTGGAGTCAAAGAGCTGGAGAAGAAGCTGGAGCAGGAGATCACTGAGCTGAAGAGGAAAGACGCTGAGCTGAAGCTGCTGTCACACACAGAGGATCACACCCAGTTTCTACACAACTACCCCTCACTGTCAGCACTCAGTCCATCTACACACTCATCCAGCATCAATATCCGTCCTCTCACACACTTTGAGGATGTGACAGCAGCTGTGTCAGAGCTCAGAGATCAACTACAGGACCTTCTGAGAGACACATGGACAAACATCTCACTGACAGAGACTCAAGTGGATGTTTTACTGTCACCACCACCAGAGCCCAGGACCAGAGCTGACTTCTTAAGATATTCACAGGAAATCACACTGGATCCAAACACAGCAGACACATGTCTGTTATTATCTGAGGGAAACAGGAAAGTAACATTAATGGATGAAGTTCAGTTTTGTTCTCGTCACCCAGACAGATTCACTTGGTATTATCAGGTCCTGAGTAGAGAGAGTCTGACTGGACGTTGTTACTGGGAGGTGGAGTGGAGAGGAAGAGGAGTTAATGTAGCAGTCGCATACAAGAATATCAGCAGAGTAGGGAATGACAGTTGGTTTGGAGGTAGCGACAAATCTTGGATGTTAAATTGTTCCACAAACAGTTTCTCATTTCATTTCAACTACACTCAGACTCCAGTCTCAGGTCCTCAGTCCTCCAGAGTAGGAGTGTACCTGGATCACAGAGCAGGTATTCTGTCCTTCTACAGCGTCTCTGAAACCATGACTCTCCTCCACAGAGTCCAGACCACATTCACTCAGCCTCTACATGCTGGAGTTCGGCTTTACTGGGGAGCCACAGCAGAGTTGTGTAAACTCAAATAGACAAAGATCTTTAAAGGAGCAGTTGGTTAAAATCTGTATTTTAGTTCATCACCTTCTTTAGTCTCCATGTTTGTTGCTAAAAGCTCGTTGCTGTTGTGTCTCTGCACAGAGATCAGCTGTCAATCAAACACTGTGGGCGGGACTTTGACCTCTTGTCATCTCTTGTTATGTTGATGTTTGAGTTTGTTGAGGTGGAGCTGGAGCCGTGGAGGAGATCACTGCTCATGATGATGGTTCTTTACATAAACTCACATTTCTCCATGAAAATAGAAACTTCTCTGAGCTCTAAATGTTTGTTGGATATTTGTGTTGACGTGTTTGTGTGTTGATGTAAATCACCAGACCTTCATTTATCACTGAGCTTTGTTCTCATTGTGGAAACTAAGAAATCTAGAGTTACATTTACAGTGATTTGTTTGTTGTTGTTTATCTTACGCTGTACGGGCTATTGGGATATTTTGTTTTCAGTGAAGAACAAAAAAAACCTGAATTACATTTACAGTGATGTGTTTGTCAGATCAAATGTTGTTGTTTAAATCCATCCATAAATTAGGCCTCTGAGATTTATGATAGCTACCAATTACTGGGAGATGATTCATTATTTTTCCTTTTAATATCTGAGATTCATGTTAAAAATGTGTGAATGATGTGAATGTAACTGAAGTAAATAAACGATTCTCCATATAGTATCAGAATCAATGAGTAATATTTTACTTGTGCATATTGTTTAATTACATCCTGATAAGCAGAAGCTCTGATTCAGAGCTGATTATAAAACCTTTAAAACAAACCAAAAGATCAGAAAATGAGTTGATGAGAAATGAGCAGGACTGTCAATAAGAGGTTGAACACATTATCAAACAGCTCCTCCTCCTGGAACAAAGTCCAACCTGACCCCCTCCCTCTTCTTCCTGCTCTCTAACACAGTGAGCTCCACCCTGTTCAGGTGTTTCCTTGTTCCCTCTCCTTCAGATCTACAGTTTTACGATGGGTGGAACCAACATGTGGTGCAGAGGAGGAGCTGACAGGCCCCGTTCACTGCAGAGACACATGTTGTTGAGATCAGAGCTCAGACTAGTTTCACTTCTCAGCAACAGAAACTCAGACAGTCGTCGTCGTGTGTGAGAGGTGAAATGGAGCAGAAAGGAGTTCATCTGGACCAGGAGACCTTCTCTTGTTCCATCTGTCTGGATCTACTGAAGGATCCAGTGACTATTCCCTGTGGACACAGCTACTGCTTGACCTGTATTAAAACCCACTGGGATGAAGAGGATGGGAAGAAAATCTACAGCTGTCCTCAGTGTAGGAAGAACTTCACACCAAGACCTGACCTGGTGAAAAGCACCATGTTAGCAGCTTTAGTGGAGGAGCTGAAGAAGACTGGACTCCAAGCTGCTCCTGCTGATCACTGCTATGCTGGACCTGAAGATGTGGCCTGTGATGTCTGCACTGGGAGGAAACTCAAAGCTGTCAAGTCCTGTCTGCAATGTCTGGTCTCTTATTGTGAGAAACACCTGCAGCCTCATCATGATGTAGCTCAGTTCAAGAAACACAAGCTGGTGGAGCCCTCCAAGAAGCTCCAGGAGAACATCTGCTCTCGTCATGATGAGGTGATGAAGATGTTCTGCCGCACTGATCAGCAGTGTATCTGTTATCTCTGCTCTGTGGATGAACATAAAGGCCACGACACAGTCTCAGCTGCAGCAGAAAGGACTGAGAGGCAGAGAGAGCTGGAGCTGAGTCGACTAAACATCCAGCAGAGAATCCAGGACAGAGAGAAAGATGTGAAGGTGCTTCAACAGGAGGTGGAGGCCATCAATGGCTCTGCTGATAAAGCAGTGGAGGACAGTGAGAAGATCTTCACTCAGCTGATCCGTCTCATGGAGAAAAGAAGCTCTGAGCTGAAGCAGCAGATCAGATCCCAGCAGGAAACTCAAGTGAGTGGAGTCAAAGAGCTGGAGAAGAAGCTGGAGCAGGAGATCACTGAGCTGAAGAGGAAAGACGCTGAGCTGAAGCTGCTGTCACACACAGAGGATCACACCCAGTTTCTACACAACTACCCCTCACTGTCACCACTCAGTCCATCTACACACTCATCCAGCATCAATATCCGTCCTCTCACACACTTTGAGGATGTGACAGCAGCTGTGTCAGAGCTCAGAGATCAACTACAGGACCTTCTGAGAGACACATGGACAAACATCTCACTGACAGAGACTCAAGTGGATGTTTTACTGTCACCACCACCAGAGCCCAGGACCAGAGCTGACTTCTTAAGATATTCACAGGAAATCACACTGGATCCAAACACAGCAAACACACGTCTGTTATTATCTGAGGGAAACAGGAAAGTAACATTAATGGATGAAGTTCAGTTTTGTTCTAGTCACTCAGACAGATTCACTTGGTATCTTCAGGTCCTGAGTCGAGAGAGTCTGACTGGACGTTGTTACTGGGAGGTGGAGTGGAGCGGAGGAGGAGTTTCTGTAGCAGTCGCATACAAGAATATCAGCAGAACAGGGGATGACAGTTGGTTTGGAGGTAGCGACAAATCTTGGATGATAAATTGTTCCACAAACAGTTTCTCATTTCATTTCAACAACATCCAGACTCCAGTCTCAGGTCCTCAGTCCTCCAGAGTAGGAGTGTACCTGGATCACAGAGCAGGTATTCTGTCCTTCTACAGCGTCTCTGAAACCATGACTCTCCTCCACAGAGTCCAGACCACATTCACTCAGCCTCTACATGCTGGCGTTCGGCTTTACTGGCATGGAGACACAGCAGAGTTGTGTAAACTCAAATAGACAAAGATCTTTAAAGGAGCAGTTGGTTAAAATCTGTATTTTAGTTCATAACTTTCTTTATTCTCCATGTTTGTTGCTAAAAGCTCGTTGCTGTTGTGTCTCTGCACAGAGATCACCTGTCAATCAAACACTGTGGGCGGGACTTTGACCTCTTGTTGTCATCTCTTGTTATGTTGATGTTTGAGTTTGTTGAGGTGGAGCTGGAGCCGTGGAGGAGATCACTGCTCATGATGATGGTTCTTTACATAAACTCACATTTCTCCATGAAAATAGAAACTTCTCTGAGCTCTAAATGTTTGTTGGATATTTGTGTTGACGTGTTTGTGTGTTGATGTAAATCACCAGACCTTCATTTATCACTGAGCTTTGTTCTCATTGTGGAAACTAAGAAATCTAGAGTTACATTTACATTGATTTGTTTGTTGTTGTTTATCTTACGCTGTACGGGCTATTGGGATATTTTGTTTTCAGTGTAGAACAAAAAAATCCTGAATTATATTTACAGTGATGTGTTTGTCAGATCAGGGGCCAAATGTATAAACCATGCGTACACATGAAATCTGTGCGCACACCACTTTCCACGTACTTTTCCAAATGTATAAAAAACTACGGGCGGTGAGAATGTGCGTACTGGTACGCATGTTTCACACCGCCACTTCCCACGTATTTCTCCTCATGTATAAAAATCCACGGACGGTGAGAATGTGCGCACTGGTACGCATGCTTCAGACCATGCGTAGCCTCCCATCTTGCAGATTATTATGGTGTTGCGAGTTGGCAAAAAGGATAATAAATGTGTGAATTTGAGAGATGTTTCATTTAGATACTTTTTTTGTTACATTGTGTCAATAATCAACGAGCTGCAGCAGCTGACCAAATACGTCTTGATGTGATGCAGCGACAGTAAGCATGGTGAACAGTGTAATATAATAAGTGTAATGAAACAAGAGGAAATGAAAAAGAAAAATAGTTTATTTCTTATGATGATTCCCGCAGTGTTTCCTCACTTCCTTCAATACAGTTTATAATAATATCATTATGTGATAGGATAAGGACATATGTGTCCGGCTGTGCGCACTGGCACCGGAGGTACCAGGGTCTTAATAATGTTGTAGAACGTAGTTTTCATTGCATGTCCGACTGCAATTTAAACTGAGCCTGAAACTGAATCTGTGTCTCCTGGTTCATCTGGCACATTGCCACTGACGGCAGTTTGGATCAGGACCGACGCGGTGCGCGCAATAAGGACAGCGAGGAGAGCGCTGGGGTTCCCGGTCCCCCGTTTTTAGTCAGACCGCTTTTTCTTCTTCTTTTTAAATCTCTAGTGTCTGTGGCTCGCCGAATTTAGAAATTCACCTTGGTTTTATTTGGCATGCCAGAGCTTAAGCTAAATAATATATATTTTCTTTGATCATTGTAGCCGCTGAAGGGGGGCGGGGTTATTAATAAAGACAGGCAGATTTAAGGCAGCCCGAATCAGACAGGAAGGCCGCTGTCTGTCTGGGTCCTCACCAGCTGATTGTCTGCAGGCTGGTGAGGAGGAGTGTTTGTGGGGCACTGCCGAACGTAAGTTTTGAGTTTTTTGAGGTTACTATGAATAGGCAAAATGTAGAGGCACACAACATGGGTTATAGCTGTTGGTGGTTGTGTGTTTCAGTCGTAGGTGCTGTCCCAGTATAGTAAACAGCACAACAGGTGCCAGCGCAGCCTTTGGAAAGCTGGGCTCCTGGTTAGTGAGCTGGTAAACTGTGAACTGGAGGTATGTTGTTGTGAAAAATAAAGTGTCCACTGTTCGCTTAGCCTGTTGCATATGTATGTTAATTATATTGCATTTGTTGTTGTTGTTGTTGTTAACCAGTTGCAGAAGGGAAGTCGGCCACCGAGGGTCGGCCCGGTTACGCTGAAGCCGTGACAGTCTGATGGTAACATTTTATCTATTTTATGTGTTGCCTGCATTTTTAATGTTGTATTTTGGCATGATTGATATTGCAGAGCATGTTGCATGGCTTGTTTGCTGTGTCTGTTTGTGAGTATTTGTTTTGTTTTGTTTTGTTTTGTAGGTGCATGATTTGTAGGTGCATGCAGCTGCATGGCCTGACTGCTGTTCCTTTTTTCCCTTTTTTTTGTTTGGTTTGGTTGATGTGTTCAGTTGGGCAGCTGCCGCGGAGCGAGACTGCGCTCCTGGTTGGCCTCGTGGCGGCGCGCGGAGCTGTTCAGCTGAGCCATCAGTTTTTGTTTTGTTCTGTTTTGTTTGTTTGTTTGTTTTGTTTGTATACCACTCTCCCACCTATTGCTTATGTTAACAGTCGGCTTCATCTCCAAGTGCGCTGCCTTAAATCGGGGGCTTAGGGGTTGCTGTGTACACCGGCAGGAGTTGCAGTGAGTTTGTCTGCGTGCTTGCTAGAGGTGCCGTGTTAACTGCCGGGTGTGTGTGTTTTAAAATCACTGTTTGTTTATCCCCCCTCTTATCTTGCAGCAAGCCAGAGGGAGTCAGGCCGGCTGGGTTCCAATCGATAGAGAGGAGAGTTCTTTTTAATTGTCCGTTGCTCTATAAATGTGCCAATAAATAGATGTGATCAAATCTTTTGTATAAATAAACAAGTGTTAAACTTTATACCTGAGTGCTGAGCATCTATTAACCCTAGGGTAACATTTTGGCGTTGTTGGCAGGATTGGCACAAAATATTTATTCTGAGCAAGAATTGACAATTGATTGGAAAATAGTGTGGGAGGTGGTGTTGTGTTTTTTTGTTTTTGAAGGGGAAAGGAACAGCAGTTGAAGAGGACCAAGCTTCGTGCCGGAAAGCCATCACCTGCAGCAGCCATGTCGGAAAACGAGGAGCTGGCAAGACTCAGGGAGGAGCTACAAAACCTGAAGCTGGAAAATCAGAGACTCAAAAGACCAGTAGACCAAGGTAATGGGGCTCGCAGCGAGGGGGGCCAGCGGAGGGAAGTTGTGTACATCCCCCGTGAACGAAAATGCCCCAATTTCTCGGGAAAGACTGGACCTGGGTCCTTGTCCATTGAAGACTGGCTGGAGGAAGTGGAGTGCTGCACTAGGGGCCGCCACATGTCTGACATTGAAAGAGCAGTGTTCATGTACGATCATCTGGAGGGGGAGGCCCGGTCTGAAATTAAATTTAGGCCACAAACGGACCGAGATAATCCGGATGTATTGATCAATGTTCTTACAGAATTGTATTCTTGTTCACATTCTTATGTTTCATTACAATATCAGTTCTTTGACCGCAGACAAAAGGAAGGTGAATCTCTACAAGAATATTCTCTGGGATTGTTGTCTATCAGGGACCAAATTTTGAAAACTGATTCTGCTGCTATGCCTAATTCTGACCAGGTGCTACGAGACCAGTTTTGTGAGGGCGTACGTGACCACATGCTGCGCAGGGAGCTGAAGAAGCTCGTGCGACAGACCCCCACGTTGTCACTCCTTGACCTGCGGAAGGAGGCCATTCGCTGGGTTGAGGAGGGACAGCCACAAAGGGAGAGGTACACTCGACAAACACCTCATTCTCATGAAACACAAGCCGTTGTGACAAGTGAAGGTGCTAGTGCTCAACAATCTGAGCTTTCAGAACTTAAAGATATTGTAATGAAACAACAGGATATTGTGATGAAACAGCAGGAACAACTGGATATGTTGGTCAAAACCCTAGGGGCACAGAGTGATTACAGCAGGGGGGGGCAGAGGCCTAGGCAGAGTCCTCGCTTTAGGCGTTCTCCGGATGGGCAGCCCATCTGTATTCGTTGTAACCAGGTGGGGCATATAGCTCGTTACTGTAGAAACAATGGCCAGGAGAGACCAGTTAGAACAGTCTCCGATAGAGAGGAGACAGAGCAACAAAAAAACTAGAACCCCCCAGTGTGAAGAGCCACACGCTGGAGGTGGGGGCAATGGGCTCAAAAATAAGAGACGACGAGCGTACCATGACATTTAACAAATTGGTTGGCTCTTGCCCAGTTGTAATGGTAAATATGGGGGATGTTGAAGTCCCCTGCCTACTTGACACAGGTTCAATGGTGTCAACTATCACAGAAAGTTTTTTTGATGAACATTTTAATGCTTCTGGTAAACACAAAGTGGGCAACTGTCAATGGCTTGGCCTTAAAGCTGCTAATGGGCTTGATATCCCATATGTAGGTTATGTAACGCTAACCGTAAATGTCTATGGGACACCGATTTCAAATTGTGGTGTTTTAGTTGTAAAGGATCCCCCCACCTCTAGTGGCCAGCAACAAAAGAAGGGTCTTCCTGGAGTTTTGGGCATGAACATTGTTAGAGATTTTTATTACATTTTGTTCGGACAACATGGGTTGGGACTTTTTCATACACCCCAAATCGAGTCAGCCCACCCAGCATGGAAGCTTGCTCTAAGGTACTGTGAAAAAAGAGAAGCAATTGTCAACTCTACCGAGGTCTATAAGGTCAGAGTTCAGGGTAACACACCAGTGCAGGTGGCTGCAGGTACATTAACCATGGTTCCTGTCACTTGTCCACAGATTCCATCTGCAAGTAGGGTGGAGTTTTTATTAGAGCCCCTGGATCAAGATGAGGGTACTCTCCCTGATGGGTTACTGGTTTCCCCAGCATTAGTTCAGGCAGAACGGGGTTTACTGTATGCGCCTGTTACAAATGTGGGGACGAGGGATGTTTGGGTCACACCACGTAGACTAATTGGGTCTGTAGAAATGGTCACTGTGGCTCCCATTAGTCCTAAGCCTAAAGTAGAACTATCTTTTGATGAGTTATCACATGAGTATGTTGCTCAGGTTTCCTCACAGGAGGCTTTTGACATGGCTGACCAAAGGGTAGAGTTCTCTGTTCCAAGTTTTTCAAATCTGTCAGAAGGTGATGTAATCCAAGCTAAACGATTGTTGTACACCTATCGATCCATATTCTCTAAAGGGGAGGGGGATGTGGGATGCACTAAGCTGATTGAACATGAAATTCCAGTTCTGGATTCAGCCCCAGTCCGCCAACCATATCGTAGGATCCCTCCCGCCCAGTATGAGGTTGTGAAAGCCCACATTCAGCAGTTGGTAGATAGTAAAATTGTTAGGGAGAGTAGCAGCCCCTACTCATCGCCAATCGTGATAGTGCAGAAGAAGGATGGGAACATCAGGCTCTGCGTGGACTATCGTCAACTTAATGCTAAAACCCGTAAGGATGCATACCCGTTGCCCAGAATTGACGAGTCATTGGATGCCCTTACAGGAGCCAGATGGTTTTCTACCTTGGACCTTGCCAGCGGCTATAATCAGGTAGAAGTTGCAGAACATGATAGGAAGAAAACTGCATTCTGTACTCCCTTCGGCTTGTTTGAATTCAACAGGATGCCGTTTGGATTGTGCAACGCACCAGCGACCTTTCAACGGCTGATGGAGCGATTGTTTGGGGATCAGCGCCACCAGTCTGTCTTGTTGTATTTAGATGATGTCATCGTGTTTTCTTCCACCATTCAGCAGCATTTGGAGAGACTCGAGTTGGTCTTCAAACGCCTACAAGAGCAAGATCTAAAAGTAAACTTGTCCAAATGTAATTTCTTCCAGGAACAGGTGCGATACCTGGGGCATGTGGTGTCACAAAAGGGGGTTGCCACGGACCCTGAGAAAATTGCAGCCGTACGAGATTGGAGGAGGCCCACCTACCTAAACGAGCTCAGATCGTTTCTCGGCTTTACGGGCTATTACCGGAGGTACGTGGAGGGCTATTCCAAGCTGGCAGCACCACTTAACCATCTAGTCAGTCTATTGAGTCCCCGCAAGGGTAAGACCCCGAAAATCCCACTGTTGTCCCAGTGGGACGAGAACTGTGAAAAGGCATTTCAGGCCCTCCGGGAGAGGCTCTGTACAGCCCCGGTGTTGGCTTTTGCGGACTTTGACAAGCCTTTTATCCTGGAGGTAGACGCCAGTCACCAAGGACTGGGGGCTGTCCTATCACAGGAGCAAAATGGTAAGATCAGACCAGTTGCTTATGCGAGTCGCAGCCTGAAGAAAACAGAACGGAATATGGAAAATTATAGTTCCATGAAGCTAGAGTTTTTAGCCCTCAAGTGGGCAGTCTGCGATAAGTTCAGAGAATACCTGCTGGGAAATACTTTCATTGTGTACACGGATAATAATCCCCTTTGTCATCTGCAGACTGCGAAGTTGGGTGCTATGGAGCAGCGGTGGGCATCGGAGTTGGCATCCTTCAATTTTACACTCAAATACCGGCCTGGGCGTTCCAACTCTAATGCTGATGCACTGTCCCGGCTGCCATTGGAGAGAGCTTCACCCGGCACAGCAATCCCCAGGCAGATCGTGACAGGTAGTGGAGCACCGCAACCATCAGTGCAGGCCATGTGCTGTGAAGTGACAACCCTCCCCAGCCATTCCCGTGCTGACCTTGCCTCATTGCAAGCGGTAGATCCTGTGATTGGACCTGTCCTGAAACTCTGGCAGAAGGGCCACCCTCCAGAGGCTGTGGAGAAGGAGAGACTAGGTAAGGAGAGCAGAGAGCTGGTTCAGAAGTGGCATCGTCTGTTGGAGAAAGAGGGATGTCTGTACCGCCTTACCTATTCCTCAGATGGAAACAAGGAAGTCCACCAGTTGTTGCTGCCGCAGAGCTTGCAGAAGGAAGTTTTTGCCCAACTACATGATGCCCATGGTCACCAGGGGGTCGACCGGACCACCGACCTAGTGCGGAGCCGTTGTTTCTGGCCGGGGATGCTGAAGGACGTCGAGCAGTGGTGCAAGGAATGCCAGCGCTGTATTGTGGCTAAAGCAGTAAGACCAAAGGTGAGAACATACATGGGTGCACTCCAGGCCTCCAGCCCCAATGAGATATTAGCCATGGACTTTACCTTGTTGGAGCTGTCGAGTGATGGGAGGGAGAATGTCCTGGTTTTAACAGATGTTTTCACCAAGTACACTTTGGCCATCCCGACGAGAGACCAGCGTGCGAGCACTGTGGCTGACGTGCTGGTGCGAAATTGGTTCCACCTGCTGGGGGTGCCGGCGCGCCTCCATTCAGACCAGGGGAGGAACTTTGAAAGTCATATCATCCAGCAGCTATGCAAGTTATATGGGATTAAGAAAAGTCGCACCACTGCGTACCATCCAGAGGGCAATGGCCAATGCGAACGGTTCAATAGGACGCTGCATGATTTGCTGCGCACGCTTCCCCCCGACCAGAAGAGGCGGTGGCCACAGTACCTGTCAAAGTTGACCTACGCCTATAACACAACTGTCCACCAGGCTACAGGGGTGAGTCCTTACTTCCTTATGTTTGGCCGTCAGCCACAGTTACCTGTTGATCTTCTACTAGGCACCGGCAGTGAAGAGCCTAGTGGGGGCTCAGTGGAGGAGTGGATTCAAGAACATCAGGATACCCTGAACGAGGCATATGGCAGAGTGAGAGAACGCTTGCAGGAACGACTGGAGCGTAGAAATCTCAAGCACCATGCAGTAATCCGGGATGCAGGGTTCCAAGAAGGTGAGCTGGTATACCTGAAAAACCACCAAGTGAGAGGGAGAAATAAGATTCAGGATACTTGGGACTCATGTCTTTACCGGGTGGTCAGGTGTCCAGAGGGCAAGGGGAATGTTTATTCTGTTGTTCCCATAGACCAGGACTACCCGGTTAAACATGTACATCGGGCCGAGATGAGGGCTGCTGGTGTAGGAGTGCCGGAGACAGTGGCCAGAGTGTCAAGCTCAGAGGAGTCCGAGGATTCGGAGGAGGACGACGGCGACCTGGAGTCAGTGAGTGGAGCATCTTTATGTGTTATGATGGATAACGATGACTTCAGTGTCCAGGACTCCGCTACTGTAAGGCAGACAAACAGGCCCCCCTTGGACCCATCAGGTCTGGATGTTGTCCCCCGCAGGGAGGTGGCCGAGCCTCTCTATAGGCGTACCACCCGTGCTACGGCAGGACAGCACTCAAATCCTTATCATCTTCCTCAATCCACTGGCGCACGGAGAGCACCGCCCGTGGTGTGAGTATGGTGGCTGTGAAATCTCTAACAAATAGTTTATTATAGTGTAGTAAATCGTCGGGACGACGATTTTTTCCTGGGGGGGGTAGAATGTAGCCGCTGAAGGGGGGCGGGGTTATTAATAAAGACAGGCAGATTTAAGGCAGCCCGAATCAGACAGGAAGGCCGCTGTCTGTCTGGGTCCTCACCAGCTGATTGTCTGCAGGCTGGTGAGGAGGAGTGTTTGTGGGGCACTGCCGAACGTAAGTTTTGAGTTTTTTGAGGTTACTATGAATAGGCAAAATGTCACCAACATGGGTTATAGCTGTTGGTGGTTGTGTGTTTCAAACTGTCCCAGTATAGTAAACAGCACAACAGGTGCCAGCGCAGCCTTTGGAAAGCTGGGCTCCTGGTTAGTGAGCTGGTAAACTGTGAACTGGAGGTATGTTGTTGTGAAAAATAAAGTGTCCACTGTTCGCTTAGCCTGTTGCATATGTATGTTAATTATATTGCATTTGTTGTTGTTGTTGTTGTTAACCAGTTGCAGAAGGGAAGTCGGCCACCGAGGGTCGGCCCGGTTACGCTGAAGCCGTGACAGTCTGATGGTAACATTTTATCTATTTTATGTGTTGCCTGCATTTTTAATGTTGTATTTTGGCATGATTGATATTGCAGAGCATGTTGCATGGCTTGTTTGCTGTGTCTGTTTGTGAGTATTTGTTTTGTTTTGTAGGTGCATGAGGAACAGCTGCATGGCCTGACTGCTGTTCCTTTTTTCCCCTTTTTGTTTGGTTTGGTTGATGTGTTCAGTTGGGCAGCTGCCGCGGAGCGAGACTGCGCTCCTGGTTGGCCTCGTGGCGGCGCGCGGAGCTGTTCAGCTGAGCCATCAGTCTTTGTTTTTGTTCTGTTTTGTTTGTTTGTTTGTTTTGTTTGTATACCACTCTCCCACCTATTGCTTATGTTAAACAGTCGGCTTCATCTCCAAGTGCGCTGCCTTAAATCAGGGGCTTAGGGGTTGCTGTGTACACCGGCAGGAGTTGCAGTGAGTTTGTCTGCGTGCTTGCTAGAGGTGCCGTGTTAACTGCCGGGTGTGTGTGTTTTAAAATCACTGTTTGTTTATCCCCCCTCTTATCTTGCAGCAAGCCAGAGGGAGTCAGGCCGGCTGGGTTCCAATCGATAGAGAGGAGAGTTCTTTTTAATTGTCTGTTGCTCTATAAATGTGCCAATAAATAGATGTGATCAAATCTTTTGTATAAATAAACAAGTGTTAAACTTTATACCTGAGTGCTGAGCATCTATTAACCCTAGGGTAACATCATTTTCTTCAACCACTACTTCTATTTCACAATCAGTGAGATGACGCTTCTTGTTCAACTGTTTCTTTCTTGCTTCCGCGCTATTTCTCCTCAAATGAAATCCCGGCCTTTTGTATGCAAAATAGGCAACTGGGGGTGTGTCGGGAGCCATATATGGTGAATCATGGGTTTGGTCTAAGGACTCGTGCACGTGCGCACAATTTCAGCATGATTGAGATGTATGAGAAAAAAACACGTGGGGATATACGTACGTGGGGTTTTATACATCTGACGAGAAGACTGCGTATGCATGTTTCCTGTTTTGTGCGCACACAGATTTCTACACCTGAATATACACAGAGTTTTATACATTTGGCCCCAGATGTTGTTGTT
Organism: Decapterus maruadsi; assembly: GCA_030347415.2. Lineage (NCBI taxonomy): Eukaryota > Metazoa > Chordata > Actinopteri > Carangiformes > Carangidae > Decapterus > Decapterus maruadsi. The sequence goes on from CM064896.1 coordinate 1,179,748, forward strand.
TAAATCCATCCATAAATTAGGCCTCTGAGATTTATGATAACTACCAATTACTGGGAGATGATTCATTATTTTTCCTTTTAATATCTGAGATTCATGTTAAAAATGTGTGAATGATGTGAATGTAACTGAAGTAAATAAACGATTCTCCATATAGTATCAGAATCAATGAGTAATATTTTACTTGTGCATATTGTTTAATTACATCCTGTAAAGCAGAAGCTCTGATTCAGAGCTGATTATAAAACCTTTAAAACAAACCAAAAGATCAGAAAATGAGTTGATGAGAAATGAGCAGGACTGTCAATAAGAGGTTGAACACATTATCAAACAGCTCCTCCTCCTGGAACAAAGTCCAACCTGACCCCCTCCCTCTTCTTCCTGCTCTCTAACACAGTGAGCTGCACCCTGTTCATGTGTTTCCTTGTTCCCTCTCCTTCAGATCTACAGTTTTACGATGGGTGGAACCAACATGTGGTGCAGAGGAGGAGCTGACAGGCCCCGTTCACTGCAGAGACACATGTTGTTGAGATCAGAGCTCAGACTAGTTTCACTTCTCAGCAACAGAAACTCAGACAGTCGTCGTGTGTGAGAGGTGAAATGGAGCAGAAAGGAGTTCATCTGGACCAGGAGACCTTCTCTTGTTCCATCTGTCTGGATCTACTGAAGGATCCAGTGACTATTCCCTGTGGACACAGCTACTGCTTCACCTGTATTAAAACCCACTGGGATGAAGAGAATGGGAGGAAAATCTACAGCTGTCCTCAGTGTAGGAAGAACTTCACACCAAGACCTGACCTGGTGAAAAACACCATGTTAGCAGCTTTAGTGGAGGAGCTGAAGAAGACTGGACTCCAAGCTGCTCCTGCTGATCACTGCTATGCTGGACCTGAAGATGTGGCCTGTGATGTCTGCACTGGGAGGAAACTCAAAGCTGTCAAGTCCTGTCTGACGTGTCCGGCCTCCTACTGTGAGAAACACCTGCAGCCTCATTATGGAGCAGCTCCATTAAAGAAGCACAAGCTGGTGGAGCCCTCCAAGAAGCTCCAGGAGAACATCTGCTCTCGTCATGATGAGGTGATGAAGATGTTCTGCCGTACTGATCAGCAGTGTATCTGTCACCTCTGCCTGGATGAACATAAAGGCCACGACACAGTCTCAGCTGCAGCAGAAAGGACTGAGAGGCAGAGAGAGCTGGAGCTGAGTCGACTAAACATCCAGCAGAGAATCCAGGACAGAGAGAAAGATGTGAAGGTGCTCCAACAGGAGGTGGAGGCCATCAATGGCTCTGCTGATAAAGCAGTGGAGGACAGTGAGAAGATCTTCACTCAGCTGATCCGTCTCATGGAGAAAAGAAGCTCTGAGCTGAAGCAGCAGATCAGATCCCAGCAGGAAACTCAAGTGAGTGGAGTCAAAGAGCTGGAGAAGAAGCTGGAGCAGGAGATCACTGAGCTGAAGAGGAAAGACGCTGAGCTGAAGCTGCTGTCACACACAGAGGATCACACCCAGTTTCTACACAACTACCCCTCACTGTCAGCACTCAGTCCATCTACACACTCATCCAGCATCAATATCCGTCCTCTCACACACTTTGAGGATGTGACAGCAGCTGTGTCAGAGCTCAGAGATCAACTACAGGACCTTCTGAGAGACACATGGACAAACATCTCACTGACAGAGACTCAAGTGGATGTTTTACTGTCACCACCACCAGAGCCCAGGACCAGAGCTGACTTCTTAAGATATTCACAGGAAATCACACTGGATCCAAACACAGCATACACACTACTGTTATTATCTGAGGGAAACCGGAAAGTGACATGGGGTCAACCACAGTCTTATTCTAGTCACCCAGACAGATTCACTGAATATGCTCAGGTCCTGAGTAGAGAGAGTCTGACTGGACGTTGTTACTGGGAGGTGGAGTGGAGAGGAGGAGGAGTTAATGTAGCGGTCGCATACAAGAATATCAGCAGAGCAGGCTATGACAGTTGGTTTGGAGGTAACGACAAATCTTGGATGTTAAATTGTTCCACAAACAGTTTCTCATTTCATTTCAACTACACCCAGACTCCAGTCTCAGGTCCTCAGTCCTCCAGAGTAGGAGTGTACCTGGATCACAGAGCAGGTATTCTGTCCTTCTACAGCGTCTCTGAAACCATGACTCTCCTCCACAGAGTCCAGACCACATTCACTCAGCCTCTACATGCTGGAGTTGGGCTTGGTTGGTTTACTAGATCCACAGCAGAGTTGTGTAAACTCAAATAGACAAAGACCATTAAAGGAGCAGTTGGTTAAAATCTGTATTTTAGTTCATCACCTTCTTTAGTCTCCATGTTTGTTGCTAAAAGCTCGTTGCTGTTGTGTCTCTGCACAGAGATCACCTGTCAATCAAACACTGTGGGCGGGACTTTGACCTCTTGTCATTTCTTGTTGTGTTGATGTTTGAGTTTGTTGAGGTGGAGCTGGAGTCGTGGAGGAGATCACTGCTCATGATGATGGTTCTTTACATAAACTCACATTTCTCCATGAAAATAGAAACTTCTCTGAGCTCTGAATGTTTGTTGGATATTTGTGTTGACGTGTTTGTGTGTTGATGTAAATCACCAGACCTTCATTTATCACTGAGCTTTGTTCTCATTGTGGAAACTAAGAAATCTAGAGTTACATTTACATTGATTTGTTTGTTGTTGTTTATTTTACGCTGTACGGGCTATTGGGATATTTTGTTTTCAGTGTAGAACAAAAAAATCCTGAATTACATTTACAGTGATGTGTTTGTCAGGACAAATGTTGTTGTTTAAATCCATCCATAAATTAGGCCTCTGAGATTTATAACTACCAATTACTGGGAGATGATTCATTATTTTTCCTTTTAATATCTGAGATTCATGTTAAAAATGTGTGAATGATGTGAATGTAACTGAAGTGAATAAACGATTCTCCATATAGTATCAGAATCAATGAGTAATATTTTACTTGTGCATATTGTTTAATTACATCCTGTAAAGCAGAAGCTCTGATTCAGAGCTGATTATAAAACCTTTAAAACAAACCAAAAGATCAGAAAATGAGTTGATGAGAAATGAGCAGGACTGTCAATAAGAGGTTGAACACATTATCAAACAGCTCCTCCTCCTGGAACAAAGTCCAACCTGACCCCCTCCCTCTTCTTCCTGCTCTCTAACACAGTGAGCTCCACCCTGTTCAGGTGTTTCCTTGTTCCCTCTCCTTCAGATCTACAGTTTTACGATGGGTGGAACCAACATGTGGTGCAGAGGAGGAGCTGACAGGCCCCGTTCACTGCAGAGACACATGTTGTTGAGATCAGAGCTCAGACTAGTTTCACTTCTCAGCAACAGAAACTCAGACAGTCGTCGTGTGTGAGAGGTGAAATGGAGCAGAAAGGAGTTCATCTGGACCAGGAGACCTTCTCTTGTTCCATCTGTCTGGATCTACTGAAGGATCCAGTGACTATTCCCTGTGGACACAGCTACTGCTTCACCTGTATTAAAACCCACTGGGATGAAGAGGATGGGAAGAAAATCTACAGCTGTCCTCAGTGTAGGAAGAACTTCACACCAAGACCTGACCTGGTGAAAAACATAATGTTTTCAGCTTTAGTGGAGGAGCTGAAGAAGACTGGACTCCAAGCTGCTCCTGCTGATCACTGCTATGCTGGACCTGAAGATGTGGCCTGTGATGTCTGCACTGGGAGGAAACTCAAAGCTGTCAAGTCCTGTCTGCAATGTCTGGTCTCTTATTGTGAGAAACACCTGCAGCCTCATCATGATGTAGCTCAGTTAAAGAAGCACAAGCTGGTGGAGCCCTCCAAGAAGCTCCAGGAGAACATCTGCTCTCGTCATGATGAGGTGATGAAGATGTTCTGCCGCACTGATCAGAAGTGTATCTGTCACCTCTGCCTGGATGAACATAAAGGCCACGACACAGTCTCAGCTGCAGCAGAAAGGACTGAGAGGCAGAGAGAGCTGGAGCTGAGTCGACTAAACATCCAGCAGAGAATCCAGGACAGAGAGAAAGATGTGAAGGTGCTTCAACAGGAGGTGGAGGCCATCAATGGCTCTGCTGATAAAGCAGTGGAGGACAGTGAGAAGATCTTCACTCAGCTGATCCGTCTCATGGAGAAAAGAAGCTCTGAGCTGAAGCAGCAGATCAGATCCCAGCAGGAAACTCAAGTGAGTGGAGTCAAAGAGCTGGAGAAGAAGCTGGAGCAGGAGATCACTGAGCTGAAGAGGAAAGACGCTGAGCTGAAGCTGCTGTCACACACAGAGGATCACACCCAGTTTCTACACAACTACCCCTCACTGTCAGCACTCAGTCCATCTACACACTCATCCAGCATCAATATCCGTCCTCTCACACACTTTGAGGATGTGACAGCAGCTGTGTCAGAGCTCAGAGATCAACTACAGGACCTTCTGAGAGACACATGGACAAACATCTCACTGACAGAGACTCAAGTGACTAAGAATCTGGTCACCCTACCACTTCACGTGAACGCTCAAAACGAAAGGGTAGGGCCAAGGGGGGAATTCAGCCTACCAGTACCAGTACCAGAACCTGTAGCAATACCAGTACAGACTCAAGTGGATGTTTTACTGTCACCACCAGAGCCCAGGACCAGAGCTGACTTCTTAAGATATTCACAGGAAATCACACTGGATCCAAACACAGCAGACACACTACTGTTATTATCTGAGGGAAACAGGAAAGTAACATATATGGGTAAAAGTCAGTCTTATTCTAGTCACTCAGACAGATTCACTACATATCCTCAGGTCCTGAGTCGAGAGAGTCTGACTGGACGTTGTTACTGGGAGGTGGAGAGGAGAAGAAGAGGAGGAGTTGATGTAGCAGTCGCATACAAGAATATCAGCAGATCAGGGGATGACAGTTGGTTTGGAGGTAGCGACAAATCTTGGATGTTACATTGTTCCACAAACAGTTTCTCATTTTGGTTCAACAACATCCAGACTCCAGTCCCAGGTCCTCGGTCCTCCAGAGTAGGAGTGTACCTGGATCACAGAGCAGGTATTCTGTCCTTCTACAGCGTCTCTGAAACCATGACTCTCCTCCACAGAGTCCAGACCACATTCACTCAGCCTCTACATGCTGGACTTTGGGTTGGTTATGGAGCCACAGCAGAGTTGTGTAAACTCAAATAGTGTGTTGATGTAAATCACCAGACCTTCATTTATCACTGAGCTTTGTTCTCATTGTGGAAACTAAGAAATCTAGAGTTACATTTACATTGATTTGTTTGTTGTTGTTTATCTTACACTGTACGGGCTATTGGGATATTTTGTTTTCAGTGTAGAACAAAAAAATCCCTAATTATTACAGTGATGATGTTTGTCAGATCAAATGTTAAATCCATCCATAAATTAGGCCTCTGAGATTTATGTACCAAGTACTGGGAGATGATTAATTATTTTTCCTTTTAATATCTGAGATTCATGTTAAAAATGTGTGAATGATGTGAATGTAACTGAAGTAAATAAACGATTCTCCATATAGTATCAGAATCAGTGAGTAATATTTTACTTGTGCATACTGTTGAAGGTATTCATACCGGATCTTTGACATTTAGTCAGAGAACAAGGATTACACAGATGAGAGATGATGGAAAAAATGAGGATTAAGATTATGCAGAGCAAGTTTTACACTAAGATCTAAAACTGAGTGTAAAGTTTAAAGTTTAATGTTTATCTGTAAAGGGTCTTCAATGATGCTATTAACGTGGGTGATCTATAAATGTCCTTAAATGATTAAAAATACCACACTGACTCATTCACCAACAATGCAGTTGTCAGTTATTTTGCAGTTCCCACATTCCGCCACCAGGAGGCGCTGCCATTGGACCAATGTGTTGTGTTTCTCTCTTGTCCAGTGTACCGGTCAGACGGAGAAGGTCAGGGCCAGTAGCAGTGAATGTTGTACAGACCTTGTGAAGAAGAAGAAATGACGAGAAACATCCACAAAGAAGGACAAAGGAACAAAAAAGAGAATAGAAAGACTTTGACCAGACAACGACCTGCACATCGGTGTGGTTTTCTACCCACAAGGTGACGCTGCTTCTACCTGACAGACAGACAGACAGGTGAGTATCTATCTACCATCAGCTCCTGGTGCTTCACATACAGTGACTTCACCTGCCCAGACATCCACATCTCTGTCAGTTTGTCAGGTGTTGTTGTTGTGATGTTGGTGTAGCACAGTTGTTAGTGCAGCGGTTCTGTGTGTTCGCAGCTAACGTTAGCTATGTGCTAATCAACAACCAGCTGCTCTCTGTGTATCTGGTGTCGGTCTCTCGCTCCACACAGTCCTTCCACATTGTATTAATGCTTTAGTAGGCTATTTGCTTGGAATCTGTATCTTCTATATTTGTTGAATCAGAAAACCAAGAAGAGGAAAAAAGAACAAATCCAGGTCAGTTTTTTCCTCAACATTTGGTTTATTAGAAATGTTTATTAAAAAGTTCCAGATACAAAATGTTTGGCACCAAACAAAAAACACAAGTTTCCGTTTTTTCAACAAACAGTATAAAAATACCTTTAAAAATAATACACCTTTGTTTCTGGCAGGTAAACATGCAGTCATCATACACAACTCCCCCCAAACACTAAAACATTATGTACAAAATGAAGCAGAATATTGTGCTCGAAAATCATCTGGTTACATTGATTTATTACAATCTTATATTCGTACAAAAGTAAAACAGACACCATTAAAACTCCCAGGATGCATTGCAGTATTTACACCTGTGTGCTGCTGCAGACTGAAGTTACTCTGATTCATTGTTTTGTTCTAAATGTTTTAGGTTTATATTCATATAAATTCATCTGAATGTATTTAGCTTCTCTCACACAGTTTGCAGCAGCAGTTTGAATGGATTCACCTGAACATAACATCCCATAATAACCAGCAGTCGGTTGGTTTTTCTGTTGACCTGTGACCTTTTGACTTTCTCTCAGCTTCTCTTACTGAAGAGTAAAAGCTGAATGGAGACGACGGCTCCTGGTCTCCATCACCGTGCTGCCTTCAGGGGACGAGCTCCTGCACAACACAACATGTTACACACTGAGCATGAGACAGACACACACAGAGGATGTGTGTGTGTGTGTGTGTGTGTGGTTGTGTACCTGCAGCGTCTCCCACACACAGCTCCTCACACTCCTCCAGGTGCAGGAAGCGGTTGTGGTTTCCTCCACAGCCGCTGTAGATGAAGGGCCTGCAGGCCTGAGCCTCGCTGTTAAAGTACCAGCGCAGAGTGAAACGTCCACAGCTGCCCTCCTCCATGGGGAGCTGGCACCGCTCGGCTGGAGCTACACAACACACACACACTGATCAGGAGCGTGCACGTGGACACACTGAGACACGTGCACGAGGAAGAGAGGAGCAGGCAAGAAGCAGCAGAAGCAGAGCAGCAGCTTCCTCCTGTTGTTAGGGATGGACACACAGACACACTTACCCTCCTCCGCCTCCTGGACCGGCTGTTCCTCTGCTGCACGCCGACCTCTGGACTGAAAACAGTCGTCTGAGCCTGAAGAGGGACAGACAGGACAGAGACACATTTACTACATGAGGACAAACACTCTTACTCTGTGATGATAACACAATGATGAATGAGAGGGAGTGACTCCTGACTCTGCAGCAGCAGCAGCAGCATGTGGTTCAGTTACTGTCCTTCTGTCTCTGATCTGCTGCAGCTGAACGTTCACTCACCTCCACACGCTGAGCATCAGGCGGACGGAGCAACAGGAGCAGAGACAGAGAGAAGAGAAGAGAAGAGGTCAGTTCAGAGTCCTGGAGCTGCAGGAGTTTGATAAAGTTGATCTGAGAGCTGTGACGACGACTGGGAAACAACACGAACAAACATCAAACACTCACCACAGTGCTCGTTTAAGAAGAGTCTGATCTCATCCTCCTGGATTCAGAGTCAAGAAGGAAACACGACAAAGTGCATTAAAACAAGTGTGTGTGCGTGTTTTCAGCATGTTCACTCTGACCCCTGAGGGAACGGTCGAGCACTGACCGTCATGCCTGGCTCTCCTCTGTCTCCCTTGGCTCCGTCTGGACCCATCTCTCCCTGCAGCAGTGACAGGTGTTAGAGCTCACAGCAGGAGGCTGCAGCACATTCACTCACTGAACTGAGACCAGGTGCATTGTGGGAACTCGATGCAAAGTGAAAGGTTAAATCACCAACAGTAAATTATACAGACACAGTGAAATCAGTCTCGGTCCTGTTGAACTTTTCTGAGCTCAGAGAGTCATTACCAAGGAAACAACCAGGAGACACTCACCTGTTCTCCTCTCTCTCCTGGAAAACCTGGGATACCACGAGGACCAACCATGGAGGGACCGATTGGTCCTCTCGCTCCCTGACAACACAACATTTATACAGGAAGTTAAAAGTCCTTCAGTCCCACTCAGAGTCAGTGGACAGGTGAACCTCCCTGTGGACAGGTGAACCTCCCTGTGGACAGGTGAACCTCCCTGTGGACAGATGAACCTCCCTGTGGACAGGTGAACCTACCTGTGGACAGGTGAACCTCCCTGTGGACAGATGAACCTACCTCTGGACAGATGAACCTCCCTGTCCACCTGCAGAGCTTCACTGAAACTGTCCCCCTTCATTTCCACTTGTTTCTCTGAACCTGCTGCTTCACTTCACACACTGAGTCCAGATGTGGTTTCATTATGACCCAGTTCGACATATTTACTTGAATACTTCAATATCTACCTTTTCTCCCTGGATCCCCTCTGGGCCTTTAGCACCAGTTGGTCCTGGGGGGCCAAACGGACCAGACTTCCCCTGCTCCCCTGGGGGGCCACATGGACCAGGTACACCAGGCTGACTCTACATGAAACAGAGACTGTGCATCACAAAGGTTTCTTTGGCTCTGATTATAAAGAGGAAACCTGTTGTAAACTAGTTAAAGTTGGGCTCTCACCTGTTCACCTTTCTTTCCCTGAGGTCCTGTGAGTCCTTCAGCTCCTGCAGGACCACGTGCACCCTGCACAAAGACAAACATTCACATTTCACACTCACAGAAAGTTAATGTTCAAAGTAAAGGTTGTTTTTCTGCAGTACACACCTTAGGGCCAACCAGTCCTTCTTTTCCAGGGGTCCCTGGGGCCCCAGGATGCCCAGCATTCCCCTGGAAAACGCACAGCAGCTCTGATCACACAATGTTTAGAGTCTGACCTGACACCTGTTTCTCTAAACACATACCCTCCCTGTCCTAAGGTTAAGCTTTTATGAAGGATGTAAATCTTCTGCATCGTCAGCAGGAATGTCGGGGACACAGATGTTGCTCCCCTTGACCTGTACAAGTGAGGCACCAAAGACTGGTTCACCTTCATCAGCAGAAGGGTTCAAACTGTGGGTTCTTTTCAACCACAGCCATCTTGAGATTGTCTCGGCTGCTGAAGCTATCTCCCTTTTGGCTTTCTTCAGATGTGTGGGCTCCAGACCAACCCTCTGGAGGAAATGGAGCACTGATTTTGCTGGGAACCCAAGGCCGCCAAATTAGATGAGAAAAATGGTTGCTACAATCCTGACAGCTTCATCAATCAAGTCCTGGCTAGTCTCTCCTCCCATAGTAGGACCATATCTGGCTGGAGGAAGGTTACCGCCATGTCCTGTGGGAAGACGAGCGTCCTCTTTAGGTCCACACTCAATTCCTAGTCGAAGGCGCACTGCCAGATAGAAGGCAGATCCTTGGAGCCTTGTTGCCTTACCTTACGATGTTTATGGCTGTAGTGCCCGTCTTGTCCCTATAAGACGGGCTCGGTGGCTGGTCCGCAGGTGCTCGGACGCGTGTGTCTGCGAGTCAACAAAGGTTCCCAAACGCGGCTCCAATAGTAAAAAACATTTATTAACAAAACAATACTTGCGTGTAGGACACCAAACAACATGACACGACACGAGGACACGCGTCCGAGCACCTGCGGACCAGCCACCGAGCCCGTCTTATAGGGACAAGACGGGCACTACATCAGTCGAAAACTGTTTGCCTTCGGACCAGCAACACCTTTCTGACTTATGTACAGTCTTTTTACCAATAAAGCTGTGTACATAAGTTCCTGTGTGTGTGGGTGTGGGAACTCTTCCGGACGCGTGTCCACAAACCAATGTCCATTCACGTGAGGTCGTTTGCATAACAATAGACGTATTTATTAACATAAAATCATCCAGTACAGGATTGCTGTTGAACACTCACTTCACTGTAACTCACTCTGCTTGTCCTCTATGCCAGCGTGGTCAGCACAGAACACGGTTAACACGGTAGTTCATCACGGTCAGAAAACTTTGTGCTTCCCTCCTCACACACACACACACCTGAGGCCAATTACAGCCTTACCTTTATCACTTTCCCCAACAGAATACCCCCCCTGGTGGTCAGACACAGAATGGGCAAAAATGGGCAAAATGGCTCCTACAATGGCTTTGGGTGATAGGGCTTGTTGACTTTGACCCTCTGCTTTTCCACCCATTTGGCAATTTCACTGAGGACTTTATCGTGCCTCCACCTGCACGACCTTCTGATAATGCTTGTGGACAGCCGGTCAAGATGTGATCAAGTGTGCAAAAGGCTGCACCACATTGCTTGCGAGATGGGTCTTCCTCCCAGTCCCAGATCTTAAGGTTGCTTAGAGTTTGTAACAGCTCAACCATGGTGCACAAATTTGTTTCAGTTTCTCACAGTTCCTTCCGGGACAGTGGTCCCTCCAGTGCCTGGTCCCACTTCATCCACTGACCCTGGGAGGCAAGCTAGCAGCGGTCTTCCTCTCTTCACTCTGGCATTGGCCTTGCTCCACCTCTTGTCATAGTTTCCAAGACCTAAGCGACCTTGACATACCACGCTAACAATTCCTTGATGTTTCCAGTGTGCTCCTGCCTCCCTCACTGCTCAACCACTGATGAAACAGACAATGAAAAGGAAAGCTTGGAAGTGTTATTGTACAGCTTGACTGGACAAAAAGATGGATGGACTCCCAGCCATATCCGCAATAATTTTCTGCACAATCTCTCCATTCCTTCCACTTGGGACATGGGAAAGTCATACAGCAGGAAGGACCACTGCAGTTGAGGTATGATGCCATACTGAAAGCACCATACCTAGAACCCCCAAGCAATTTATCACTTATCGCAGTTAATCAGAATCATTATTGAAACTCACTCTTATTCCGGGAGAACCATGAGGACCAGGAGGTCCGGATGAACCAGGAGAACCAGGAATTCCAGCTCCATCCTTTCCTGCACAGCCTGGAGAGCCTTTGGGACCCTGAAAACAAATCAACACAGATACACACAGATTATGAGAACACAGCAAACAGTGATCAGTAACCTGTCTGACACTTTTCAACCTGTTGCACAAGGCAGATTATCTAGATCTACAGGCTTGCAGTTGTGTCCTTCCACCAACCACTCCAGAGACAGGTCCATGTTACATCACATCTTCAGTGATACAGCTGTGGAACCACTGTCTTACTTTGGGACCTGGTTCTCCTCTCTGTCCGTCTTTACCAGGGACACCAACACCATCTTCACCCTGGCAACAGAAATCATACATACAGTATCCAATAACACCTGATGAGGTAGACAGAATTAGTGTTGTGCCGATTGGCGATCCAATCGTCTATCGGCGATTGAAAGGACGATCGGCGATCTGTTGTTTTCTTGGCGATTGTACACACACATACTCGCTACTTTTTTATTGATCCAATGCGCCGTCAAATCTGTTTGTTTTGTTTTCAAGCCGCGTCTCCGGCTGCTTCCTACAGCTACTCTGTCACATGACGGTGTTTCACCAATCAAATGCAGCCACTGGCGATGTCCAATCAGATGGAGAGAGGTCGTCATATGACCGCACACAAAATCTTTGTGGTAAACAGAGTGGCCACTCCGCCTCAAATTTGAGGAAACACGTTTAGCGGGTGTTGTGGCTGTGACCAGGCGACGCGAGCCCTGTTGTCATAGCCCGACGAGGTGTTGGCTTTCGGCAACACAGTATCGTTCCGATTATTGATCATAGCTCTCTCTCTCTCTCTCTCTCTTATTAGCTCTCACACACACGGAGAGAGAGAAAGAGAAGCGTGCATGCATGACAACAGCGCACGGTAAAAGCGAAAGCGAAACTCGCTGCCGCCGCCCATCAACCGAACACGTGGAGCGCTCCGGTCCTCCGAACCCCCCCCCCCGCGGCGATCAATCGTTCAATCGGCGATCTCCAGGGGTGGCGATTGGGACGATCTGAGAATGTCACGATCGCCCAACACTAGACAGAATACATATCTTGGCTTAGAGAACACAGCATTTGGTGATCAACAGCTCCACTGACCTTCTCCCCCTGTGGTCCTCCAGGTCCTGTAGGTCCAGGTTCTCCTCTTGGACCAGTCTGCCCAGTATCGCCAGTCTTCCCCTGTGGTCCTCTAAGACCATCTGAACCAGGAAGACCTGGATTGCCCTGAAATGTACAGGGTACAGTTAGTCTGTGGTCAGTGGTCTGTCTGCTCATTTGAAGAGACACTTCACTGTTTGACGGTCTATTAGTTGTGTGAGTTACTGGCCAGAAGCATTTTGAGAGGAACCCCGTGTAACCACTTGAAATGTCCGTGTTACAACCGACCCCTCGTTAGGACATACCCCACTCTACTCTACTGAGGTTTCTGAATCCTTCTCCCATACATTTATATGAAGTCTCTGTAAAATAACTAAAACACACACATTTCTTTCTAGTTAGAAGTGAGTGCACACACCTCTTCTCCTTTGTCTCCTTGAGGTCCAACATCTCCCTGAAACAGCAGAACATGTGATTGAGTTGAGGAACGACACACTGCTGCAGCCCACAGCCTGTTCAATGACCATGTGCATTAATGAAAACAACTGGTAGTTTTCACCTTGTTTCCCTGAGAACCAGGACTTCCTGCAGGACCCTGAACAACACACACACACAATGCTTCATTACACAATGGATACACAACAATACAACAACCATGGATGTCTGAACTCATTGAAAGTCTGATGGAGTGATAGATATACAGTGATATTTACTGTTGGACCTTTCTCTCCATTCAAACCAGCAGGACCCTGCTCTCCCTGCAACATGACAGACACAACAAGACACAAAAACATGACAGTGTTAGTTTCCTCCAGAGACAGGTCCATGTTACATCACATCTTCACTGATACAGCTGTAGAACCACTGTCTTACTCTGGGACCTGGTTCTCCTCTCTGTCCGTCTTTACCAGGGACACCAACACCATCTTCACCCTGGCAACAAAAATCATACAGTATCAAATCAACTAATGGAGGTAGACAGAATATACAGTATGTGTTGGCTTAAAGAGTCACCTTGTCTCCTTTGATGCCAGACAAACCAGGAGAGCCCTAGAAAGGAGACAAGATACTGATCACAACACGGAGATGAAGAGAACACAGCAGTTGGTGATCAACATCTCCACTGACCTTCTCCCCCTGTGGTCCTCCAGGTCCTGTAGGTCCAGGTTCTCCTCTTGGACCAGTCTGCCCAGTATCACCAGTCTTTCCCTGTGTCCCTGAAGGTCCAGCTGGACCAGTAGGACCTAGGTCCCCCTGAAATGTAGGCACAGTTAGACTGTGGTCAGTGACCTGTCTGACACTCTTCAACCTGTTGCACAAGGCAGATTATCTAGATCTACAGGCTTGCAGTTGTGTCCTTCCACCAACCACTCCAGAGACAGGTCCATGTTACATCACATCTTCACTGATACAGCTGTGGAACCACTGTCTTACTTTGGGACCTGGTTCTCCTCTCTGTCCGTCTTTACCAGGGACACCAACACTATCTTCACCCTGGCAACAGAAATCATACATACAGTATCCAATAACAACTGATGAGGTAGACAGAATACATATCTTGGCTTAGAGAGTCACCTTGTCTCCTTTGAACCCAGACAAACCAGGAGAGCCCTAGAAAGGAGACAAGATACTGATCACAACAAAGATGAAGAGAACACAGCAGTGACGGATCAACAGCTCCACTGACCTTCTCCCCCCGTGGTCCTCCAGGTCCTGTAGGTCCAGGTTCTCCTCTCAGACCAGGTTGCCCAGTATCACCAGTCTTTCCCTGTGTCCCTGAAGGTCCAGCTGGACCAGTAGGACCTAGGTCCCCCTAAAATGTAGGCATAGTTAGACTGTGGTCAGTGGCCTGTCTGACTCTTTTCAACCTGTTGCACAAGGCAGATTATCTAGATCTACAGGCTTGCAGTTGTGTCCTTCCACCAACCACTCCAGAGACAGGTCCATGTTACATCACATCTTCACTGATACAGCTGTGGAACCACTGTCTTACTTTGGGACCTGGTTCTCCTCTCTGTCCGTCTTTACCAGGGACACCAACACCATCTTCACCCTGGCAACAGAAATCATACATACAGTATCCAATAACAACTGATGAGGTAGACAGAATATATGTGTTGGCTTAGAGAGTCACCTTGTCTCCTTTGACACCAGACAAACCAGGAGAGCCCTAGAAAGGAGACAAGATACTGATCACAACACGGAGATGAAGAGAACACAGTTGGTGATCAACAGCTCCACTGACCTTCTCCCCCTGTGGTCCTCCAGGTCCTCGAGGTCCAGGTTCTCCTCTTGGACCAGTCTGCCCAGTGTCACCAGTCTTCCCCTGTGGACCAGCTAAACCAGAAGGACCTGGTTGCCCCTGAAATGAAAGCACACAGGCCAAAGGTCAAACTCTTATAGATTACAGAGGTGAATACATCAAATCATCTTCTGCTGTGACTTACTCTTGGACCTTGAGACCCGGCCTCACCACGAGGACCTGCCTCTCCCACACCCTTCTCTCCCTGCAACACACATTGGTCATGAGTGTCACATGACTTTTGTTTAATTTCATAAACACACAGCAAAGTTCACCTTATCTCCTTTTGACCCTAGAGATCCTGGTGTCCCCTGGAAACAAATGGAACAAAAAGAACTTGTGACAAAGTTTTAAAGTTGGTCATTTTTAACACATCTGTATTCCAACAGTCACTGCCACACTTATGGAGCAAGGTTTATGTATCTTCATCCATGTTAATGTCATTGACAGTGACTCACCTGGTCTCCTTTGGGTCCAGGGGATCCAGTCACTGCCTGAACAGGTGCAGAAAAACAGATGAAGTATTTCAAGTCGTGGGTCAGAGGTTTAAGTTTTAGTGTCTGTATCCTAACGACAGATTGAAAATAAATAAGTTGTCAGAGGACTCAGTGTTGTGATCAGTGCTGTTTCACCTTTCCTGGAGGACCACTGTCTCCCTGCTCCCCCTTCAGGCCTGGTTGGCCTGCAGGTCCAACAATACCCTGAGGAACACATGACATCATGACACTGAGAAGGACCTGAGACTCACTACACAACACTAACAGCATCCACGCACAAACACACCTGCTTTCCTGGTAATCCGTGGAGTCCTTCTTTTCCAGGTACTCCATCTCTTCCAGGAACTCCAGGTTTACCTGATTCACCCTGAGGGACAGGAAGTGCTTCAGTACTTATAGTTCAGGAGGAATCCTCCACTCCAGAACCAGCAGCTGGACCAGGACTGCATACTCACCACCTGGCCTGGCAGTCCAGGAGGACCCTGAGGACCCTGCAGGACAAACACACACACCGTGGTACCAATGAACACACTGACATACACTCTGAGGGTTACACTTCATTTACCAGCTTCCTATCCTGGTTTTCCTGGTTTTCCCTGGTTTTGGCAAATGTGTGCTCCAAATAGTCAATGGAGAGCAGGAACGGACCTGATCTCACTGAGAGGCTCACAGTTAAAATTCTGTAAGTCTCTCTGTTTTGTTGAGCACATTGTTAGAGAGAGGACAAGTTTGTCTACAACTGTGGAAAAAATCATGTGTGTAGAGTGTAATTTGTGTCCAGAAGCAGCGTGGAAAGAGAAAAGTTTCAGACAACTTCTCCCACTCTAGCTGATGATGTCATCCACTCTAGCTGATGATGTCATCCACTCTAGCTGATGATGTCATCCACTCTAGCCCCAACATTCCATGCAATACACACCCATTATAATCTCAACATTCCTCCAAAAATGATCATGGTCATTGAACAGCGATTGATCAAAAACTATAAAATATATCAAAATGTGGGAAACCAGATCAGTAGATGAGACTTTTGTCCACATTTTAAAGTTTAGATGGAGTCTCTAGGTGAAAGTATGGCGGAGCAGCAGACGTTGAAGTGTTGTAAGTTCAGGAGAGCTGGCAGGTTAAAGCTTCCATCACTTTCAGTGTTTCCTCTGAACCAGCTGCTCAACATGTCTTCATATTAAATGGTCAGATGTCTTCTCATTTAAAAGCAAATAATTATAATTCAGAAAATGTCAAAATATAACAAATGATCTGTGATGATTGAAATGTTCTAAATGAAAGAGAGGCAGCTCACCGACGAGCCATCACGTCCTTTTTCTCCTGTGTCTCCTTTATCACCTTGAGGTCCCACAGGTCCCTTCAGGACACATTATGAAACACATTACATGATGTACAACATGTTATTGTCATGCCTTGTTTATGTACAGTAAATCTGACCTGTTTTCCTGCAGGTCCTGCTGCACCAGGCTCTCCGGCGCCCCCTGGAGGACCTCTGTCCCCAGACGCACCTGGTTCTCCCTCAGGTACAAACACAAACAAATGTCTTTTAACTCCATATTCTTTATTATATTCTATGGATATTACATCACAAGGAGTTGTGAGCAGTTTACCGTCTGACCCTTCAGTCCGGCCTCTCCTCTTGGACCAGTGTCCCCCTGACACAAACACACAGATCCTCAGTGCACAGCAGAGACGAGTGTCGACTTCATCAATACAACATCAACACTTACATCTTTTCCTTGGTCTCCTTTGTCTCCCTGAGACACACAGACATGATGTTAGCACAGTCACATTGAGCCCAGGAGAATTTGTTCACACTCTTCTCCGTCCTTCACCTTATCTCCACGTTTTCCAACCTTCCCCAGTTTCCCAGGAGCCCCCTGGGGCCCCGCAGGTCCTCGCTCCCCTCGTGGCCCTTTTGGTCCCTTGGCTCCCGGAGCGCCGCGAGCAACCTGGAGTTCACCAGGAAATGAAAAGACAAGGATGGATGGTCAGACCAGACTGTAGTGAGGGATGCTGCATGAAGACAACTCAAACATCACTGCAGCTCCATGTGACGGTGCTGCTGATACGGATCAAATATTCACTCCGTCTTCTCCTGTTTCCCTAAATCTATCTTCTTCTGTTGCGTGCAGAGCAACTGTTCAGTGTCAGTGATCTTCTCCTCCGTCAATGCATATTCGTACCGGTCCATATCATTCCCATGAAGCAGGAAAAGCAGCGATGTGTGCATTAAACCGTGCTTAATGGATCAGTAATGACCATGGATTGTTCCTGTTCATACTTTTTAACAGAGTCGACATGCACCTGTCCAGAAGCACCGCTGCCTGGTGGTCCAGGAGGTCCTGGAGGTCCAGGGACGCCCCGGTCTCCTTTCTGCCCCTGGAAAACATGCAGTCACACATGTGAGACTCTGCACAGGGTTACTTCCTCCTGCTCTATAGTAGAGGCTGAACTATAAAGCCCAGCAGGTGGCCGCTGCCCCCCCTCCACTGATGTTCTACTGGTAATTAATAGGAATTTGCACATGAAAACAGCGTGCTGACATTTGGCACTCCTCTGGATTCCTCTCACAAGTGGCTCGTCCTTAAAGACTGAGCTCGATCACTGCAGGCTGGTGGATTTAACAGCTGCTTCTCAGCACTATTTTGATACCAATGTCAGAGCTGCAGCTGATAAATACACATTAGAGGGAAAGTCATTCAAAGAAATGAAGGAGACTTGGTAAAACTAACATCTTCTCCAGGTGCTCCTGGTTCTCCTTTGTCGCCCTGTGGATGAGAAAAACACTGTCAGAGTCCAAATACAGGCAAAATGAACACAATCATTCTCTAATAATTTACTTAGAATGAGGCTGGTCACACTTTGCTTCTGTAAGTGTCTGAAGAATTAAAAGCACCTGTGAACAATCACTTTGTCAATATGTTGTTAAACATGCTGCACACAGGATCGTGTGACATCACAGACACAAACCTTTCCCCCATCTTCACCTGGCACTCCATCCTCCCCCTGTAAGTCAAAGCAAAGTGCATTATGGGATGTACAGAAGAAAATGTCTGACTGCTCTGGATCAGTGAACATGATTCACAGGAAAGACGACGTCAAGTCCATCATCAATGAGAGACAGAGTCGAGAAAAACACTCACACTTTGTTATATTCATCGTCTCAATGAACAGAATTAATATCAACACACGTCAGTTCAATCACTACAAATATACAAACTATGATAAAATGAGACTTTATTATATTCAGGGTGCAGGAGAAGTCTCAGGCTACGTTCAGATACAAAACGTTACCACACAGCGTTGTTTTAGAGGGAAATTCATGCAAAACCTCTGATGCACGTTGCCTTCAGGGACAGTTTTTCATCAACATTTCCCTCTAAAACAACTCTGTGTGGTAACGTTGTGTTATTATCTCATAGCGTGGTGAATGTGCAGGTCACAACTTGTCCACCAGAGTGTTGTGGAGTTGTTGGATTGTGTATTTGATGAGTTTGATGAGGGAAACCAAGAAATCCCATGAGCCTCCGTAGCGTAGCTCTAAGCAGCTCACGGCTCTGCTCCGCCGTTCTAAAAATAGCTTGCACCAAGGTTATATAATAAGGATATAAGGATTATGGTGATGGGCCAGTTTGACTAAATGTTGAACTATCCCTTTAATGCTAGCAGTGTTTGCAGTGTGAAGCTTCAGTGAGGAGTTACCTTCATCCCAGGAAGTCCAGGTTTTCCATCGTCTCCCATTTTACCCTGAAACACAACAAGGACGATAATACACAAAGTTATCACACTGAGAACAGACTGAGGTGTGTGTGTGTGTGTGTGTGTGTGTGTGTGTGTGTGTGTGTGTGTGTGTGTGTGCACTCACAGGCAGCCCTGGAGGTCCTGGTGGTAAACCCTGTTCAAACAGACCAGCAGACATGGTTTAATCTCACAGATCTTCACACTCTGTGTCTGAACCGTCAGTTGTGTACTTGTTTTCACTTCTTCACTCATTGTTGTGGTGAATATTGTGAGTCCGGTTTGGACACAACTGTGTAACAGAGTGAGTCTTTCCGTGTCCACAGTGTCCTCTGCAGCTCGTCCACTGGAGTTACAGCTGGAGTTCAGACTAGAGCTCATGAACAGTCTGTTACTATATTTACTTGGGCTTTTTGCCTTTAAAGGTTCAGTGCGTAAAATGGTGTGAAAACAGTGACATCTAGTGTTCAGATTCTAGATTGCAGTGCTCACAGTCACCCCTCCCATCAGCAATGTGAGTGGCCTGCAGAGAGGAGGCAGCCAATCACAGCTGAGGGTTCACTGTCTGTCACACACTCACATTCACACCTACAGACAAGTTAGAGTCTTGAATCAAACCACAACATTCTTGACTTGAAACATGACACAACAGACCCATTGGTTATTTCCCCACAAGATTTCCCAACTTTGATAAAGTTGCATACAAATTTAAAGGACAATTCCGGGCAAATTCAATTCGGACATTTTAGGTCTGAAAGAAGGAATCTAGAATCTAGATCTGGAACTTGATCTAATTCAGAGTCTCACGCGAGACCAAGTTGACGCTCGGTGCGTTCAGGTGCAGTCGGAAGCTCCCATTTGTGTCATAAACACAGGAATATCAACTCTTGACTTGCTTGAAGTACTGGAGCTAACAGCAAACCGGAGCTTCCAACTGCACCTGAACGCACCGAGCATCAACTTGGGTCTCGCGTGAGACTCTGAATTAGATCAAGTTTTGCAAACATGTTGACTTGTTGAAGTAAATAAACTTCTGGTGCATGTTTGAGTCGCCGTCTGACGCTGTCTGCACTGAAAAAAATGATACTTTGGATCAACTTAAAAAAATTGCTGTAATTTGTTACACCTAAATTTATTAGTTCTTCACAAATTAATTTTTTTCATTTGGTTGAAAACATAAATTTTGATTAAATGTAAATACATTTTCTACTTTGAGAAAAGCCAAAAAATTTGCTTTCATACAAAGTAAAAACACAATTCATTACAAAGACCATAAACTATTTTTATTCTTCATTACAACTTATTTTTTTAATTTGAGAAAAACTAATATTTACCATTATATCTAATTAAAAACTTTACTTTGGAATAAACTAATTAAATTGCTGTAATTCTGTTACATGCAATTTTTTTAAGTTAAGAGAAACTAATATTTACCATTACATCTAATTAAAGATTTTACTTTGGATCTAAGTAATTGAATTGCTGTAATTCTGTTACATGCAATTTTTTTAAATTATCTCAACTTAAATTTCTGATTCAGCACAAAGTCAATATTTTACTTGTACATTAATCAATATATTCTGTTAAATCACAAG
This sequence comes from Decapterus maruadsi, assembly GCA_030347415.2. Taxonomy (NCBI): domain Eukaryota; kingdom Metazoa; phylum Chordata; class Actinopteri; order Carangiformes; family Carangidae; genus Decapterus; species Decapterus maruadsi. The sequence continues at coordinate 1,200,254 of CM064896.1, forward strand.
CCAAAATATTATTTTGGCCAATATAACGACATTTTTTACTTTGTACATCTGAAATTTTAAACAAAATATGTTTCCCTATAATATAAGATTAGGATTAACTGATCTGATTCACTTAAGATAAAACTATAACAGGAAAATTCTCTTCAAAAGACCATTTATTTTTGATTACTCTCAAATAGGCATGCATTAACACTTGAGAAAAACAAACAAAGTTCCATGTAAAACAAAATACACAGTGGTCTTTTCATTCTGTTGTTTAACAGCATAAAGTATGAAAATAGAGCATCTAACAGTGTTAAATCTTTGCTCTGACAAAATTATCAGAATGTATGAATAACATTATTTTGATCCATTACAAAAGCAAGGGACCACCCAAAAGAAAAACAATGATGAACACAGTTGCTATGGACAGTTCAAGAAAAAAAGGAGCAATTAAAACAGATCAACATGCGGTATCCAAATGTCTTTCTTTGAGCAACCAGATATCTAGAGCTTGACACTCAGAGCCAAAGAAAATGACACTCAGAGTGTGCAGTCCATCTCCATGAATATTTCCTGCAGTGCATCAAAAGTGTGTTTGAGCTCACCTGGACAGCTCAGCATAGATGTGGCCAAATAAGAGGGTAAATCCATGTGCAGTCGAAGACAGTTTATTTTTGAAGGTGTGGAGGGGCTTATGTCTGGTGGCTTTAATGGATCCTCCTTCTGATGACAAACACTGCCAATGTGCAAGGCTGAAGCTCTCCTTCGGCGCCATACTTCCCACCAACCTGACAAAAGACAAGACATGTATTGTTTAGAAGGCTATTACTCTGTAAAAGCACATAAGTCCCTCTCTACTTTGTGTAGCAGGAAGTGACGTAATCATACAGCAGAAGACCAGGGGTCCGTTTCAGGAAGGAGGCTCAACAAACTGAGTCACATCCCGAGCTCAGGGTTGACTGAGCCTGTGCTGGAAAACTCTTGAGTTTTCGGTTTCAGAACAGCTGATCAGAATTAGTTCAATCAACCCAGAGTATGTTCAGCCTGAGGGAGGCGCGTTCATCGTGAGCACAAGCCATCATCAATGTAGCACAGATTATACGATTCACAACGACAGAAAAAAAGAAACAGAGCCGCGAATCTCACTCCAACCCAACTGGAGAGTTTAACGACGGCGTATGTGGAGTATGAACACATTAAAAAACATCAAACTCAGCCAAAGGTTTGCTTCACAGCATATGTTGCCATAGCGACTGACTCAGCATTATGCTGATCCTGCTCTCTGAAACGGAAAACTCTGAGTTTCTCTCATCTCAGGCTCAACATACTCAGTTTCCACTAATCTCGTTTACTGAAATCAGTTTCTACCTGAGATTTAAGTTATTTTCCTTTGGAAGGGTGCTCTTGTGATACTCCGAACGTCAAGATAAGAAAAGTAAGTGTCATTCATGGTATATTGTGCTGTGTTTTTTGTGTTGCATCTCATTAAATTCCATACTGTATTTCTTCACCGATTGATAAAAGATTATGAGATTATGATGTTAAAATGTTACTGTTTGTGATGTCAGTGAGTTTTGCAGTATTGAGCAAGTACATACCTGACCAAGAACTTTTCAGCATCTAACCGGTCTTCTCTCTGACAGATCCTCCCTCGTTCCTGATGATCTCTGATCAGCTTGATGTGGTGCTTGTCCAAGGAAACCAGGAACCGTGGTTGAAGTGGAACAGTAGTCATTCTCATCAACTCAGAGCTGATCTTTATGAAACAAAATATCACAATCAAATGTTTTTACATTTGATGATTACATTTACATTACATTTCACATTAAAACTCTGTGGTGTAAAAGATCTGTTTCATGACATTTTTGTGACCTGAAATTACTTACTTTATCCATTGTGACCAATGCAGGCCATAAGTCTTTCACTTCTTCCACTCCTGGTGACCGTAGAAGATGCCAAACATAGCTGAAGGGCATCAGACATGCTGAACTCTTGGGATGGTTTGGCTATCATCACTTTGTGAGATCATCTTGATAGTCACCAAATCTTCAAGTTCAGCAGCTAACCCGCAGCTCAGCTGGTCTTCTCTCCGCCATGTCAGTCCATCATAAAGTATCTACAGTAGTAAAAACATGAATACAACAGTGTTAGTTGTAGTACGTAATTGGCCATAGCATAGATTCACTCATATTCACATTTCTGGTGAAAATTCTTGGCAAACTGTGTGTTGTCTTTCTCTTCTCACATTTAAATTGACTGATAAAACAAAAGCTACTTTTGAAAAGGTTTTCAATTTCCTAGTGTACACACATTAATATACAACCTTATGCATCTCTTCGGAGAGATGATACGCTGTCGCCCATCGATGTAGTAAGGCAGAGGGTAGGGATCGGTCGGTTCTTGCACCCCAACAAGTCTGCAGACACTGCAATAGTTCAAAAGCTGGAGTAAGTGTAGTGTATGTCAAGCCTACTTTTAACATTATTTAAAACTGCATGAAATTATTTGAATGAATCATAAATTTTATTGTTATTTTCTGATAAATTTTAGATTATATCTGGTTGCAATTAATGAAATAAAACAAACTTACCAACTGTGACCTTTTCAGGAGCAAACCTGTAAACAGAATTTGAAGATTTCACATTTAGTTTTTGTTGGGACAAATAGCATTATCCATGACTGTCACTGCAGAGTCCAATAGACCTTATACATTCTGGTATTGTACTATAGTGGATTACACTGAGATGAGAGAATGGATCTTTATTACTGGGTTGCACTAAATGAATAAAACATTAATTATCTGCCATTTATATACAATTACTCTGCATGGTATTTTATTTTATGAAAAATATTGCTTCAAAATAATATGCCTGCTCATAAACTGCCAATCACATCCTTTGACAACTGAGTGACACTCAAACAGCCAATTCTGTGAGATAGTCCCACGTGAGCTCCCTGCCTTGGTTCATTCAAACAGCCCTGACGGAGGGTAAACAAAAACGACATGTGGTATTAACTGGTAGAGTAACTATTTTCAGTCTGCCCCAGGTCGGCAATAATTAAGAAGTGCCAAACACCGCGTCCTGCAACTACCTGCTTCTTACACACCTCCACAGTAACTCAACATCCCCCTAACTCACCGCGGAGTTTCACCGTCTTCCCCTCACACTGCTGCAGCGCCGCGTGTCTGTGTGACGGAGACCTGCCGGCGGGTGGGGGCGGGGGGGAAACCGGCCGACCCGCTCCCGTTTTTACGTTACCGTATTCAAGCCAAATCACAATAATTTACGTATTCTTTCATAATGCCACTGTACAACAACGTTGGCAACATTAGCGTTGCACAATAAACAGAGGCAACGGACACGTTGTTGTTAACGACCGGTTTATAGCGCCAGCGATAGTGCACAGAATACCAATGATGATAATGTCAGTTGTCCATCCTGCCACTATGCATTTAAGCCCATGTTGCATTAAAACGGTATAATTTTGAATTCTTACCTTGTTTAAAAGAGTTTCCAGATAGGACTGACGGTCCACACACCCGAAGTCGGCAGTTGATGCGAGGAAACAACAATGGCGGATTTCAACTTTGAAAAGAGCGCTCTGGTCTGACGTCACATAGTCACGTGACATGAAAATCTCTGGTTTAACGTGAAAAAACCAATTAACTTGAAGCGTTTCTTTTAATTTAGTCCACAGGGAGTGATATTTGTTTTGAAGCGAACTGAAAAAATCAGGTTTAAACAGGAAACCATAATTTTTCATTAGACCAATTTAAAAATACACTTTAAAGGAATGACACAGTAGTTTCACTTTTTTCAGTGTGTGGCTCTGAGGGATGGAAACAGCCTCAGCAGCAGAAAACCTTCAGATTCCTTCTTTTAGACCTAAAATGTTAGGAAAATATAGCCTTGAGTTAAAATTGCCTGGAATTGTCCTTTAACAAGCAGCAGTAACCAGGAGGAGTCGACTGCACAAGTGATGAAAAAAATAAAAGATAGGAGGAGCAGAGAGGAGAGGGGCCATCAGTCAACAACTTTATGAGACACTTAGTTGGACTTCCCCACGGGATTTCTCAAGTTCAAAACAGATGCGTAGGAGTTTTAAGGGATAGTTCAACATTTTGTGCAAAAAAACAACTCTGTGTGGTAACGTTGTGTTATTATATCGTAGCGTGGTGAATGTGCAGGTCACAACTTGTATTTGATGAGTTTGATGAGGGAAACCAAGAAATCCCATGAGCCTCCATAGCGTAGCTCTGAGCAGCTCACGGCTCTGCTCCACCGTTCTAAAAACAGCTTGCACCGACAATTAAAGGTAACGAACCTACTGCTGTGACTATAGGGGTTATGGTGATGGGACAATTTGCCAAAATGTCGAACTATCCCTTTAACAGCAGTGACAAAAGAGGAGTAGACAGCACAAGTGATGGAGCAGGAGGGCAGGGGGTGAGAGGCAGACCGACAGATAAGATAAGATCTACTTTATTGTCCCAGAGGGAAATTCATTGTGGCGGAAGTCCAGCTGCGTCCAACTGCTGCAGACTCCTCTGGAGGTATTTCCTGCTTAAGACTAAACACAAGACCAAGCTTGTATTGATTTCGACACACGCGCGCGCGCACACACACACGCAGGCACAGCTGATCAGAATGATTTTATTATAATTTTCATCATCATTCTGACCATGATTCGCTCACTTTCCTCCATCATCTTCATCACCACCATCACCATCATCATCATCACTCACCGAGATATTTCCGAAGATGCAGATTTTGAAGTCGTCGGCGCTGTGCGCGCGGGGCCAGAGGATCCCGCAGAGCAGCAGCCACCGCACCAACACCAACATCTCACACGCACAGGAGCGACGATATGCGGCAGGTGCTGCAGGCACCGACCGTCACCTCAACCACACCTGGTCAGAGCTCACCTGCACACACCGATCTCTGCTGCACAATTAACCACAAAACAAACGTCGAGGAAGAGACAGAGAGATGACGTCGGACTGACGGAGGGACTCAGACTCAGACTTTAGTTTCGTTTTTACTCAACTTTTCCATCACACTGATAGAATACATCTGGTTTTCTGGATTCATCAAACGCATCTCAATGAGTGAAGCACATCACACATGCCATTAGAAGTCCAAACTGCTTTTACGATGTAGAGACCCAGATTAAAGGGACAGTAGGTCATTTAAGATAAGATAAGATAAGATAAGATAAGATAAGATAAGATAAGATAAGATAAGATAAGATAAGATAAGATCATTATCCAGTGATTTGCCCCAGCACCTTGACAGTCAGCAACAACACCTGGATACAATTAGCTCAAAAACAAATTGTGTAGCCTAGAACAATATAATATCACTGAAGCAACAGCAGCAGTTTGATTGGCTCAGAAATTTAAAGGATACTTACAGATTTTTACAACCTGGACCTTATTTCTATCCTAAACTTGGTGGTTGTGATGAGATGGAGTCTACAGGAGCAGAATGCAGCCTCTAAATAACACATTATCTGCAGAGAAACTCCTTCATTTCACCAAGATTTAGCTCTGATAGGCTCCTGCTGTTCCCCTCTGAGTCCGGGGTTAGCTGGTATCAACATCCGGGGTCTGGAGGTCGACCTGCTGACCTCTGACCTGGATGCTGGTTGTCATCTCTGACCGCAATTTGTTCACCTCCTTCATCCTTCCTTCTTTTCACAATCCTTTTCCCCTTCCTTCCTGTCTTGTCTGTAACAACATCTCTGTCCCGTCTGTCCGTCCTGGGTGAAGGATCCTCCTCTGTCGCTCACCCTGAGGTTTCTTCGATTTTTCCCTGTTAAAAGGGTTTTCCACGGAGTTTTTCCTCAGTGGATGTGAGGGTCTAAGGACAGAGGATGTTGTTACGATGTCATGTGAAGCCCTTTGAGACAAACTGTCAAAAATGGGCTATACAAATAAAATTGCCTTCCTTCCTTCCCTCCTTCCTTCCTTCCTTCCTTCCTTCTTTCCCTTTGTCCTTCCTAACTTCCTTCCTTGACCCAGGAGGACAGCAGGAGGTGTTAACACAACATAACAAACAAACTTTGCTGCCATCGCCAACAAAACACCTGCCTCCCTGTTGGACCTGGACCTGAGGACGGACACAGAGACAGTTTCTGCCAAATATCAAGTTGAGTGAGTAAAAACAGTGAAGGACACAGACGTGACAGAGAGTTTGTCTCCCTCTGCAGGCGAGGCGCGGCGAGGCGGGGCGGTGACCTTCAGCAGGTCACGGTGGTTGGCTGCTCCGCTCACTGTCCAGATGTGTCCAGATGTTCCCACTCTGGACGTTAAACAACCTGGAAACACATGAGAAACACACCTCAGAGCTACTGCTCGCTGCACGTCTCCAGAGGTTTCACGGTGTGTTCAGGGTCAGGCTGGTTCAGGAATAAATAAAGTTTTGGTTCCAGCCTTTGGTCCAAGATGAAACTGTTGCAGTGACACACACACACACACACGCACACGCACGCACGCACGCACACACACACATACGGTGGCAGCATCGAGCCACTGATGTTCCTTCAGTCAGACTCAGGCGACGTCTCTGTGCAGCAGGTGCATCACTTCATTTATCATCATGAATGTAATGTATGAGTTCATTCATAAAGTGTTTCATTATGTCCTGTGGTGTGTTTATCAGAGTGTTGTAGAATATTAGACACACATCTGTCAGTCTGAATCAATGACTGATAAAGTGAAGAGATATTATTGACTCTCTGTTCCAGAAACATGACGTCAGAGTCCTCGCTGATGAAGATCAGCTTCATTCCTGTTGTTTAAATGATGGTTTTTGTTCTTCATGCTCATGTGTCTTCATCAGTCAACCTGTGAGTGTGTGTGTGTGTGTGAGGCTGCAGCTCGTCAGCCTGCCGGGTGTTTCTACTGTAACATCACCTGAGTGTCGGGGGAAGCCGTCGCCTCTGACGTCTTCTCTCCCTGTGTGTTTCTGTGTGTGTGTGTGTGCAGGGAGACAAGGGCAGCCCAGGAGACAGGGTGAGTCACTCCATCAGCAGCCACCATCGTCCTCTCTCTGGCTGCATAAATATCCAGAGGAGCGTAGAGACGACGAGGATGATGCTCAGCTCTTATCTCTCTCTGCTGACAGGGACCTCCAGGAGTCGGCAGCGGGGCGGCTGTGAAGGGCGACAAGGGCTCCGCAGTAAGAGCTGTCAATCACTGACGTCTTCATTGATAAGTATGCATCTGTATTTCCTAATTACATCCTTATCGCCCAGGGCGCCGCGGGACTTCCAGGGGCCCCGGGTCCTCCAGGGCCGACGGGACCACAGGGCGGCAAAGGAGACAAGGTAGCTGCAGACGGATCCAGAGAGCCGGTGGTGGAGCATGTGGAGTGTTGATCTCAGAGAAATGACTTGTGGTTGTTGTTGTTGTTGTTCAGGGCGACGGTGCTGATGGGCAGCCTGGACCTGCAGGCAGGCAGGGAGAGCCTGGGGACAGGGTACGGCAGAGACAAAGGAGCTCCATGAGGAGACGATAAATACAAGACAGACAGACAAAGACACTGATTCTACTAGTAATCTTCATTTCATTTATTCCATTAATGGTATACATTCTTCATAATGTTGTACAAAATCACATAATGTGCAAATTATCACCATGATTGAAAAGGAGCAGGATGAAGAAAACTTATGATACCAGTATTGCTCAGGCTGCACAGTCCCTACACATCACGTCTTCTATCCGCACCTGCATCCCATAATAGCAGACAATCTTAAAGGAGTAGTGTTTTATTCCTCAAAGGTCATCTGGAGACCCGGGAGGCCGGTTCCTAGTCCAACCACAACTTTATATGAGAGTAATAGGGCCTGACACAAAAACCTCCATAAAACTACACAACAGCCCTTTAATATTCCTCCACACTGCTCGTCCACTGCAATGCGAGTGTCCTGAAGGGAGACTGTAAAAATGTCCTAAAGGATGTCGTTCCATCTCAGGACCATCTCCTCAGAGTTTCTTTAGATTTGATTCACACATTCACACGGATTCAGGGAGAAACTTATTAGATCTGCTGGTCAAAGGTCAAAGGTCACTGCGTGCTTCAGAAGATTGAAACTAGTCCTGAGTAGCAGAGACCTGTGATGGTGAGATTGTAAATCTAGTTTATATCGCCGTCCTCATCGTCTCCTCTGAGTGTCTCTGTTTCTGTGAATGATGATGATGATGATGATGATGCTGTGTTGTCTGCAGGGAGACCCAGGGAAGCCCGGCCTCCCAGGAACAGCAGGGCTCAGAGTGAGTGACAGCTGATGACATCATCACTGAGCCTTTTAGTTTCATAGTGGTTGCTACTCTGACTGTGATTAGTCTCATGAATGACTGCATGTCTCCATCTGTCATCAGGGTTTAGCAGGACCCAGTGGACCTCCTGGAGAAAAGGTGAGACTGTAACGGTCTGAGAGGCAGCAGGTCAGAAACAGGAACGTGACTCCATCACACAACGTTTCATCATAACCTTGATGGAAATGAATCTCTGAGCAAAAGGTGAACCAGTCTGTTCCCAGGGAAACGACGGAGCACGAGGGGAAGTGTGAGTCCAGACACCAGAGACAATCAGGACAAACACTGATTTCATCTGTCCGTCCACTCTGTGACATCACTGTGTCGTTTAAATCATGCAGGTTCCAGTTTATCAGTTCACACTCACAGCTATAAATGATCCAGTAACAATGTTTACAGCTGCACTGATTGCATGTCTCACAATAACATCCATCATTGATTAAAACAATTAGGAACTGAAGAAAATTGTGCAGCTGTTTGTAAAGAAGGAGGAAGTCCATCCATATGACACCATGTTTACATTATTTCATCCTTCTTTATTCAATTGATTTGATAGTTTTCCCAGGTTTTGTGGCATAGTCGTGTCTATGTGAAGAACTAGAACTAGACCTGGAGCTCTTATGTTCTTATTTTTATATTTTTATTATCATGTTTTATTCATGTTGTTTGTACCAGACTGATTGAATGGAGCCTTGGATTTCTTTATAGCCTACCTTTTATGTTCAACTGCAAAACAAATCTACCTGAGAGTACAAATGAAGTCCCTGAACCAGAACCTGAACCTTGTGTCCAGGGTCAGACCGAATAAACTCCAAAAATGAGGAAAGGGGCGTCCAGATGTCTGACCTGAGCTCAGTCAGTTGTCTCCATGAGACAGAAGCTCCTGTTTCTTAGATTTTCATCATCATCATCATCATCATCATCATCATCATCATCATCATAAAAATGATAACTCGTGTCAGAATATGACAAAAATGGTCGTTTTGGTCTGTTTTTTCATTTCTGTTGTCCAGTGATTTTAGGCTATTATTTGTTGTATGAAACAGAACATGAACCACAAACTGTTTGTAATAAAAAATAGTTAATTGCTCTTTGACATTCAAACTGAATGTTTAATGTATCATAAATGTTGTATTTTTTGTATTTCAAAATTAAAATCAAATAAACCAACCGTTTTTCTTATGTTTTTATTTCCTTTTTTTTTTAAAATTCCCTTTCATGAAATTTTTTTTGACTCGGAACTACTTTCAGTGCTGACCTTGGTTTGGATGGGGCGGAGTGATACGTCAGGTGGTTTCCAGCCAGGAAGAGTGTCATGGCGGCGCCACACGGCTTGATGCCCGTGATCCGATCTACACGGGACAGGATGACGGTGAGTACAGGTTTTTTGTGGCTTCCAGAAAAACTAACTTAAACCGTAAATAGGGAATCTTTGCTGTGATCAGAGCTGAGCCAGGTCACCAGGCAACAGGGCCCTCAAGCGACGTCACCGAAATGGAATGTAAGGGGCCAATCAGATGACTCTATCCTGCTAATGCTAACCGTTGTTGCTTTGAACTGTAAAACATCTTGAACATGAATCATGATGATGCTCTACTTTGTCACATAAAATCCCAATAAAATACATTTGAGTTTGTGGTTGTAATATGAGAAAATGTGGAATAGTTCAAAGGATATGAAGACTTTTGTAGCAACATCTAAGGTTGGGGCTACGATGCTGAAATCTCCAGACATCAATTAAATTAAATTTTTGCATGAAGACTTTCAAGTTTAGTAGAGTTACGTTGAGGCCAGCAGTTTTTTTTCCAAATTCCATTTTTTCCATTTTAATTTTTGGAAATCCTTTTTTTTCTGTTTTAATGTTTGGGAATTCAATTCAGTTATTATTTTCCTAGCAAAACACAGGTTTACTCATGTGTAAACATTAGCGTTAGCCTCAGCTGAAGCTAACACAGACCCAGTGTTACTGAGCTGAAGCTTAGATCATCTTGGAGACTTTTCCAGTTTTGCAGCCAGACAATTCTGGATCTCTAAATGTGAAATTATTCAGTGAACGGCATGTTGTCATTCTGGTGAGTTATTTAATGTGTTACCAATAAAACGAGAAGTTTGGTTCAATGAGGTGAATTTGATCTGAAAAACCAGATGGTTTCACTTTAGACTCAGCGATGGAAAGTTGAGTCATAACGAAACTAAACTCAGAGTCTGAGCCGTGATGGTGGTGATGGTGACGGAGAGGGAGTGAATCGAGGTCAGAATGATGTTTAATTGAGGTTTTATGTCTCATAGATCAATCATTGTGATCAGCTGTGCCAGTTGTGTTAAAATCAATGCAAGCTGTGGTTTTGGAGTCTTGAGCAGGAAATACCTGGGAGGAGTCTGCAGCAGCGGGACAGAAGTCCGTCTGCTCCAACCTCCAGGACACAAGAACTGAAGTCCTCTCTCTGCTCCTCCCATCTTTTATTATGATGTTTTCATCACTCGGCAGTCGACGTCCTCGTTGCTGCTGCTGCTGCTGCTTGTTAAACTCTTACGCAACTTTCTCGTGGGAAAGTAACTAATGAGTTTGTTGTGACATGTTTCCAGTCCGGTGGTCGGATGGGTTTGATTCCTGCACGTCAGGTTGAATTCAATATATTCAGCAGAGAGAAGATGTTAGTTTTACTAAGTCCCCTTCATGTTGGTTTAATGTGTTCTCATTGGACTGTTTCTACACTGCTTCCTGTATTGATCCTGCCTCCATTGGCTCATTATTAACTTATTTCCACATCAGCTTTCCTTCTGTCTGTTCTTTGAATGACTTTCCCTCTAATGTGTATTTATCAGCTGCAGCTCTGACATCGGTATCAAAATAGTGCTGAGAAGCAGCTGTTAAATCCACCAGCCTGCAGTGATCCAGCTCAGTCTTTAAGGACGAGCCACTTGTGAGAGGAATCCAGAGGAGTGCCAAATGTCAGCACGCTGCTGTTTTCATGTGCAAATTCCTATTAATTACCAGTAGAACATCAGTGGAGGGGGGGCAGCGGCCACCTGCTGGGCTTTATAGTTCAGCCTCTACTATAGAGCAGGAGGAAGTAACCCTGTGCAGAGTCTCACATGTGTGACTGCATGTTTTCCAGGGGCAGAAAGGAGACCGGGGCATCGCTGGACCTCCAGGACCTCCTGGATCACCTGGACCTCCAGGACCTCCTGGATCACCTGGACCTCCAGGACCTCCTGGACCACCAGGCAGCGGTGCTTCTGGACAGGTGCATGTCATATAAAAACACAACAGAATTTTGTTTGTAGCATCCCATCAATTATCCATATTTTCCATCTGTTTAATACTAAATAATGAATGGTGAAGTGGACATAGAAGCGAAGGGGGATCTAAATGTGTCTGTGCTGACGTCACACACACTGACTCACACGGTGTTTCTCAGGGAGATCCTGGTAAAGATGGAGAGCCTGGGAGAGACGGATCTGCAGGAGAGCAGGTATGTGTGCAGATTAGAGCATGGCTACCCGACCCGAGCCCGCGGGTAGCCCGAGCCCGAGCGGGTAACGGGCCGGGTCGGGTCTGGTTTTTAATTAATTACTTCGGGCTCGGGTCGGGTCGGACGAACCGAATTTAACACCAGTATCTAGGTTTGACCACTCAAATTGAGAACTATATAACTATTTGCCGTATCGAACCAATTAATTAAGTGCTGCTCACGGGACACCGCGAACAGCTGGAAGAGGTTTTCACTTTAGTCCACAATCCACATGCGCGCACACACACACACGGCTCTCTCTCTCTCTCAATCCACATGCGCGCACACACACGGCTCTCTCTCTCTCAATCCACATGCGCGCACACACACACGTCTCTCTCTCTCTCTCTCTCTCTCTCTCCCCCTCCCTAGTCGTCTCACTTCCGAGCCGCTTGACGAGCGTTGCGCTGTTAAATGTCATTGAAAATAACGTGCATTTTGCATAATAACATTTCGGATAACGGGTCGGGTCGGGCCTGGTTTTTAATCTATTAATTCGGGCTCGGGTCGGGTTTGAGAGTCTCGGGCTCGGGCCGGGTACGGGCTTAATTTCCAGGCCCGTGCAGCCCTCTAGTGCAGATGTAGGTGTCTGAATACGTGCAGGTGTTTATGTTGCGTTGTGTAGTGAGTCCCAGGTCCGTCTCAGTGTCGTTGTGTTCTGTGTTTGTCAGGGTGAGGCTGGAGCTCCAGGTCGATCCGGGTTCGATGGGAAGCAGGGAGACAGCGGTCCTCCAGGAAAGGTGAGAACCTGCCGTATCTGTGTGGAGGAGGAGCCTCAGGTGAAGAGGACACTCAATATGTTCCTCTGGTTTCCTCTTATTGGATCTGATCCAGGCTGCAGAGTGATTCACCGCCTGGGGGGCTGAAAACATATCAGTGCTGCTATTATTACCTTCATTCTGTGACAGTTTCCATCTGACAGCACCAGACCTGCAGCCGCCTCCTCTGTAAATGATGTGGGACACGTTCCTCTGCAATTTATACAGCTGTTAAAGTTGGTCAGGAGCCCCACTGCTCCTGATTTATCCACTATTATTAACTGTTACACTATAAACTCTGATTTTAACTTTGATATCCTGGTTCCAAACACCCTGAGGTGATGCAGGCTCCGCTGCTGCCCGGCCCGAAGAGGAGAAAATACATCTGTACAGAAGCTTCTCTGAATATTGAACTAATTTAACTCTAAAGGTTTGAAGAGCTGTCTGCAGCAACATTAGCAATGTTATCTTCCATTTAATGATATTTATATGCAGGGATGAGACAGTAGGAGCAGAACTTCATGTTTCCATGCAAACTGTCTCAGGAGGATTTCTCTCGTATTGACTGACATTCAAACACTCAATCACACTCTCTGCCACGTTGTGACCCAGTGAAAATAGATTTCACATGACTGAGACATAATGTGTTTTCACTACATTTCCCATGAGCCTCAGCGCACACGGTTGAAATTCTTGGACCGGCGCAAGACGGACGAAAGCAAAAACATTTGCTAAGAATGTTTTCATTGGCACTAACGGCTCTGGATTATAGTTCGTCTTTCAAACCATGTGATGTAAATAAAAGTTAGATGTAGGATTAAAGTCTCCTTGGACAACATTAAATACCTCAACACCGACATTATCTCTCTGATCAGGGATCAGCTCAGCCTGATGAAACGATGAAGGTGAGTTCATCTCTATAATCTGGACTTTACACGCTGCTCTAACCCCCTGGTGGGAACGAAGCCAGTCCACAGACTAGAGACACTGGGCAGGTCTGATCCCATCACAGCCAGAAGCTTCCTGACTTCAGTGTCGAGCTGCTCTGTGTAAAACTCACACATCACCGTGAGCCTGAGGTTCAGCACCTTGGACAGAGACACGGTGACACCGTCAGAACGTTTACATGACACTAATGCCTTAGTCCGACTGTAACTGGACAACTGAAGTTCATGTAAACACCTGAGTTCTCCAACTCTGATTCAGACACCCAGATAATGCGATTGGAGTTTGATTTACTCCGTCATGTTAACGCTTTAGTCCTATTGAAGCTGAATGTGCACATGCTCCACAACCAAAGAGATGGCATCAAGTGGAGCAGCCTGGTGAATGTGCAGGTCACAACTTGTCCACCAGAGCGTTGTGGAGTTGTTGGATTGTGTATTTGATGAGTTTGATGAGGGACAGGGAACCTGAACTGTTCACCTCCATTGTGTTCACTGAACAGCTCACGTCTCTGCCCCGCTGATCTCAAAACAACATGCACCCATAATTACAGGTGATGAACCTACTGCTGTGACTACAGGGGTTACGGTGAGAGGAGGATCTGACTAATAAATGCTGAACTGTCCCTTTAACCTAACTTTGCATTGAGTTCCCACAATGCACCTGGTCTCAGTCCAGTGAGTGAATGTGCTGCAGCCTCCTGCTGTGAGCTCCAACACCTGTCACTGCTGCAGGGAGAGACGGGTCCAGACGGAGCCAAGGGAGACAGAGGAGAGCCAGGCATGACGGTCAGCGCTCGACCCCTCCCTCAGGGCCACACACACACACACACACACACACACAGACACACACACACACACACACACACACACACACACACACACACACACACACTGTTGTTTTAATGCACTTTGTCGTGTTTCCATCTTGACTCTGAATCCAGGAGGATGAGATCAGACTCTTCTGTGGTGAGTCTCAGATCAACTTGATCAAACTCCTGCAGCTCCAGGACTCTGAACTCACCTCTTCTCTTCTCTTCTCTCTGGAACAGTTTAATAAACATTTGTAATAAAGCAAATGTTGGAGGAAACAATCAAATGGTAGATTTTATTATTTTTAATCATTAATCACAGAAAATAGAAAAGAACTGTTTAATAATGAAGTAACTGGATCTGAGATTGAAGTGAACGATGTTGACTTGTCGTCTTGACGTGATCACAGAAACGTTTCAGTCACGGAAATTTACAGCGTAATTTTACAGTTCAAGGGTCGATGGAGACGAGAAGGAGATTAGAGACTCTGTGTGTGTGTGTGTGTGTGTGTGTGTGTGTGTGTGTGTGTGTGTGATGTAATTTAATCAGCATCGTTTTATTGAGAGGATTTTCTGCTCGCTGCCTGTCTGTCACCCCCCTCCCCCTCCCCCTCCTTCCCCTCAGTTCCTTCATGCTTTCCAGTTCCTCCTGCTCTCTAACAGGTTCTTGAACGCCTCGCCCCCCCGCCCCCCCCCCCCCCCCCCCCCCCCCCCCGGAGTTAATTGGAGCAGTTATCTCCGTCAGCATCTCCTCGCGCTGCCGAGTGTGTGACGGCTTTAACAAACTCATGTTCTCTGAAGGAGACGACACCATCTCGACACACTGACGGAGATGTGACGATAAGGAGACGGCTCAGGTGACACACACACACACACACGCACACGCGCACACACACAGACACACACACACACACACACACACACGCACACACAGAGGCTACAGCATCACAGTGAACTCAGTGGTTCTCAAAGTGAGGTCCGAGGACCCCAGGGGTCTT
The DNA here is from genome assembly GCA_030347415.2 of Decapterus maruadsi. NCBI lineage: Eukaryota > Metazoa > Chordata > Actinopteri > Carangiformes > Carangidae > Decapterus > Decapterus maruadsi. Next base: position 1,215,586 of record CM064896.1, read on the forward strand.
TTTTTTGAGAAATTTTTACCACCACCTTTTTTTTAATGAAGGAATATCGGGGCCAGCCAAAAAAAAAAAACAGGCAGAAAAAAAAATGGCGCAAGGAAAAAAAAAAGGAGAAAAAGTCCGGCAAAAAATAGGAAAAGAAAAACTAATTCAAGTAGTGGAACAGGATAATATAATAAAATGTTCCATGTTTGGAATGAAATGTATCCAACATCATATAAACAGCATAGCAATGGAAACATAA
>CM064896.1:1216326-1238826 GCA_030347415.2 Decapterus maruadsi
TTATTTATTAAAGGGACAACCAGGAGTTTTTCCAGCGGCAGAAAAAGTCTCATGTTAATGTGGATGAGTCTACGTTACCTCTTGTTAATCGCTCCATTTTCAATAAATATATGGTTTTGTTTTGTTATTAGTGGTGGTGGAAATGTTGGACGAGTCGACCAGCGTTTCCTTACTTTCGGTTTCAGCCCGGCGGCGAGTCATGATTAACAACGCCACCGTGCACGCGGCGCCTCATAAATGTAGCAGGAAACACTTCGCTTTCCAAAACTCCTGGTTGTCCCTTTAATTTCAAGAACTGCTGCACATTGATCATTATCATGGTGTGTGTGTGTGTGTGTGTGTGTGTGTGTGTGTGTGTGTGTGTGTGTGTGTGTGTGTGTGTGTGTGTGTGTGTGTTATAATAACAGAGTGAGACTTTGAACTGAGTCTCTGTGACACACGGGGAGTTTTAATAACCTTCACTAATTTCATGTTCACGCCTCAGGGCTGCACACACACACACACACACACACACACACACACACACACACACACACACACACACACACACACACACACACACACACACACAGGTCTATGCTAATGTGGGTCTGAGTGTTGGATACAACTGAGTTGTAATTTAATGTGAGTTATATCTATGCTAATGCGGTTCCCACGACAACAGCAGAATATTATTAAGGTTATTTAAACACAAGAAGAAGAAGAAGTGATGATGTCACTGTGTCTGATGATGTCACTGTGTCTGATGATGTCGCTGTGTCTGATGATGTCACTGTGTCTGATGATGTCACTGTGTCTCCTCCTCTTCCTCCTCCTCCTCCTCCTCCTTGGACAGTTGAAGCTTTGTTTCCTCCCACTTCCTTCACCAGCACCAATGCTGTTGCTATAGCGATGAAACATGCTGAAATGCGCTCAGTCTCACTTTTAGCCTCCATGTCCTATTAGCATATGATCTGTGAGTGTGTGTGGTAAATACATACAGTACAGTCACTCATATATGCACCATATGTACATGCATGTGTCTGCAGGAGGAGGAGAAACAGGAGGAGGAGGAGGAAGAGAGAAGAGGATGAGGAGGAGCAGGAGGAGGAGGATGAGGAGCAGGAGGAGGAGGAGGAAGAGAGAAGAGGATGAGGAGGAGCAGGAGGAGGAAGAGAGAAGAGAATGAGGAGGAGAAACAGGAGGAGGAGGATGATTAGTGTAAAGCTGGAGTTTGCTGATGCTGCTGTGACCTGAGAGTTTTCACCCTGCTCTCCTCCTGACTCCTCCTGCTGCTCCTGCTGCTCCTCTCTGTCTATGACTCAGCGTTTATTCACTTTATTGGGTTCAGCTCCTCCTCTGCTCCTCCTCACCTGTTCCTCCTCAGCTGTTCCTCCTCAGCTGCTCTTCAGCTGCTCTTCATCTCCTCCTCAGCTCCTCCTTCTCAGCTTCTCTTCAGCTGCTCTTCATCTCCTCCTCAGCTCCTCCTCTGCTCTTCCTCCTCAGCTTTTCATCTGCTCCTCCTCCTCTCCTCCTCTGCTCCTGTTGTTAAAGTTTTTGAACACCAGACTAGATGAAGCTCAGAGGAGTCAGCTGATCAGCAGCGTCAGGTTTTTCTTTTTTCTTCTGTTATTTTTGAAAAGCAGCAAAACTCTTGAGTTAAAGAAATGAACTAAAAATAATCTCTGTCTATCTTTGTCTCTGTCTCTGTCCATTGATGCTGACTCAGTTTAATTCTTCCTCAGATATAATTTGCATATTCTCTTCATTACAGCGGAGATGAGCCGCGGCCACCTGAGCGACACGGAGCTTCAGCCTCATTTAAAACTTTCTCCTGGGATTTTATTATCATCTGTCATTCCTCATCGCTCCGCTCCGTCACTCAGCAGCCGCCGCTCGTCTGAGAGTCTAACCGCTGACCGACGTCTTTCACTTCCTCATCCATCCATCTCAACAAAATGAAAACAACAAACATTTATAAACAGTTGTTTCATCGGGTAAAAGGAGAAAAACGTTCGATGGAGGTGCAATTGTCAGTTACAATCAATTATTTCGAGACATTATGATGCAATTACTTGTTATTCCTTGACATTATTACATAATTGACAGCCTGGAAATTAAAAGGATAGTTCAACATTTTGTCAAACTGGCCCATTGCCATAATCCCTATAGTCATAGCAGTAGGTTCGTTACCTTTACTTGTTGGTGCAAGCTATTTTTAGAACAGCAGAGCAGAGCCGTGAGCTGCTCAGAGCTACGCTACGGAGGCTCATGGGATAACAAACCTACTGCTATGACCATAGGGATTATGGCAATGGGCCAGTTTGACAAAATGTTGAACTATCCCTTTAAAGGGTTACCGAATGTCCCCCCAACCCTTCCTCCTGAATCCACCTCCTCTCTTATTGACTGTAAACTGATCTGAAATCTGTAGTTTTGCAGCAGAGGGCAGTGAGTCAGAGGCAGAGAGGAGGAGATGCCACTTCCTGTCACACCTTGACGTGTTCCTGAGAGTGAGATGTTTCACTGTGATGAAGATGACATGGGATGGAGTCGTGGTCGTGGTGGTGATGATGTCAGCTGTTTGATGTCAACAGGAAAACGTTGGTGATGAGTTGGTCTGAGAAGTTCCTGAGTGAAGTTTCCCTGAGCTGGAGGAGGAGAGGAGAGGAGAGGAGGGGAGGAGAGGGGAGGAGGTCAAAGTGGAAGAGACGGGTCAGTGCTCGTCTCCTCCTCCGTCCATCACGCCGTCCCTCTGTGGCTCCATCAGAGCAGGAAGCTGCTGACTGAGACTGACGGCACCAGCTCAGGTGAGTGCACACTGAGCAGCGCACCTGTGCACAACCACGGACAGAAATAGAACGAGATGTTTTTAACCCTGTTTCAGACTTGCATGTGACAAATAAAAAAATAAATAAAGATATCTAGATCAGATGAGAGGAGACGTTCCTGTGTTCTTCCCTCTGATTCCTCAGGGCCGTCCTGGAGCAAATCTTTTGTTTTTTTTTTTAAGTATATTTTTTTGGCTTTTTATGCCTTTATTGGATAGGATAGTAGAGACAGTGACAGGAAACGGGAGGCAGAGATGGGGGGAATGACTCGCAGCACAGAGCCGTCCGACGCGGGACTCGAACCGGGGCTGCCCGCAGTTCGGCAAAAAAAAAAGTTAGGCACAAAAAAAAAGTTAGGCACAAAAAAAAGTTAGGCACAAAAAAAAATTTTGGGAAAAAAAAAGTTAGGCACAAAAAAAAATTTGGGAAAAAAAGTTAGGCACAAAAAAAAATTTTGGGAAAAAAAAGTTATCCAAAAAAAAAAGTTAGGCACAAAAACAAAATTTGGGGAAAAAAAGTTAGGCAAAAAAAAAAGTTAGGCACAAAAAAAAAGTTAGGCAAAAAAAAAAAAATTGGGGAAAAAAAGTTAGGCAAAAAAAAAAGTTAGGCACAAAAAAAAGTTCAGCACAAAAAAAAATTGGGAAAAAAAAAGTTGGGCACAAAAAAAATTTTGGGGAAAAAAAAGTTAGGCAAAAAAAAAGTTACGCACAAAAAAAATTCAGCACAAAAAAAAATTTGGGAAAAAAAAGTAAGCACAAAAAAAAAGTTAGACACAAAAAAAAAATTTGGAAAAAAAAAGGCAAATAAAAAGTAAGGCACAAAAAATGTTTTGGGAAAAAAAGTTAGGCACAAAAAATTTTTTTTGGAAAAAAAGTTAGGCACAAAAAAAAAGTTAGGCACAAAAAAATTGGGGAAAAAAAAAGTTAGGCACAAAAAAATTTTTTGGGAAAAAAAGTTAGGCAAAAAAAAAGTTTAGGCACAAAAAAAATTTTTGGAAAAAAAGTTAGCCAAAAAAAAAAGTTAGGCACAAAAAAAAAGTTAGGCACAAAAAAAAAATTGGGAAAAAAAAAGTTAGGCACAAAGAAAAATTTGGGAAAAAAAGTTAGGCACAAAAAAAAAGGCACAAAAAAAAATTTGGGAAAAAAAAGTTCGGCACAAAAAAAAAAGTTAAGCACAAAAAAAAGTTCGGCACAAAAAAAAATTTGGGGAAAAAAATGTTAGGCAAAAAAAAAAGTTAGGCACAAAAAATGAAACTTGGTTGGTTGAAAAAATTTAGGGCTGCCGTAAAAACATTTGGGAAAAAAAGATGGCGACTCTCTCTAAAGCAAAGAAGAATTATAATGCTACGGAAACCAAAAACATTTTCTTTTAGAAAAAATTTTTTTGGAAAAAAAAGTAAGCCTGCCACAAAAAAATAATCGGGCTGATTTTGCCCCGAAAAAATTGGAAAAAAAAAAAGTTGGGATTATCTTAACGTCTTAAGATTATCTTATAAGATTCTCTTGTAGTGTGTGGTTGTTAAAAGTCAACAAAGTTAGGCACAAAAAAAAGTTAGGCACAAAAAAAAAATTGGGAAAAAAACATGTTAATATTTACGAAAGAAAAATTTGGGAAAAAATCTTAGTGTGGAAAAAAAAAATTTGGGAAAAAAAGCGCCTTCACCGGACTCTGCTCAAAAAATTTTGCTGCTCAGGAGCTTTTTTGGGAAAAAAAGTTAGGCACAAAAAAAAAGTTAGGCACAAAAAAAAAGTTAGGCACAAAAAAACAATTGGAAAAAAAAAAGTTAGGCACAAAGAAAAATTTGGGGAAAAAAAGTTAGGCACAAAAAAAAATTTGGGAAAAAAGAGTTAGGCAAATAAAAAGTTTGGCACAAAAAAAAGTTCGGCAAAAAAAAAAGGGAAAAAAAAGTTAAGCACAAAAAAATTTTTGGGAAAAAAAAGTGAGGCACAAAAAAAAATTGGGGAAAAAAAAGTTAGGCACAAAAAAAAGTTAGCTCGGTGTCCGGAGCCACAAAAAACAAAAAAAGGTGGGATCGCTGTAAAAAAGTGTCCTGCTTTCAAAAAAAAGTTAGGCACAAAAAAAAAAAAAAAAACGGGGGAAAAAATGTTCCAGTCCAGAAAAAAGATTATCTACAGCAATACGGATCTCTTTCTGAGTTTTCTGACCGGATGAAACTTGAAAAATCTCTGGTTGGTGTGTTGTTTTGGAATATCGCAGCACACCACACACAATACGAAAAACTGTTCAATGACAGATTTTTTATCTTCAAAGTGTGGGGTCTAATGCTACAGAAAAAAAAAAGATTTTCTTTTATGAAGTTATGGCAGGCTTTACACACATATATTCATGGGTAGTATGTTCAGATTTTAGCAACAAACCTTGACAATTATTACACACTGGACCTTTAATCAATAAAAAGTGCAGTTTTAATCAGTAATCATCAGTGTAGACATAAATGTTAAGTTTTTCCTCGTTCAGAGTGAGAGGACGTTCAGTTCAGTTGAGCAGACGATGCCTTCAGGGACCGTAGGAGATGAAGCTGGTTTCACAGCAGCAGCACTGAGTCGACACTTTACAGTGACCACGTCACGGCTGAAGGTCAAAGGTCAGAACGAGGCCGATGATGCTGTGACGGTGCAGCTTCTCCTTCCTTCCTGCCGCCGCTGCTGCTAATGAGCCCCCCCCTTCATCCCCCCCCCCCCACTCCCACCGACACTTCACAGGTGACATTTACTGAGCGACCTCATCCGCGGCTCCTCGGCTCCTGCTGGGAAATCTGCTGCTGCTCATTTATAATGCAGAGATCTGATTGGACAAACACAAACTACACAAACTACACTTACTGGTTCGTTTGTCTTCATCTCTCTATCTGGACTCTCCTTCCTTTCTCCTCTCCTCTCCTCTCTTTTCGCCTCCTCTCTCCCCCTCCCCACCTTTCTTCTTCCTTCCCCCTTCTCTCCTCCTCTCTTTTCTCTTTCTCTCTCCCTCCCCCTCTCTTCTCTTCTCTCCCTATCTCTACTCCTCTTCTCTCTCTGACCTCAGCTGAAGGTCGGCCTGTCAGGCCGCAGCAGCTTCATCAGCCTCTTCCTCCTCCTCTTCCTCCTCCTCTTCCTCCTCCTCCTCCTCCTCCTCCTCCTCCTCCTCCTCCTCCTCCTCCTCCTCCTCCTCCTCCTCCTCCTCCTCCTCCTCCTCCTCCTCCTCCTCCTCCTCCTCCTCCTCCTCCTCCTCCTCCTCAGGTCTCAGTCTGTGTTTTCTCCTCTCATATATTTATTATTATTGATTATTAATTATTATTTTCACTGGTCACCGTCAGTTCTTCAGGATCTGTGATTGTTCACGTTGGTCTCAGGTGTGCGTGTGTGTGTGTGTGTGTGTGTGTGTGCGTGTGCGTGCGTGTGTGAAACAGGAAGTGCAGCTGAGTCAGTGTCACCGTGAGACGTCGTCGTGACATTTTAATTTGCGCTGCCTCACTTTTCCAGGACGCTCCAGCTGGTCGTCTCGCTGTAATGAGGTCAGCTATAAGGAAGTGACCACAGCGTGAGGCGCTCGCCTGCAAGGACACACACACACACACACACACACACACACACACTACTGTCAACGTGTAAATCACTGCTTCAGCTTTTACCTCAGTGTGTTTAACGAACAGAAGAACGAATCTGGACCTTATTTCTATCATAACATCCCATCATTTCCTCCTTCAGATAACTCTGATGTCGTTCCAAGTGGTTGTGATGAAATGAGCTGCGTATATCCGTATAATGGAGTCTACAGGAGCAGAATGCAGCCTCTAAATAACACATTATCTGCAGAGAAACTCCATCATTTCACCAACATTTAGTTCTGATAGGCTAGTGCTGTTCCCCTCTGAGTCCAGACTGACGATGTGTTTGTGTGATCCCCAGAGGATGAACCTCTGACCTGGATGATTCATCTCTGTAGGTTGACCTGAACCTGACCTGGATGATGTCATCTCTGTAGGTTGAATCTGACCTCTGACAACTGGATGATGTCTTTGTGCAAACCCAGCTCAAATAATTCTGACTTCTTTGGGTCCATTTTTTGATCTTTCAACTGTTTCTTTAGTGAATGACATCATCCAGGTCAGAGGTCAGCTAAATCTTTAGAGAACTTTTCCAGGTCAGAGGTCAGCAGGTCAACAACCACTTGTAACGACACCAAAGTTATCTGGGGGAGGAAATAATCGGAGTTTATGATAGAAATAAGGTCCAGATTGTAAAAAAAAACCCAGCAATTACCCTTTAAAAGTTATAAAGTTTCAGACTTCACGTCAGTGCTTGATGAACGTCTGTCGTTGTTCTAGTTGTTGGCCCGTTTGGTCCAGACTGACGATGTGTTTGTGTGATCCCCAGAGGATGAACCACAGCTCTTTGATTCTTTCTTAAAACAGCAGAACCAGTTTTATGATCAAAACCGACGGATAAATCTCACTTAATACAACGTCGGGACTTTTAAACAAACCCAGAACATGGAGTCAGACTCTTTCTTCTTTTGATCTTTCAGTGTTTCTCTCTGAATAAATTCCCTCGGCCTAAATCTTTAGAGAACTTTTCTTTCTAAGTGAATCAGATTCACAGACGTTTCTCACGTGTCTTCATTTGATGTGTAGATAATGATGGATCATTTTATTTTATGACATGTAAAAATGTTTTCCAAAATGTAAATTTATTTCAGTTTTTGTAAAAGTGTTTCACATTCTGTAAGTTTGTTTTGAACCTCCGGGCCACCGTACGTTTCCTTCACCTTGTCCAGCAGGAGGAGGAGGCAGGAGGAGGCGGCTGGTCTGAGGGTTTCTAGATGTCTGCAGGGAGAAGAGACTCTGGAGGTCAGTGATTATTATGGGCTGCAGAACGATCAGAGTTCAGTTCAGCTCAGACTGAAGACAGGTTCACAGGCGTCGTGTTTTATTCCTCCTGTGAACAATCAGACGAGCTGCGATGTTTCAACGAGTCCTGACAGGAAACTTTTCTCTGCTCTGACGCGTCGGAGGAAAATGTCACGTGTTGATGATGTCATCGCACCTGCAAATCACAGAGCCAGGGTTTAGTTTTTATTTCTCCTCTTATTTTGTCCTGACATTTAAAAACCACGAGGAGCAAATGGCTCTGAAGCTGCAGGAGGAGAAGGAGGAGGAGGGAGGAAGAGGAGGAGGAGGAGGAGAGGTAGAGGAGGAGGAGAAGGAGGAGAGGAAGAGGAGAGGAAGAGGAGGAGGAGGAAGAGGAGGAGGAGGAGGAGGAGGAAGAGGGAGGAGGAGGAGGAGAGGTAGAGGAGGAGGAGGAAGAGGAGGAGGATGAGAAGGAGGAGAGGTAGAGGAGGAGAAGGAGGAGAGGAGGAGGAGGAGAGGAGGAGGAAGAGGAGGAGGAGGAGGAAGAGGAGGAGAAGGAGGAGAGGTAGAGGAGGAGGAGGATGAGAAGGAGGAGAGGTAGAGGAGGAGGAGGATGAGGAGGAGAGGTAGAGGAGGAGGAAGAGGGAGGAGGAGAAGGAAGAGAGGAGGAGGAGAGGTAGAGGAGGAAAAGGAGGAGGAGGAGGAGAGGTAGAGGAGGAGGAGGAGGAGAAGGAGGAGGAGAAGGAGAGGAGGAGGAAGAGGAGGAGAGGGAGGAGAGGTAGAGGAGGAAGAGGAGGAGGAGAGGAGGAGGAGGAAGAGGAGAAGGAGGAAAAGGAGGAGAAGGAGGAGAGGAGGAGGGGGAGGAGGTGCAGGTTTCTCCTCCACAGACTCAGGTTGTTGTTCTGCTGCAGGTTCATGTTTCCTGTCTTGGTCTTCCTGCAAAGCATTCTGGGAAATAATGGAAATCAGTACGAGCTGATGGAACACACACACAGACACACACGGTCGTATCAGAGTGTGTGTTGTAAACACCACGATGTTGACTGTATGAACATGTTTGTTGTGTGTTGACGTTCAGCGTGTTTGTGTTCATTTGCTTTCTTCTGTTTTGTCATGTTTCTGCGTGTTTGTGCGTTTATGTGTGTGTTGTGTTTTGTGTGTCCTTTGGCTCAGTCACACACACATATGGTCAGTGGGAGTTTGGCAGCTGCTCCTCGATCTGCAGCACATCCATGTGTGACTGTTTCCACCAGAGACTAGGAGGAGGAGAGGAGGAGGAGGAGGAGGAGAGGAGGAGAGGAGGAGGAGAGGAAGAGGAGAGGAGGAGGAGAGGAAGAGGAGAGGAGGAGGAGGAGGAGAGAGGAGGAGGAGGAAGAGGAGAGGAGGAGGAGAGGAGAAGAGGAGGAGAGGAGGAGATGAGAGGAAGAGGAGGAGGAGAGGAGAGGAGGAGATGAGAGGAGGAGGAGGAGAGAGGAGGAGGAGGAGGAAGAGGAGAGGAGAGGAGGAGGAAGAGGAGGAGGAGAGAGGAGGAGGAAGAGGAGAGGAGGAGGAGATGAGAGGAGGAAGAGGAGAGGAGGAGAGGAGGAGGAGAGAGGAGGAGGAGGAGATGAGAGGAGGAGAGGAGGAGGAGATGAGAGGAGGAAGAGGAGGAGAGGAGGGGAGGAGGAGAGGAGGAAGAGGAGAGGAGGAGGAGGAGGAGGAAGAGGAGAGGATGAGAGGAGGAGGAAGAGAAGAGGAGGAGGAGAGGAGGAGGAAGAGGAGAGGAGGAGATGAGAGGAGGAGAGGAAGAGAAGAGGAGGAGGAGGAAGAGGAGGAGATGAGAGGAGGAGAGGAAGAGAAGAGGAGGAAGAGGAGGAGGAGATGAGAGGAGGAGGAGGAGAAGAGTAGAAGGAAGAGGAGAAGCGGAAGAGGAGGAGAAGAGGAAGAGGAGAGGAGGAGGAGAGGAGGAGACGAGGAGAGGAGGAGGAGAGGAAGAGACCTGTGACGTCACCCATTGGTTTGAGGCGTCTGTTTGAACTGCGCCATCTTGAATTTCAGACTCTACGTTCCATATTTGGAGGAGAGGCCGCGGTTCGCCGGCCGAGGCCCCGCCCACTGAACTTGAAGCAACCAATTAACGGCCGGTAAACTGTCTGTGAACCTGTCACTCAACTTAACCACGCCCCCATTTATGAAGCCTGAGCAGAAAGTACTCTATTAAAGTGTACTACAAGTATACTCATTTTATACTAAAACTGAGACAGTACACTTGTTAGAATGACCTTTTATAGTAGCCTATACTTTAATAAACTAAAATGTGGACTAGAAGTATATAGCCTACTTAGTACACTAGAAGTATATAGATGAGTGTACTTGTTGTATACTTGAGTGTACTTATGTAAACTTAAAATTACCTTATAAAGTATACTTTCTACTACACTACAAGTACATGGTCGGTAGTATACATGCTATACTTATACTCGAGCATACTTAATAATCTATTATATATTATACATTATTATATGAAGGTAAATCTGTACAAAAACCAAAGTTTGAACATAACAACAAAAAGCTCCAGAGTGTAGTTTAGTGTGTAGTTTAGTGTAGTTAATATCTGTTGCTAGGCAGATTAGAGGACAGTCGCCGTCCTGTGTCTGAGCTGCAGACGTTTAGTGAGATGTTATTGATCTTCTCAAAGTATATTCAGAGAAAACATTGATTTAACTCAGTATAAAACTGAAGGAAACTCCGAGTCAGTGTGAGTGATGATTATGGGATGGATGCAGGAGCACCAAGGTCTCCACTGATTCAATTTAATTCAGTTTAATTTAATTTCAGATCCATGAAATGTTTCAATGTTCAAGGTTATAGAGTCGGTGATTAGAGCAGCAGCTGTTGATTAATACACACACACACACACACACACACACACACACACACACACACACACACACACACACACACACACACACACACACACACACACACACACACACACACACGAGGAACAGAAACATTTTCAATAATAAATAAGATCATTTCAAAATTCAGAGTTTTTTTGTCTGTTTCATAAAATTAAATAATTCACATATAATTTTGTGATGTGTGTGTGTGTGTGTTCATGTGTGTGTGTGTGTGCGTGTGTGCGTGTGCGTGTGTGTTTATGTGTGTTCATGAACCTCAGATGAATCCAAGGTCACATGTTTAACTGTCTTTGACCTTGATGAGCTGCAGGATGGATCCAGGTGAAATATGACAAGCTCCTACCCCTCCCCCCCTGCCCCCTGCCCCCCTGCCCCCCCCCCCCCCTCCTGCCCCCCCCCCTCCTGCTCCTCTCTGTGTTTCCTCTGTTAGAATCACAGAGACACGTTTCACCCTTGAGGAATCTCAGCTCGCCCTTGTGAGAGGAGAGACTACCCATCACCCCCCACTCCCCCCTCCTCCCTCCTGCATCCCTGTCTCCTCCTCCCCCTCCCAGCACCCCCCCCCCCCTCCCCTGACACCCCCTCCCTCCCCCCTTCCCCCCACTCCTCGTGCAGATCACCGTATTGGTCGCGGGATGGAGCGGCTGCTCCGGCGTTGAGCTGTTAGCGCGTTACAGTGTGTGTGTGTCACTGTGTGTCGGTGTGTGTGTGTGTGTGTGTGTCACACTGTGTGGGGTGTGTGTGCTGCAGCAGAGAGAGAGATTGCACGCGGACAGGTGAAGCTCCGCTCGCGCCGCTGACCGGGGAACCGTTATCAACAACCCGCCACCACCGCTCCGCGTCTGCAGCCCTGCACCCCGCGTGCAGCCCTGCACCCCGCGTGCAGCTCTGCACCCCGCGTGCAGCTCTGCACCCCGCGTGCAGCCCATCTCCTCCTCACCCCCCCCCCCCCCCCCCCTCCCTCCTCCTCCCCCCGCTGTAATATTCATGACCGAGCGGAGGTGAAGTATTCCGGTCACGTTCCTGGCGGAGCGCCAGCTGTCCCGGGGAGAGACTCGGTCCCGGAGCCGCAGCACCGACAGCACCGACCGACACCTGCAGCAGGACCAGGACCAGGACCGGGACCAGGACCAGGACCGGGACCAGGATGTGAAGGGGATTCCCGCTCAGAGACCCGGTAAGTTCTCATGCACGGAGCCACCGCACTTCACCACACAGTCACTGACCGGACCAGGACCAGGACCAGGCAGATCTGAGATCAGCTGCTGAATGGATGATGAATGAATGGATGAATGGATGAATGGATGGTTGATTGGATCTTTGGATCCGTGGAGCCGCTGAACCGGGGCTGGTTCCGGTTGGATCAGCATCACATCGACCGGCGGAGCTCCGGTGGTTCGGACTGAACCTGGACCAGGTTCAGGTTCTGTTTTCATCAGTCCGGTCCTCAGGACTCAGCTCGGACCTTCTGGACTCAGAACTTATTGTCATTGTTCATTAAACCAGATCCTGATCAATAACAGACTAATATCCCGTGGCGGGTGCAGAGGGCCCGGGCGGTGAAGGTCCAGTCTGATGTGGTTCAGTTCTCCTGCTTCTCACTGACGTATCACTCTGTTAACCTGAGACCTGTTTTCCCAGAATGCACCTGGTGAGCCGGTCTTGAACTGAACTGGATCAGTGTCTTTGTGTTTTATTATTGGACCTGAGTTCTGGTGGTCTTCATTGTTGTGTTTTTGATTGTGAGAACAGTGACGAGGTGAACTCATGTGGTTTTAATGAACGCTGATGAGAATGTGGCTGCAGTTAAAGGGATAGTTCAACATTTTGGCCCATTGCCCTAATCCCTATAGTCACAGCAGTAGGTTCGTTACCTATTTCCCTCTAAAACAACTCTGTGTGGTAACGTTGTGTTATTATCTCATAGCGTGGTGAATGTGCAGGTCACAACTTGTCCACCAGAGCGTTGTGGAGTTGTTGGATTGTGTATTTGATGAGTTTGATGAGGGAAACCAAGAAATCCCATGAGCCTCCGTAGCGTAGCTCTGAGCAGCTCACGGCTCTGCTCCGCCGTTCTAAAAATAGCTTGCACCGACAATTAAAGGTAACGAACCTACTGCTATGACTATAGGGATTATGGTGATGGGACAGTTTGACTAAATGTTGGACTATCCCTTTAATCAACCACTCTGATCAGACTCGTTGATCGTTAGTGACTGAACTTTACACACCAGTGTAAATATGCAGCACATCGTTAACGTGCAACACACACACCTCTGATGTTTCCTGGTTTATTATCTGTGTGTGTGTGTGTGTGTGTGTGTGTGTGTGTGTGTGTGTGTGTGTGTGTGTGTGTGTGTGTGTGTGTGTGTGTGTTAGATCCCAAAGGGACAATTGTTTTAATGTATTCACATTTCCAGCCCCTGTGTGTGTTTGCTTTGTGCGTTGTGTGTTGTGTGTTTATAGAGAAGCTTTGAAGCTGCTGAGATGTTTCCACCACGTGTGTGTGTGTGTGTGTGTGTGTGTGTGTGTGTGTGTGTCTCTCTCTCTCTGCAGCGTGGTCGAGTTACTGTCATGTTGTAGGATCTCCTCCGATCGTCTCCTCACGTGTTGATTGAGTCTTTTCTGCAGCTTTTACATAACGGAGACGTGGTGTGTGTGTAGGAGCAGCTCTGTGTGTGTGTTGAGTCTCTTCTGAAGTGACTTTAAAGGTACAGTACGTAAAATCTCGGTTTGACCCGAGCCGCTACGAGAGGAGATGATCAACGCTGATGAAGCCGTTCGACTCGTCCAATGCCGCGCTGCATTTTTCAGTATTTGTTCTTTTTCTATTTGGTGACGTTGGCGACAGGAGGTAATGGTGCGTTCAAGGCAACCACGTGTTTTTCTGGCAACAGGTCGGAAAAACAGGAGTCACTGGTCGCCTGGAACGCTACAGAGTCAAAAGTCGTGGGCGAGTTACACCGGGCCAGACGCCACGTTGAGGCGCCGCCGTATCGTTGTAATAACGCAGAAATCCTCTAGGGGGCGATAGACGTTACGCACTATACCTTTAACCCTCCTGTTGTCCTCCTGGGTCAAGGAAGGAAGGAAGGACAAAGGGAAAAAGGAAGGAAAGATCGAAGGAGGCACGGAACAGATTGGGTCAAAAAGGAAGGAAGAAGTAAGGACGAAGGAAAGGAAGGAAGGAAGGAAGGAAGGAAGGACGGAAGGAAGGAAGGAAGGAAGGAAGGATGGAAGGAAGGGAGGAGGGATGGAAGGATGGATGGAGGGAACAGACTACAACAGGAGGGTTGAAATAAAATAAAACGTTTTTACGACGCAACTGGAAAATAAAGATCCAGTTCTACTCACCAGGCCGTTGTGTGTGTGTGTGTGTGTGTGTGTGTGTGTGTGTGTGTGTGTGTGTGTGTGTGTGTGTGTGTGTGATCTCCATGTTTACTGGCATCGTGAGTTTCCTGCAGGATTAAAAGCCTGTGGCAGCGTTATTGTCTTCATCTGGACTGGACACTGAGTCATCAGCTCTCTGCACACACACACACACACACACACACACACACACACACACACACACACACACACGTGCACGCTCACAAACACGTGCACATGTACAAACACACATACATGCACACACATACATCTTCATATAAAACTCCAGAACAAGAAGCAGCTTCTAAAAACAACCTGATAAACAGCAGGAAGTGATTTTGCTCCAGACACATTGATTACTGAGGCTCATTCACCCCGCCAAATTAAAAGCACTCTACACTTCACTTCCTGTTCTAATGTAGTGAGTAGAGAGAGAGTAGAGAGGAGGAGGAGGAGGAGGAGGAGGAGGAGGAGGAGGGAGAAAAGAACAGAGAGATGAACAACAACATGTTTATGTCTTTTATTAGAAGGTTTTAGATTAAATACAAGTGTCTTTTCATGATGCAGCTTCTACTAGATAGATAGATAGATAGATAGATAGATAGATAGATAGATACTGTAGATAGATAGATAGAGTGATAGATAGATAGATAGATGAACATGTTTATGTCTTTTATTAGAAGGTTTTAGATTAAATAAACAAGTGTCTTTTCATGATGCAGTCTCCTTCTCTACTTCAGATTTCAGAAGAGACCTTTGATCCTCTGCTCAGGATATTCTGGAGCAGAGACTTTTCTCTCTCTCTAAGCAATAAGAGGAGTGTAGTTCACTGTGGGTCTGGTTTCTCTGCTGCTTTCACTGTGACAACAAAGAAATCAGTTTGTTATGAGATAATAACACAACGTTACCACACAGAGTTGTTTTAGAGGGAAACACAGAGACTGTTGATGAACAACTGTCCCTGAAGGCAACGTGCATCAGAGGTTTTGCATGAATTTCCCTCTAAAACAACTCTGTGTGGTAACGTTGTGTTATTATCTCATAGCGTGGTGAATGTGCAGGTCACAACTTGTCCACCAGAGCGTTGTGGAGTTGTTGGATTGTGTATTTGATGAGTTTGATGAGGGAAACCAAGAAATCCCATAATGAGCCTCCGTACGCATTTTCACTGCAGCGTTCTAAAAATAGCTTGCACAAATTAATGAACCATATGACTATAGTTTGGGACAATAAAATGTTGAACTATCCCTTTAACATAAGCTCTAATGAGTTGGTTGAAGTGAAGCTTCTCTTCTTTGGATTATTTAATTCAGGTTTTGTTTAGTTTTGTTTTTATTTAAACCTTTATTTGAACTCGTTGGTCAGAGACGACGATGTTTACAAACATCAACAACAGAGTAAAAAATACAGTTACACTAAAAACAACTGCACAGCGATTTACAAAAGTCAGACACCATGCATTTAAAACCCGGCTCCACTGAGCCTCGGCCGAGAAACTCTAACTCAGAGTGACTGTCCTCCATCAGTGTGTGTGTGTGTGTGTGTGTGTGTGTGTGTGTGTGTGTGTGTGTGTGTGTGTGTGTGTGTGTGTGTGTGTGTGTGTGTGTGTGTGTGTGTGAGCAGCAGTAAAGGTCAGAGCCGTGTCCTGCTGTCGGCGAGCGAGCGGCTGTTTTCTGTTGTGTCACATTAAAGTGAACTCACAGTGACTTTGTAGCAGCACCAGGTGACGTCGTGCGCGCGGCTCCCGAGCAGCGCGGCCGTGATTCACCGCTACAATAGAAATATAATGAAGGCTGTCGGAGCTCTGGGTTTAATCGTCTCTCTGTCATCGTCACTAATCACCGTCTTCCTGTCGGAGCGGCCAGCAGGCCCGCGCTCCTTCTACGTCACCGGGACTCGGCTTCACTTCAATCCGTCTCTGCAGCGCTCACACTTGATTTTGATTTCTTCTTGTTTTAAAGAGCTCATGATTGCACGGCGGCCTTGATTACCGCTCATTGACGGGCCGCGCTCGTAATAGCAAAATGATGGGGTGAGGAGGACGTCAGCGCTGGATATAGGAGCAGGAGGAGTGTGTTTAATGAAACCCATCGAGCTCGCTGTCAAGTGGTGATGGAGCCTGGAGGACCAGAGCCAAGGTCTCCTCCTCCCTGCACCAGCTCAACCTACACATCTATATATACATAGATATCCATATACATATAGATTACAGGCTGCCCGCTGTCACAGTAAAGTGACCGTACATGTAATGACGCAGATGTTCTTATGCTGCACCAGGTTTAGAGAGAAATCCTTCGTCTTGTGTTGGAGTCGGTTTTGAACTGAGTCTTAAATCAGCTGTAAAACACACTAAAAACACACACTTTTTTCATCCAACTTGTTTTTCTTCTCTTGGTTACGATGTTAGGGTTCCTCATCCATGAAAAGGTTGCTTTATGAGTTCAGTTTTTACGGGATAGTTCAACATTTTGGCCCATTGTCATTTCAATCAGGAGAGACCAATAGGAAGAGAGACAGACTGAAAAGTGATGAATTACATTTATTGTGCATACAAATAGATTTTGGCGCTTAGACGCCGGGGGTAGATCATCGTGGTGTACTGATCTATGGGTGAGAGCTTGCATCTGAAGGAGATGACCCCATCAAACTTCTGGTCAGATCAAAGATCCAACAACTGGATGACAGAGGGATGACAGCAGGGAAAGGAGACAAATTTGACGCTAGAGACTGATTGGTGGACAATTGGATTGTGACCTGTAGAGGGGGAGCTTGGGAGAGGCTTGTGCTTAAGAGATGGTCTTCCTGTCTGAACTTTCGCTTTAGCTTCATAACCCCTATAGTCATAGCAGTAGGTTCGTTACCTTTAATTGATAATAACATGAACAACGTTAACCAGGCACAAAACAACTTGTGTGTTGGATTGTGTATTTGATTGAGGATTGTGTATTTGATGAGTTTGAATGAGGGAAACCAAGAAATCCCATAATGAGCCTCCGTAGCGTAGCTTTGAGAAGCTCACGGCTCTGCTCCTCCATTCTAAAAATAGCTTGCACCGACAATTAAAGGTAACGAATCTACTCCAAAATGTTGAACTATCCCTTTAACACACAACTGTCATCATTTTAACCAGAGCATTTTAGAAATTTGTGAAATTTTTCTTTGTTTCCTGACAAAGTCAAAAAGCCCTGATGCAATGAACACATTGATTTGTTACTTTCATGCATTAAAAACCTAAAAACGGGTCATTGCCGACCTGAACACAAGAGGAAGGATATTCAACATCCCAGAATACTCCGTGCCGTGCCGTGCCGTGCCGTGCCGTGGCGGCGGCCTGCGTGGGACGGTTGTACAGTAGAAGAGCCACGTGCTGCGGGTGGAAGACGGATGGAGAGGAGGACGATTCACAAAGAGAGATGGATGGAGGGAAGGAGCAGGGAACAAACAGCCCCCGCCTCCAGAGAGCACACGCTCAGCATCCATCTGCCCCCCCCCACCCCAACCCCCCCCCACCCACCAAGGCCTCCCGTCATCCATCACCCCCCCCCCGCTCCGACCTCCCAGGATCCTCTCTGCTCCTCTGGAACGCCACGCAGACGGATTCAGCAGTTTCTTAAACACAGACGATGTCGTTCATCCCCCTGCCTCTGGGGGAGGGGGGAAGGGGGGGGGGGGCGAGGAGGGGGGGGGGTCAGGGTGGGTGGTGCTGTCAGAGAAACACTGTCACATGATGTATTTGTGTTGTAGCTCATGTCAGAGCAACAGAGACTGTCTGCTCCCCGGAGACGCACAGCAAACACAACACGTGACACAACACGGTTCTTCTTCTTCTTCTTCTTCTTCCTCTTCTTCTTCTTCTTCTTCTTCTTCTTCTTCTTCTTCTTCTTCTTCTTCTTCTTCTTCTTCTTCTTCTTCTTCTTCTTCTTCTTCTTCTTCTTCTTCTTCTTCTTCTTCTTCTTCTTCTTCTTCTTCTTCTTCTTCTTCTTCTTCTTCTTCTTCTTCTTCTTCTTCTTCTTCTTCTTCTTCTTCTTCTTCTTCTTCTTCTTCTTCTTCTTCTTCTTCTTCTTCTTCTTCTTCTTCTTCTTCTTCTTCTTCTTCTTCTTCTTCTTCTTCTTCTTCTTCTTCTCTTCTTCTTCTTCTTCTTCTTCTTCTTCTTCTTCTTCTTCTTCTTCTTCTTCTTCTTCTTCTTCTTCTTCTTCTTCTTCTTCTTCTTCTTCTTCTTCTTCTTCTTCCTTCCTTGAACAAATCTATTCCCTCTCTGCATCTTTCTTTCCTTTTCCCTTCCTTCTTTCCACAACCCTTTTTCCCTCCCTCTCTTTCCCGACATTCCTTCTTCTTCCTTCCTGTTTTGATCCAAATGACCTGATCTGTTCCCTATCCCTCCATCTTTCCTTCCTTCCATTTTTCCTTCCTACTTTCCTCCCTTCTTCCTTCCCTTTTCTTCTTTCCTTACTTATTCCTTCCTTTTTGACCCAATCCGTCCCCTCCCTCCTTCTATCTTTACTTCCTTTTTCCCTTCCTTCTTTCCCTTCATCCTTCCTTCCTTCCTTCCTTCCTTCCTTTTGATCTAAATGACCTGATCTGTTCCCTCCCTCCCTCCATCTTTCCTTCCTTCCATTTTTCCTTCCTACTTTCCTCCCTTCTTCCTTCCCTTTTCTTCTTTCCTTACTTATTCCTTCCTTTTTGACCCAATCCGTCCCCTCCCTTCTTCTATCTTTACTTCCTTTTTCCCTTCCTTCTTTCCTCCCATCTTTCCCTTCATCCTTCCTTCGTTCCTTCTTCCTTCCCCCCTTCCTTCCTTCCTTCCTTCCTTCCTTCCTTCCTTCCTTCCTTCCTTCCTTCCTTCCTTCCTTCCTTCCTTCCTTCCTTCCTTCCTTCCTTCCTTCCTTCCTTCCTTCCTTCCTTCCTTCCCATCTTTCCTTCCTTCCTTCCCTCCTTCCTTCCTTCCTTCCTTCCTTCCTTCCTTCCTTCCTTCCTTCCTTCCTTCCTTCCTTCCTTCCTTCCTTCCTTCCTTCCTTCCTTCCTTCCTTCCTTCCTTCCTTCCTTCCTTCCTTCCTTCCTTCCTTCCTTCCTTCCTCCTTCCTTCCTTCCTTCCTTCCTTCCTTCCTTCCTTCCTTCCTTCCTTCCTTCCTCCCTCCTTCCTTCCTTGCCCCAGGAGGAACCAGGAGGAACCAGGAGGCACCAGGAGGTTTAACCCCTCTAGGACTCGGGGCCTGATGGATCAGAGTGTGTGTTGCGTGGCGGCGGTTGGTGACAGAGTCCAGTGTGTCGATGCGAGGCCGATCAGACGTTGTGTGTCTGTGTCTCTGCTGCGTTGGGAAGCCGCCAGATCTGCCGCTGCCTCCTCCCAGCTGCTCGCCGCTCGCCGCTGGAGCTGCGGCTGAATTGAGAGGGAAAATTAAGCCTTTGATCGATTGTCTCACTGCAGACTTTAGGAATACCTAAGACAGCCATGAGTCAGCGCTGCCTTCCTGCTGCTGCATGCGGCGCCACCGTCCTCCTCGCTGCTGCTTTTCTGTCCAATTCCCTCCGTCCCCTTTTCTTCCCTAAATGTCAGAGTTTGGTGTCGCTCCAACAGCATCAAAGAGCAAAGCCTCCACATTTTTACTGACATTTTACATTTGTTCAAGTAAAAAAAAAGAAAAAGAAAGTGTTTCTTTGTGAACGGAAAGCAGAGACCGGTCACCTTCACCTTTTTCTTTTCTTTGTGGTGAAAGTGAAGCACGTCTACTTGAGTCATTGTTGCTGATGGAAACGGCTCTGATGGTCCACGTCCTCCCTGAGCGTTGCAGCCTCCTGGAAACAGACCATAATAATCCACTTCACACCTGAAGAGAGGAGTGTCGCACCAGGTCCATCAGCGTCTCCGCTCCCAGTCCATGTGTCTTGATATTCACATTATTCCTCCTCAGCTACAAAGAAAAGATGATTTGATATAAAATCTAAACCATATTTAAAGGAATAGTTCACTAAAAAATGGAATTCAGTCACTAGTGACTCACCCTCATGCTGATGAGTGTTTTTCTTTATATGAGAGTAATACGTCCATAAAACTACACAACAACCCTTTAATATTTACTGGAAACGACCTCATTGAGGACGTTTTTACAGCCTCAACCGTCCTGGACTGAGTTTGAAAGGTGACCAGACTTCCATCAATGAGGTCGTCTCCAGTAAACTCTGGACTGTCTCCCTTCAGGACACTTGGATTGCAGTGGACGAGCAGTGTGGAGGAATATTAAAGGGTTGTTCTGTAGTTTTATGGCCCTATTCCTCTCATATAAAGTTTAGGTTGCACTAGGAACCGGCCTCCCGGGTCCAGATGACCTTTGAGGAATAAAACACGACTGCAGAGTCTTCATCAGCATGAAGGGGAGGCACTGATGACTGAATTTCATTTATTTTGCGAACTGTTCCTTTAATGTAAACAGTGACACAGAGACATTTGTGGTTAAAACAAAAACAAAAAAACTCTGCTCTTCACCCTGAGCAGGTTCCTCCGAGGCCGCCGCCGCCGCCTCACATTTAAATAATTAGTAAACTTGAAGCGTCACGTGTCCCGAGCACATTGTCACATTGTCAGAGCGCTGAGCGACCTCCGTCCTCCGTCCTCCGTCCCCCGTCCCCCGTCCTCCGGCTGCTGCTGCTGGATCAGCAGGTTGAGACGTGGACACAAAGGAGCAGATTTAATAAAAGGTTTCTGGCTGGTTTCAGACGAGTCCAGAGACGAGGCTGTGTTTTATTCATCAGACAGGTGCAGTGGAACGGAAGTGAGGCTCCGCTGTCGACTGAGGTGAAGGCAGGTCTGTGTGTGTGTGTGTGTGTGTGTGTGCTGAAGGAAGGATCACACACACACACACACACACACACACAGGATACACTCTTACCCTTTGGATTTGAAGATCGATAATATCATGTTTGAAACTAGGTGTCAGACAAACCTGAGAATCACTGACGGACGGAGCTGCAGCTTTTTCACTTATTGTGGTTTCATGTTGTGTGACCAGGATGGAAGCTGCACGATCAGACCTGTAGGTGGTTAGATGGTCAGATGGTTAGACGGTCAGATGGTTAGATGGTTAGACAGAGATCATACAAACAGTTTGTCTGCAGACACGATGATGTATAAACTCCAGATCCGAGTCACTGAGTTTACAGCGACTGTGACTCTGACCTTGACGTCACGGAGCTGCTGCTGCTGCTGCTGCTGCTGCTGCACCAGCTCCACTCAACTCAAACTTCTGCAAAGTGAGTTTCACTGCAGAGACGTCGGCTGGGTCGTCGTCGCCGGCGTCATCGCTGTCGTCACGACCCCCTCGACCCCCCCTGCCCCCCTCAGCCTCCTCCTGTTCATCTGTTGTTTCATTTCACTGCACATTTTCTTCATTTCCTCTGAAGTCGTCTCTGAGCACCGTGAACACGTCACCGTTCATAACCTGGACTTTATCTCCTCCTCTCTTCCTCCTCTTCCTCCTCTTCCTCATGTTGTTATTTTATTTTTTTATTTCCTTACATTAAGACAGAACAAACAAACAATGAAACAGGAAAATGAAAATGTTGTCTGGGCCAAAAGAACTCCTGCTGTTTGTCTTTGTGCCGGGCAGAAGTAATTTAGCCTCTGGCAGGAAATGTGTCATCAGGGGAAAAAACTAAGAAGATGGAGAGTGTGTGTGTGTCTGTCTATGTGTGTGTGTGTGTGTGTGTGTGTGTGTGTGTGTGAGATTGCAATAGAAGAGAATCCGAGCTGGATCTCGACACCTTCAGAAACGGTCACCTGCGTCCAGGAGGTCGTCGGTTTAGTTTAGTCTTCTGAGAGGCTGCAGACTGTGTTTTTCATGTCGACACCCAAAACAGGTCTTTTGTGACATGATGATGTCATAGCCACGCCTCTCTAACCTGTGAATGAGCTACACCGTCAGATGACCGTGAGGTCGGGTCTGACGCTGCGTCTGAAACTCGTCTATTCAACGATGATCGATGGTGCGTCTCCGCTCCGTCTCGGCTCCCGGAGCAGCTGCAGACCTGAGGAAGTCACGTGACAACAGCCGTGTATTAAAGTGAGATTAACATGTAAACGACGTTCACTCAGCATCTGATGTGTTTTAGTCTCCATGGGAACGGAGCTGTCAGACTTCTTAAATTTAGACGTTTGTTGTTTGTTCCTTTGTTTGGGTCATTTCCTGATTTAGCTTGTTCTGCGGTCCATGCCTCAGGACCCCCCCCCCCCCCCCCCCCCCCGTTCTGTCTGACCTGTCAATCACAGGATGGAACTCATGATGGAAAAGTTTCACCTTGTTTCCAGCTATTTTCCCCTGCAACAACAACAACAACACACACACACACACACTTTTACAAATCTATTATGGTTTTCAGAACCCAAACAGACAAAGACAGTGACGTCTCTGCAGCTCCACAAACTTAAAGGCATAGTTCAACATTTAGTCAAATTGGTCCATATCAGAACCCAAACAGACAAAGACAGTGATTTCGTTTCTCTGGGAAATTCATGAGTTGTTTTAGAGGGAAATTCATGCAAAACCTCTGATGCACGTTGCCTTCAGGGACAGTTTTTCAT
>CM064896.1:1243826-1341326 GCA_030347415.2 Decapterus maruadsi
CAGGCTCGTGAGAAGCTCGGCTACGTCTGTGACAGAGCCGAGCATCGTAGAGGAAGAAGAGCCAGAGACAGAGGAATAAATGAATCCCTGTTGGTTTGGTTTGGTCTGCAGCCTGTCGGGGGGGGGGGGGATTCTCCGCTTAATGCATTCACACCCTCAGATGTGACCCAGGAGACGTCCTGCTCCCGCTCCTCTCCTCGCGCTCTGCTGTCACCGTTGTGTATGCGAGGCATGTTTCAGTCTGACTGTGCGAGCGCAGTGAGGCATCATGGGTCATCAGCAGCAGCTTGCGCTTCGCCCCATGAATCCAGTTCGAGTGCCAGGATCGCTTTCACCTCGCTGTGCAGATTCATAGCTTCTCTTCACTCGTGAAATCTGACACGTTTGACTTGTACTTGTTGTGCAGGGTTATTTCTGAGTAAATATGAGACAAAACCACCACAAAACCCAGACTGCAAAATACCTCATATATCCTGCAACATGAAGCAGCGCTGCAACCAAAACTACATATGGCGTTATCAAAACCAAATGGCACACACCAGGTTGTTGTTCAACCGACTACACACTGTGCAGAATGAAAAGCACTCTCATCTTCAGTAGCTTTGCCATACAACGAAAATAGTTCACATTGTAGAGAATTCTTCAGATTGTTCACATGCACAGAAATATTTGCAGATACACACACATGCTGTTGAAAAATATCAGTGCAATATATGCACAGCAGATATATTCACATTGGAGTGAACAAAAATATGCTCACAAAACAGTAAACTGAAAAAGAAAATTGCAGAAAAAATAAAGTGCTAAACAGGATTTTTGCAAATTTTTGCAAAATGCATTTTCCTATTGTGAACATCAATATTATTTCTACAGCTTTATGATCTGATCATTGTGTTTTCCTTTTTTCTACGTGTGTAACGACTGTTCAGTGGTGTTTTTCATTTTGACTCTGATCTCTGATCTGATTTGATAACAAAGTTTGAACTGTTTTGAGGCAATAGTTTGGTTTTGCAGGAAGAGAATTTTAACGTTCAGGCCCGTTGAGAACTCTAGTCCAAACATCCTGCTGTGACTGATCCCAGATCAGTTCTGTAGTTGTTGGTAGTTTTGACTCTTTCATTCAAGCGTCTGCAAGTGAAGAAACGTTGTTGTTGCAATTGGAACAAACTGTAACCTGTCTCTGTCTCTGTCTCTGTCTCTGTGTCTCTTCTCTGGTGCAGAATCAAGCACCGATCTGGCCGACGTCCTCGCTGCTTCCGTCTCATCTGTCCTGGGGGAGAAGGCGAGGAGGCAGAGCATGGTCTGGCGCGGCCGCCGCCGCTGTTGTTGCTATGTGTGAAGGAGAGCCGTGTCGTCGTCGTCGTCAATGGAGACCGAAGGCTATCGCGATCTCCTGGAGACCAGCGATGGTCAGCGCGGGGGGGTAGGGCTGCTGGACGGCGGGGGCGAGGCGGGGGCGGAGGAGGGCTGGAGCTCGCCGTACCCGCTGGGCTTCCAGGTGTCTCTGACCGCCGTGCTGATGCTGGAGCTGGTCCTGGGCTTCAGCAGCAACCTCACCGTCCTCGTGCTCTACTGCGCCCAGTCCAACCTGGTCGACTCCGTCAGCAACCTGGTCACCGTCAACCTGCACGTCCTCGACATCCTGGTGTGCGTGCTGTGTCTGCCGCTGACCGTGGCCGTCATCCTGCTGCCGGGCGACAGCATCGGCAGCCTGGCCACGCTGTGCTGCTTCCA
This sequence comes from Decapterus maruadsi, assembly GCA_030347415.2. NCBI lineage: Eukaryota > Metazoa > Chordata > Actinopteri > Carangiformes > Carangidae > Decapterus > Decapterus maruadsi. The sequence goes on from CM064896.1 coordinate 1,245,561, forward strand.
CGAGGCCTGCGTCACCTTCACCAGCGTGGCCACGGCGGTCAACGTCCTGGTCATCAGTCTGGACCGCTACGACATCTCGGTGCGTCCGGCCAGTCGCCTGCTGACGCCGCGGCGAGCTGCGCTGCTGCTGGCCGCCGTGTGGGCCGTGTCGCTGGCCGTCTTCTTCCTGCCCTTCCTGGAGGGAGACTTCTTCTCCTCTTCCTCGCGGGCGGAGGACGGCGGCGAGGATGAGGAGCTGGAGAGGAAGAGCAATGACTCTGAGCTCGCCACCGGGGAGACGCCTGTTTTCTCCTCGCTCTCGCCGTCTTTGTTACCCTCCACTCACCCTCCCTCCTCACATCACCTGCCCCCGGCGTGGCAGAACCGGACCCTGCTGTGTGTGGGGGGGCAGGGCTACTACACGGGTCTCGCCATGTATTACCACCTGCTGCTCCAGGTGCCGTGCTGCTTTTTTGATCAACTTTTCATTTAATTTTCGTCCATACTCCTCCCCGTCATGAGAGCAACATGAAAATATGAAAACCATTACATGAAAGAATAAAGAATAAAATAAAATAGAATACATTGTAAATATACATTCTCAAATACATTCAAGTAGCCTCAAAACAGAGCTTTAAAGGGATACGCCAACATTATTGTGTCTTGCCTCACTCCCAAGTCCATGACCAGCAGATAGACACCATCCTTTCAACTGTGCGTGCAGTAACAAGGGAGATATGGGCAGAGCTGGTGCACCGCTAATTAGCTTAGCTCAAACACTGGAAGTGTATGGGTAGTGTTAGCTTTAGCTTAGCTCAAACACTGGAAGTGTATGGGTAGTGTTAGCCTGCCTCAAACCTGGAAAGTAGCTAATTAGCTTAGCTCAAACACTGGAAGTGTATGGGTAGTGTTAGCCTGCCTCCTCCTAAAGTAGCTAATTAGCTTAGCTCAAACACTGGAAGTGTATGGGTAGTGTTAGCCTTAGCTTAGCTCAAACACTGGAAGTCTATGGGTAGTGTTAGCCTGCCTCCTACCTGAGCTGAAATCAGCATCAGAAGCTGATTTCATTTTAGCTCTAAACTCTGTAAATATATCACTTTATCAACATTTCAAACATGTTTAGGTGAGAAAGTATCCGTTTAGATCAGCAGTGTGTCGTTAATTTGTCTAAATACCAGCTGTTTACTATTTTGTTTGGACGAATTCGGCGCTACTCAAGCTAGCTGTTGTGACCAACGCACTTCCTGTTACTTTCACAAAATAAAACACCCGTTGTCCTTTACATACAGAAAACCATGAGGATAGAATTTGTGCTTTTACTTTGAAACAGGAAGCTAACCTACCCTCGATGTAGCTAGCTTGAACCAAAATAAACCGTCTTTGTCCCGTTAGCGGCATTTGACCGCTCAAGATGTCTTACCGGAGAGTTTTGTCAGCTCTGAGACAAAGATCGGTCCGTTTAGAGTTGATGAAGAGTTTCTCTGATGACTTTAGGTGGAGGCAGGCTAACACTACCCATACACTTCCAGTGTTTGAGCTAAGCTAATTAGCTACTTTAGGTGGCGGCAGGCTAACACTACCCATACACTTCCAGTGTTTGAGCTAAGCTAATTAGCTACTTTAGGTGGCGGCAGGCTAACACTACCCATACACTTCCAGTGTTTGAGCTATCTCCTCCCTTGTTACTGCACGCACAGTGGAAAGGATGGTGTCTATCTGCTGGTCATGGACTCAGGAGTGAGGCAAGACATGAAAAAAAAAAAGTTGGTATATCCCTTTAACTTTCTCAGCTGCTGATTCCAAATTCTGTATCGCTTCTGTCTTCGCCAGGTGCCGTGCTTCTTCATCGCCGTGGCCGTCATGTTGTTCACCTACTCCAGGATCCTGCAGGCGCTCAACATCCGCATCGGCTCGCACATGATGAGGACGACGCGGAAGAAGAAGGCGGACTCCACGACCTGCACGATACGCTGCAGGCGGCGGAGGAGGAAGGACCTGAGCCTGCCCGCCACGGAGGAGGTCGTGTCCTCCAACCAGAACCAGAACCTCAGCCATCCTCCGCTCATCCCGACCCCGACGCCCACATCGCCGCCGCCGATCTCCTCCTCCGTTCCCCCGCCGGCGATGTCCGACAGCGGAGCGACGGTCACTACGGTCAGCACCGCCGCCACCACGCCCATCGCCACCACTCCTGCTTCTCCGACCCCGCCTTCGGCTTCGGCTCCGAGCCACGCCACCTCGCCGCCGCCCGCCTCCTCCATGGGCGTCCAGGCCTCGGTGTCCGCCATCATCGCCCTGAGGCGTGCGGTGCGCCGACACAGAGACCGCAGAGAACGCCAGCGCCGCGTCCTGAAGATGTCGCTGATCATCATCTCCACCTTCCTGGGCTGCTGGGCGCCGTTGTCGGCCGTCAACGTGCTGATCCTGAGTCTGGGCCCCAGCGACGGCCTGGTGCGACTCCGCCTCTGCTTCTTGGCGATGGCGTACGGGACGACCATCTTTCACCCGCTGCTGTACGCCTTCACCAGACAGAAGCTCCGCCGCGCCCTCAAGACTCGCGTAAAGAAGCGGGTGGTGTCGCTGCTGCAGGTCGACCCGGCCGTCAGCGGCGGCACCGTCATCCAGAACTCCTGGGTGGACGGCGGCGGCGGCGGCGGCCAGAGGAAGAGCCGCAAGCCGCGGGTGGAGGCCAGCGACGGCACCGACCGCTGTCTCCCAGAGGCAGTGAGGGAGTGATGCCGCGCGATGTGTGTGTTTGCATGTGTGAAAGTGTGTGTGTGTGACAACTGTCTGTACGTGAAGAACAACTCAGACTCTGACCAAGAACATTTGTCTCATTTCTAGTCGAAACAAATCTCATTCTACTTAAAATCAGACTCATCACATTAAAAGCAGCTTATTTTTAGACACTTTTTACTTCTTTCAAGCAGATTTTGTAAAGGCTGACGTCGCACACACAAAAAATCTTTAAAAAACAGGTGCGTTGGAGGACGGGACTGGAGTCGACAAGGGAGACAGGGTCTTTGATCGGACAGTGTACAGGAGACCCTTTTTTACTTATTTCAAGTGAAACTTTGTTTCAAGTGAAACTTTGTTTGAAACTAGGGACGGGCGATATGGACTGAAAAACTGATCACGATAATTTCTGCCATTTATCCCCGTAACAATAAAAGTGACGATAAAAAATACCAATTCACCGGTACTGCAAAACTGTCAAACCAAAGTAACTAAAACAAAACAAAACAAAACAAAAAAAAACGGACTGGAATTTATTGTTATTTCTGCGATATCACAAATTCTTATGGTAGGGAATTTTTTTGACGGTATATCGCAAACGGCAAAATATTGCCCATTACTATTTGAAACAAGTGAAAATGATCTAAAAACAAGTTAATTTTTAGGTGATGAGTCTTGTTTTAAGTGGAAAGAGGTTAGTATTGAATAGAAATGAGACATTTTGACAAGAAATAATAAATATTCTTGGAAAGATGTTGAGTTTTGGCAGGTGTAGTTGTGCAGGAGATGGATGGTGTGTGTGTGTGTGTGTGTGTGTGTGTGTTTGTATTCGTGCACCGGTGTTGTGAGAGAAATAAGATCCAGTTTGTTTACAAAGGTCAGGACGAGTCCCACGACCTCTGGTTCCATGATGCAGATGTGGAAACAGGTGAGTTCTGACTGAGCTCTAATTAGCGGCAGCTTCCTGCCCCCCTTCATCCTAACCTTCATTAGTCCACTGCTTCTCCATGGCAACAACGGCCAAGCATCACGACCACACCATAACTACTACTACTGAAAATCCCACATGTAGGGTGAAGGTCAGACCACACACAGCAGACACACACAGCAGACACACACATCAGACACACACAGCAGACACACACACAGCAGACACACACAGCAGACACACACATCAGACACACACAGCAGACACACACATCAGACACACACATCAGACACACACAGCAGACACACACACAGCAGACACACACAGCAGACACACACAGCAGACACACAGTGGCAATAACAAGTATGTGAACCCATTGGAATCTCTTAGTTTTCTGCATTAACTGGTCATTTAATGTGATTTAATCTACATCTAAGTCACAAATATGCACAAACACAATGTGCTTCACCTAATACCACACAAACAGTTGTAATATTTCATGTCTTTATCTGTTAAACTTCACGGTGCAGGTGGAAGAAGTCAGTGAACCCTTGGCTTTAAGAAGTGGTTGAAGCTCCAACCAAACGTTTCCTGCAGCTGCAGATCACAACTGATCAACACTCAGGATGAAACCTGGACCACTGGTCCTGACAGAACTGCTTCAGCTCAGCCATGTTATTATGGGATGTCTGGTGTGAACGGCTCTCTGGAGGTCATTCAATAGCATCCCTATTGGATTCAGGTCTGGGCTCTGACTGGGTTGTTGCTAGACGGCGTACATGCAATCTTTACTATCTGTGCCTCAACCCAACCAACGGTTTCACTGTTTCCCCCTATTTTACACCTGTACATGTCAGTTTTACTAAACGTAACCAGTTGGAAGCTGATGATGATGATGATGATATAGTTTCATCAGTCCACAGAACAGTGTTGTGGAGCGGCAAACTGCAGGCCTGCAATGGAAAGCAAAGCAATTAATGCAGAAAACTATGAGATTCCAAAGGGTTCACACACTTTTTCTTGCAACTGTACATTAATTTTCTTACGTGCACTTTCAGTTTGCATGTGCATGTGCATATGCACAGATAGAAACACACACACATAATGCACACTGATCTGTATTAGTCAGTATCTGTGAAAGCACACCAATAACTACCTGCACAGATATTCTCAGTGAGACAATGTTGGAGGAAGTCTAGATTTATTTTTCTTTCTTTTTTTTTTCCTTTTTCATGCCTTAATTGAGTTATTGAACTATTCTCATGGTGCTGAATGTCCAACTGTATGTTTACAACAAAGTGTCAGAGCGACAGTGTTTTGCACATACATACTGTATGGTAAAGCAAAAAAATCAAATATGGCAGGTAAATGCAAAAGCAAATCAGATTCAAAGTTTACAGGCTCACAGGAAACTACCAGAAAACTGCAAAAAAAAAAAAAAAAAAAAAAGATTCAGATTTAATTTTCCAATAAGCACCATGTTTTAGAGGAATGTGTGCGAGGTGAAGCTCAAAGGCATGACTCTCTTTCTTTTTCTTTAAAAATAAACCTCAGCGGTCGGTGACGGAGGAAGGATGTTTGTTTGTATGTTTACACATGTGCATGCCTGTGTGTTCTGTGTGTGTGTGTGTGTAGATGAACAAGTGAGCGTGTGTGTGCGTCCAATGATTACGTGCAATAAATCGTGAGCAAAAGCAATGACGAACCCTCGGATGTGAGCAAAGAGAATGTGAAGACAGAACTGTTGGTTTTCTATTAAGGCTTTAGATGAACGGGGGGGCGGGGGCGGGGGGGTAGGGGGGGGGGGACGAGACAAACACAACTGTAACTATGTGAATACGACAGGCCACTGTAACATTACTGACACTGAAACTACACCAGAGCCAATCAAAGGGCAATATTTAGTGAAAACTCTCTCACTGTAAAGTCACTGCAGGTTAAAAACCAGAGAAACCCAAACAACCAGCGACGTGTCGGAGCCTCCTGGTTCTGGTTCTGGTTCTGGTTCTGGTTCTGGTTCTGGTTCTGGTTCTGGTTCTGGTTCTGGTTCTGGTGGTTTTTACAGACTGCAGACTTCTGGACCGAGTCCTGGACACGTTACACTGTACCTGCATCTCTCTTTCTCCTCAGGGCTCCATGTCTCACATCCAGACATGCTGGACATCTGACACTAAACCAGTCCTCAATCAGCTGTTGTATTATGATGTTACTACAGTACAGTAGGTCAACTACATTAATAATGTCAGTTAGTAGGTAGGAAAACACTTTCAACCTTTTATACAGTGTCATGCAAAGGTTTGAACCCCCTCCCTCCTGGTCCACGTGTCTGTTAATGTGAACAGTTCCTCAAGTGGAAGATGAAGATGAAGTTACAGTTTTCATTTTAAACAATATGTGCAGTTGACGACAAAATGAACACCAGACCTCATCTCAATGTTCAGTCTGGGAACCACCTGCTCATTTTTACGAAAGCCCAGAGCTGTTTATTTGGTGCTACTAATGTCTGTACGTAGCTCATAGCCAATCGTATCAATCGTACTCGATGACGGATGTAGATCAAAAGAAATCCAGTGAGGATAGAAATGCTAAACGTTGCTCTTTTTTCAAAATAAACTTGCGGTCTAAACTTAAATCACCTTCTAACGCTGCATCAAAAGGTGAAGCGTCTGCCGCCATGTTGGATCGACAAGCTATCAACAAAGTAACTTCGGTGTGTCGTCATCATCGTCGTGCTGCCCCCCCTCCCCCGCTCTGTGATTGGCTCCCTCGTTGAGTGAAAAATTGGGTCCATGGTTTCCAGGCATCATGGGTAAACCAGGCTAAGTGCTGTTTTCAAATGTCATAGCTTTACTTTGAATGCTTGCATTAATTGACTTTGCACACAGAATTTTTTTGTGAAATGGAATTATTTCACACAAAAAAACTACCTGGGTCAAAATGATTAGCCCTTAGTCAGTTGTGCGTCCTTTCTGCTGGATAACAGCGTGCAGTTTGTTTTAGTTTTCAACAAGTCTCTGTCGATTCCCAGACCGTTCTTCTGTCAGAAATCTCTCCAGCTGCTCCAGATGTGAGGCCTTCAGTCCACCACACAGACCACAGGCCAACAGGTCAGGAACACTCTGGTTCTTCACCAGGAGCCACCGAGGTGTTTGTTTCCCCTTTTCACTCCCAAACTGTAGAAAACTACAAGAATTCACTGATATTGATTGAAATACTGAAAATGAGTGTTTCATGTTTAACTTGATGTCTTTTGGAGATCATTTCATCTTCCACCTGATGATGAACTGTTCACATTAACAGACATTAGGACCGGGGGGAGCTCCTGCTCCTCCTCCTCCTCCTCCTCCTCCTCCTCCTCCTCCTCCTCCTCCTCCTCCTCCTCCTCCTCCTCCTCCTCCTCCTCCATCCTCACTCACCTTTTACACTCTGACAGGCAGACGACAGAGATTCGTGTGTATTCATGTACATTTTCAGGGATGTAAATACTTCAGTGTCTGTTTTGGGTTTTAGTTAATAAAAAATAAATGAATAAAAATAAACAAAAACCTTGGTCACAATCATCTGCCGGACAGAAAACCAGTCGTTGTGATTTAAACTCCTGAGTGAGTCAGAGCGAGCTGCTGTAAAGAGGAGATCCATGATGTAAGCGTTTTGTGTTAATACTGTATGTGTGTGTGTGTGTGTGTACACCGTACTGTACATTTAAGACCATGTGTATAGAGAAATATTAGTATTGTATAAGATTTATATTATGTGTCATTGTATAGAGCAGGACAGAATCTGTATTAAAAGGTGATCTATCTATTCATGTTTCATGTCATGGTTTTTACTAACGAGGAAATTTAGCGTTTAATGTTTGCGTTTGACCTCTTAAAGGGATAGTTCAACATTTTGTCAAATTGGCCCATTGCCATAACCCCTATAGTCATAGCAGCAGGTTCATTACCTTTAATTGTCGATGCAAGCTATTTTTAGAACGGCGGAGCAGAGCCGTGAGCTGCTCAGAGCTACGCTATGGAGGGAAATACAGAGACTGTTGATGAAAAACTGTCCCTGAAGGCAACACGCATCAGCAGTTTTGCATGAATTTCCCTCTAAAACAACTCTGTGTGGTAACGTTGTGTTATTATCTCATAGCGTGGTGAATGTGCAGGTCACAACTTGTCCACCAGAGCGTTGTGGAGTTGTTGGATTGTGTATTTGATGAGTTTGATGAGGGAAACCAAGAAATCCCATGAGCCTCCGTAGCGTAGCTCTGAGCAGCTCACGGCTCTGCTCCGCTGTTCTAAAAATATCTTGCACCAACAATTAAAGGTAACGAACCTACTGCTATGACTATAGGGGTTATGGTGATGGGACAGTTTGACAAAATGGTTAACTATTCCTGTTTAAAATAACAAAAGCTACATCAGTGTCTGTTGTTTCTGTCTTCCACCTTTATTAGAATATAAATGAAAATATATAATGTCATAAGCTTCAGACTGAATCATCCTCTCTTTAAAAGCAGCCCTTCATCACAACGGCCACTGCTGGGATTCATCCTCGTGACTCAGGACGTCCTTCATCTCTCATCCTCTGCAACGTCCTGTCTCAATCCCTCTTCTCTTTTCTCTCTTTTTTTATTTTGCAGCTGTCCCTCGCTTTCTACATTTCCTGCTTTCCACTCCCCGTTTTCTCTGATCCCTAAATTTAGAAACTCTGTCCCAGATAGTTGCAGTATTTAGTGCTGACTGTGTTGGTGAACCCTCAGTGTGCTCTCTGTGATGTGGCGACTGTGCTGCTAATCACCAGCGCTAATGAAGATGAAACTTGTTAGTCAGGTGGGACTGGAGCGCCTCAGCCTCTTCATGTTTGTTGTGCATTTTATTTTTCCTCACCAGTGTGAATCTGTGTGTTTGTTGCCTTACGGATTCGTGCAGTGCAGATTCCTCCATCCTGCTTGATAATCTCATCAGTCCTCTTTCACACCCCCACGTTTCCTCCCTTGGTTCTCCTCCTCCTCCTCCTCCTCCTCTTCTTTATTCTGCCGGTCTGCATCTCTCTCATCTCTTATCCACACTCACTCACTCCTTCCAGAACAAAGCGAGAGGAACAGCTGCAGTGACGGTGAAGGAGGGAAAGTCACCTTGGGGGTGACAGAGGAACAAAAACATGAGAGTGGGGGAGAGAGGGAGAGAGGGAGGCAGTGTGGAGGGAGATTAGGGGGGAAAGAGGGAAGGGAGGCACAGAAGCTGGCATTGATCATCATATGACTAATAAAGGGACAGCACTGCATCACTGCAGAGAAAAACAAATGCTAATGCTGAGAGCAGAGCGATAAGAGTCTCCGACCGCCGCCGCCGCCACCGCCGTCTGCATTTATCGCTGAGACTGTGAAAACATCTTCACCTCTCTGGGTGTCACCCAGGAAACATCATTTTATTTTATGTCTTAAAGTATTTAAAGCCTCTTCCTGTCGTCTATGATTCATGGTTAAACAGCTCAACCTGTGGCGACCTGGACAAGCAGCAGTGTTTCATATATTTGTCAAATACTTACACCCACAGATGCTTTTTATATCCTTATTTAGACTACATTAGAAACAGGAAATGATTATATAAAATGCTTATGCTAATATTTACCTTTTGCATTTTGAGTTGGGTTTTTTTTTTACAGTGGCGTTGAGAGCTCAACACACAAATAGACAAAACACAAACAACCTCTGTAAATGTCTTCATCGATTCGACAACACACACACGTGTACTCTCTGCAAATACACAAGAAAACTGCCAACAGTGTTTCCTGGGGGACGTTAAAAAGGGACGGACGTAGCAGGGACATGTTCAAAGACATAACAGTAGAGTATCTTTCACATGATAAGTGTTTTTACACTTCCTAAATGAAAACTTGTTTAGTTTTTGCTTCGAACCATAAAGGTCAAACCAATCTGGAACCAGTGAAAAAGCAGAATCAAAACCAAAAGTCATCCATCCATCCACTTAAATTTAATAAACCAAACTAATTTGGAGGCACAGTCCAATTTCCATGAATAAAATGTTTGACCTAAAGGTGCAGCTAATAGAGTGGAAACGTGTAATATAGTTTTGATGAATGATTCATGAAACGGTTCCTAAGAGACAATGTTAAGACTGTTAAGAAAAAATGAACCAAAACGACTAAAAAAAAACATGTTGTGAGTCTGTTCAGAGCTTTTTGCTCAGTGGTTTGAAAAATGATTCTTAACCTTTCCTCTAAGAATTTCCCACATTCATCATTTTATTCTTTTCAGGTTATTTTCTATTTAGAGTCATGGATGAAAAACAATGGATGGACAGAGAGAAGAGAGAAAGGGAGACCGGGACTCGAACCTGTGACTCCAGGACTGAGGCTTGTGTTCAGGCAGAAAAGCACATCCGGCTAAATAACAGTAAAATGTTTTCGTTTTCTTCTCGGCTCCGAAGCTAGCATGGAAGCTAGTCATTAACAGTCACCGAAACGATCACGATTTTTTGTTTTTAATCTTTACGTAACGGTTCTTTAAACGCGCCGAGACGCCAAGAGACGTTGGGATCTCGTCCAATCACGTTTCACTATTTCCATCTTTTGCTGACAGCCAATCAGTCTCCCATCTCCAAAATTTGGCGCAGTGGACCAATCACAGCTCCGTTTCCATCTTTTACTGACAGCCAATCGTGGCCCTTCTCCAAAAATTCCTCGCGCAGCCGCAGCAGCAAGTTTGAGTTTGTTCTACAGGTGCCGGACTGGACCAAACCGGATCGAACCGGTCAGAGAGGAAAACATTAACCGTCGAAATTCGTCTCTAATTTGCCCCCAGAAAGGTAAAATATCACTCACATGTATTTTTATTCAGTCAACTAGATAAATGGCGAACATCGTCGAGGTTAAAGTTGTTTTTTTGTATTTGATCCACCGCGAAAATGTAATCAATTAGCTACACTGGCAATTTGGTTTGATCCTGTAAAACGTGTGTTTTTGCTCTGAAAGATAAAATATGAACCTCAGTAACCCTCAGGTAGTAGGCTAACAACAAAACTAGACACAGAAACCTGCTGTAAATACAGAGAGAGAGACTCAGTAACGGCAGTTGTTTCCAGGGGACGTTAAAACGGTCGGACCTGCTGTCGTTAGCTTAAAAGTGCCTTCACTGATTTATCACCTTTTTCTTTTAGTTATTTTCTGAATTAGATGTGTTGGAGGAAAGACAGAGAGAGACATAGACGGTGAGGTGCCGCGGGTTGGACTCGAACCTGTGACCCGAGGACTGAGGTCCACACAGTCAGTAGCGGTAGAAACAGGCTTTGTGGTTTTATGTCCTCCGGTGGCGCCATCTTGTGTCCAGACGGAGAAACAGCTGCAACTGAAACCGGCTCAAATGTTTCTCAAGGATTCCTCCTCACGGTTTATTTGTTTTTTAAACCGGAAGAGTGAACTCGGCTTCACACCGACATTTACCCCGGGTTAACGGGCCAGACACGGTTAAGTGGTTTTATATCTACGTTGTCTGTCCTGGTAGGTTGTAACGCGCCGAAATAGCTCAGTTGGGAGAGCGTTAGACTGAAGATCTAAAGGTCCCTGGTTCGATCCCGGGTTTCGGCAGCGCATGTGGGAATAACTTTTTAGCTGTGGTTACGGTGACGGTTAGAACTGAAGACAAAAACTGTATAGGCTACGTTAAATATCATTTAACTACACCAATACTTTTACTTTAAAATACTGATATTATAGCATCTGAAATACTCCTCTAACACCCGGAAATACCTCCATAAAAACTAATGAGCTGTTAACGATCAAGTGATCCCTTGTTTTCTGTGGTCGAGTTGCTTTGTGCTATGCAGTTTGCTTTTAACATTATACTATGCTGTTTGCTTTTAACGTTAACAGCAATGCACTTACATGAGGTAATGAGTAATAATATCTACACCTGGTCTCCATTATTATTATCTTCTGTTGAGCTAGGTTTATCTGGGGACAAAAAATAATAGAGGCTATATATCTAGGTTTAGGATTTATTTATCATTTTTATGACTTGTTGATTGTTTTTTCTAACATGTCTTTTTCTTTTATCAGTGAAGTAACAGAACAAACAATGAGGAACAACAAGAGCACTTCGTCCAAGTGGAGTACAGGTGAGTAGAGGTGTAAAGAAGAAAATTAAAGTTGTCTCACTACTACACTATGCAATATGTTAATGTTGGTATTTTACTTTTGTGAGATATTTGGGTTAAATACTTGTTCCTTGTGTCAGTTATCAACAGTTGACCTGATAATACAACAACATACAGTCTGTACATTGAAGCATTGTTGTAAATCAGTTCACATGAATATTCACCAGGGGGCGATCTTCTCTAATAAATCTGCTTTCACTTCCTCTGAAGGCACTCAGCCGTGTTGAGCATATTAACACACTGATTACTGCTAAATATTATATATATGAGTTTCAATATGGTGCAGTTTACACCTACAAAATAAACATGACAAATAAGCCAACTTCTGAATTTGAACATTTGAACATCTTTATGTTTTTTGTTATTGGTGCAACCATAAATGAAAACATCTCCAGCATTTCCAGCGTCTCATTTGTTCTTTATTGTCCTATAAATTGCAGAAGAAGCCAACTACATTGACTGCCTGGACCAGAGCAGCTGCATAATAGTGATATGTGGGACGACTTATCTCCTCCATGCAGCATCATGTTTCTAGGTAAGACAGGTTTATTTGAATATCAGCTTCCACCGTCCAGTAAGAGAACAGTTCACAGTGTTTTACACAAGACAAAGTGCATGAGGACAAGAGAAGAGAGAGACCATTTAAGACACTCTGTTCTTGTCCCCTCCAAAACCCAAAAGGCACTGCAAATAATTTTCATCTACTTGCCTATGTGTAAAATTTCTGTTTGTTTGTTAAAACTGGTGAAACGTGGAAGTGGTGGACTCTGTCATTACGCTCCTAAAATTTGAAGTTAGTCTGGAGCCCTGGACCCTTTTCTAAAAAATACCCTTTTAACCTCCACAAAACGCTGTTTCCATCTGGATGAATGAAACGATAGAAAGCTATGTGGATTCACTGAAACCCTCATCTGCGTGGACGAGCGCTCTGTCTTTATCAGATACAGCAGCTTCTTCATGTCCAGTTTGATTGTGTTCATTACGTCCTCAGTTTGACAACCAGTGTTTTTTTTCCTTTTACCAGACACATGAAGGATTGTATTACAGTAATTGTTGTTAGTTGAAAAAGAGCGACTCTCGGTGATGCGTCCTTTACACACTGCTGCTTCTGATGACATGATCCCATTACACATGGTATTTGTTTATGTTGTCAGTGCATGCTACTCATCTCTGTATATGAATATAGGTTACTCAATGTGAGCGTCTTTATTAGTGGAAAAAGGGTGTGTTTGTGTCTTTGTTGTTGACTACTTCTGCTCTGTTTCCTCCTGCAAAATGTTTGGCTGTCGCCGTCTCCCTCATCCATGTCCAAATATAAAATGACAAAATTGAAGTTCACCTCGCTCATGATGCATTTACATGTAGAGGAGCTTATCTGATTGGTGAAGATCTTAGTTGGCTGTGTTGAACCCACTATCAACTCGCGCCGGTAGGAGGGACGGGAGGAGGGCTCGTTACCTTTGATATAGCGAGTGAGTCTTCTGCTGCTGCTGCTGCACGGTGATGGTCATTCATCATTGACCTTCTCTGGGTCTGTGTCTCAGTCTGCAGACCAGATCCTCTGGTTCAGATCTGTAGTGACTCGTCTACGTCACCAACACACACCCATGTGCTGTTGTTGTTGTTGTTGTTGTTGTTTAAAGTTGCTCTCATTCCTTAATCAGTGCAACACACATGACTCAGTGACTCCTGAGTGACATCATTACTGTCGTTAGTTAGTTCTTACTGAGAACTCACTCAGTCAGATTAGTTGGAGCCTTGTTTTGGATCAGTGCCAGTTCACTGCAGTTTGGTTCAGTGTGTGTGTGTGTGTGTGTGTGTTAGTAGCATTTATCACATGTTAATCCAATCCCTAAATTTCATATTTTGTGCAACCTGACACTCCTCCTCAGTGTCTCTCTCTCTCTCTCTCTCTCTCTCTTTGTTTACCATGGTGACTCTCACTAGCGTTTTTTATATCATGACTAAATTCAAAGAAAAAAAAGCTGCATAAAACAAAGTCTAAAAAACATCACCATATAAACTATATAAGTATAATATAGAGTATCTAGATATAAAGTGAAGTTTCTGTTGCTCTTCCAGGACCTTCTCACCCACTTTCCTCCTGTTTCTATATGTTTTGACCTTTGTACAGTAAACTCTCTCTCTCTCTCTCTCCACCGTGTGTTTTGTTATTTCAGTTCTTCAGACTCGTTTCTTTGCCTGTTGAAGTCGCCGCCGCAGTGAAGACGCTGCGTTTATTTATAACACACCTTTTCCCAGGAGAGTTTGAACCCGGCGCACTCTGAACGCGACACGTGACGCGTCGTTTTATGTGTTTGTGTTTGTGAGGCAGAGGTGGTGTTTGAACTCGTCTTCGATTTCAAAGAAACAAATTAGAGATTCTGTTGAATCAACACAGTTTTCTGAGAAGAAAGAAAAAGAAAGTTGAGCCAAACTTCCCTGAGAGGATTTAAATTCTTCATGATTGACACATTTCAACATATTGAAGATGTTTTTACTTAACAGTGAATGGATGTTTGTTTTCTAAGTATTAATAATGAGCAGCATCACATGGTGAACGTCTGTACGAGGCATGTTTGACATTAGTCAGAGTGAAGCTCCTGCTGTTGTTACGTAACGGACTGTGATCACAGTACAGGACGCTGCTGGTTGTGAAAGACTTTCCCCAAACCCTCATGTTCTTCTCTCTAACTCTGTGTGTGTGTGTGTGTGTGTCTGTGTGTGTGTGTGTGTGTGTGTGTGTGGCAGTGTCACCCACAACTATTTAACTGGTAATTGAGGGTAAAGTCGTGGATTTAGTTGTAAAACGACTGATTCAGAAACAGCTCATTGGCTTCACAGCGTTTTGACACTTTGTGGTCAAGTGGAGATTTTGAAGAGACTTAGTTTGTGTGTGTGTGTTTTGTGTGTCACCGTGTTTGTGTAAGATAATGGAAAAATGAACTTTATCCACTTTATTTTGTGGTTTTTTAAATGATGGTCTTGTAAAGTTAATATTTTTATATTTTTGCGCAGTCGTGAGCTACAACTTTACACCAAGACTGTAGTTTGATGTGTATTTTTACTGATTGTAAATTAAGGTGGAACTCTTTAGGATTTCCACCTTAAAGGGATAGTGCAACATTTTGTCAAATTGGCCCATCACCATAATCCCTATAGTCATAGCAGTAGGTTTGTTACCTTTAATTGTCGGTGCAAGCTATTTTTATAACGGCGGAGCAGAGCCGTGAGCTGCTCAGAGCTACGCTACGGAGGCTCATGGGATTTCTTGGTTTCCCTCATCAAACTCATCAAATACACAATCCAACAACTCCAAAAATGCAGAGACTGCTTGATGAAAAACTGTCCCTGAAGGCAACGTGCATCAGAGGTTTTACATGAATTTCCCTCTAAACCAACTCTGTGTGGTAACGTTGTGTTATTATCTCATAGCGTGGTGAATGTGCAGGTCACAACTTGTCCACCAGAGCGTTGTGGAGTTGTTGGATTGTGTATTTGATGAGTTTGATGAGGGAAACCAAGAAATCCCATGAGCCTCCGTAGCGTAGCTCTGAGCAGCTCACGGCTCTGCTCCACCGTTCTAAAAATAGCTTGCACCGACAATTAAAGGTAACAAACCTACTGCTATGACTATAGGGATTATAATAACCTTATCCACCGCTCCTTGGATTGATTTCTCTTTGTTGGAAACAAATGCACGTGGCGGAGAGGAGGGTTAGAGACACAGAGGAGGAGACACCGCACCTGGAGAGTTCAGGTTTAAAGAACTTCAGGAACAGTATTGTGTAAAAGTAAAGTCTTATTTTCATAGTATTGAAAACTACCAGGTCTAGTCATCTGGTCTGAGCCGTCGTCTCTGGTCTTTGTCCAGTCGTGTGACTAAGACTCTGATGTTAGACTCAGCAGTTCTGTTGAATCTGTACGTCAGCGCTGCAGAGAGAGAGAGGACAGGATGAACGCTTTGTTTCACTGCGCTGATGCTCAGAATAAGCCCACTTCCTGTATTCAACAGCCAGGCCACTGCCCCCCCCCACCCCTCACCCCTCACCCTGAAATGTACTTCCTCCTCTGAGAGCGCAGGTTGAGAAGAGGAAGCGTCTTCTCGAGTCACTCAGCTATTGAAGCTGTGGAGGAAACAGGATGGCCGGCCGGCCGGCGCCCTGCAGTAACTCCTGAGCCGAGGTTAAAGACCAACACAGAGACACAGACCGCTGCTTTCAAACCAGTCGTTATCAGGAGCAGACTGTTGCTGCTCTGTTTCATTACAGGCCTGCTGCCAAACACACAAAGACCAGGGCCGGGTCCCTGAGGTCAGGGAAGAATGAGGCCTCTGTACCTGGTCCAGTCCACCTGTCTGTCCAGGACACCGAGCCATGATACGTCCACTGTTCCAGCCACAGAGAGGAGCAGGTGACAGGTTTCTAGACCAGATTAGACTATAATAAATACAGATGAGATCACAGCTCATGTGATTCCACCTTCAGATGATCGGTAATGTGTGACAGCTGGTGACACCTGAACACACACTGCCCTGTCTTAGTTCTTTGGGAGGACGCTGCATTTGAAGGCCGATTACGTCACAGCGTCGCAACAAGGTCTGTCTCAAATCCAAAGGCTCTTTTAACTCCACCTGTTCTAGGAGACACTGCACCCATCCTTCGTAGCCTCCTGGATCCCACAATCCTTTGCGCTCCATTGATTTTAGTATTAGATTTTTCCAATTCCACTTTTTTTATAGACACCAACTAACACGACAAAATCAAATCAAATAAGGCCTCGTAACATCTGTAACATCTGGTCCATTGTTGAAAGAAGTGACCTGTGTCAGAATCTGGTTTTCCTCCAACGACTCCAGTCCTCTAATCTGACACAACAATGAAGAAAACCTTCTGCTTCTCATCAGGTAAATCAGCATAAAACCACCTCAGTCAAGTTTCCCTTCTCATTTCTCTTTCCCTGCAGTGTCTGCTTTTGATTTCCAGGTGAGTGTAGTAGAGTGAGACTCGGGCCTTTGGAAACGTGCCCAGAAACTTTCTAACCTCCAACCTTTTATGGGAAGTCGTCAGGAAGTTCAGTGGATTCAGGACGGCCGTTACAGAGCAGCTCAAACATTTCCTGTCGGCAAGAAACAATCAAGTGAAACCTGTAGTTAAGTTTAGCTGCAGCCCCTATTCTTCTGTTGTCTCAACATCAAACTGAAAGTATAAATATCACAGCAGGCGGTCCCAGGTGGAAAGTGTTGGGGAGGATATGAATTACTGGTAACGCTTTGGTCTTTCTGTAATGTTTCTAGATCGCCGGTTTCCCTTCTCTTGAATTTTTCCAGTCAGGACGAGGATTTAGTTGAAGAATGATAAATATCCTTTCAGGAATAAAATGTTCAAACCGCACCCTGCAGAAACCCTAGCACCGGGTTAAAAAACACCTCTGGAAAACATGGGCAGACGCCAGGACATTTCATCTTCTTGTACACTATCATGCAAATCAAACAAGTGATTCACTGCCAGCTCCCGTCACAACCCTGGAGGAAAAAAAGAAACATTTAATGACTTGTCTAGGAGTGATTTAGAGTCATGTATGTCTCCTCTTTTCCTCTCCTCTCCGTCTTTCCACTCGTTAACGGACAGCGTTGTAATGCGATATTTACTGAGAGGGACTTCCATGTGAGGGAAGCGTTGCCATTGACCAGAGCATTGGAAAGTGTTTATTTATAGCAGGGACTGAAGCTCAAAGAGCCGTGCATGGCGCGAGGCTGCAGCAGTGTGTCGGCGGGTGGTGTCCCTGTTCCTGTGACCTCTGGAGCGCCGTGTTCCCCCTCGTAACCGTGTCCCGTTACCACAGGGACGCACAACAAGAGGGTGTAGTCCGGCTGCATGTGCACGGCTCCAGTGATGAGGCAGCCGGAGTCACTGACTCAGCACTGACTCCAGCAAAACGCTTTGCTGTGCACAGTTTAACGCAGCAGCAGATGAACGGTTGACGGTTCCTCTAAGTCTCTTGATGACAGGACGAGACGCTGGCGATGCTCCGGGTCTGATGCTTTAAGGGATTTGACACAGAGACAGCAGTGTCATCTGTTCCAGGCCTGTGGCCACGCAGTCAGCCAGGTGACATCAGGTGTGGTCGGACCGGCGGCTCTGCAGATCTGAGGGTTTTTATAACCACCAGGTGAAGAAACCGCATCTTAGCCGGTCACCCATCATCAGTGTGTGTCTGCGTTGATGAAGCCTGTAGTCAGTCGCCGGCTGTTTACACAGAGATCACACAGGAGAGAGTGGACGGGAGCTCAGAGGCCTTCGCCTCACTTTGACAGACTCTACCACATGGTACCGGCTCGACTTGACTCGCCCTTTTTGGGTTTCCATTAGGTAAAATGACCTGCTACTGTTTGTTTTAGTCAAAAGGCAGCAAATCAGCAAGCACTCTCCCAGGTCAATCTACAATGGGTGGAGTTTAATGGAACCGGTGGTGACGTACAAACGTTTCTACAGTAGCAGTCTTTTTCAGTGAAGTCATTTTTTACTTTTTTTGGGACCTCCTTGGTACGGCGGCGACCGTAACGTCTGACCGGTGGGGGGGAGGTGGGGGTGATGGCAAATACCTCCAAAATCAGGCAGGTTTCCAGGATGCCAAGTAGTCTACTCATTTTAATGTAACAATTGCCGTTGACAAACGGTGCCCTACAGATCAGTTTATCATGTATGTAATTATACATCTATATACAGTTCTGTCTATCAGGCTAAACTGTAAAAGCGGTTCTATCATGTAATTGAAACGACGTCCAGAATCGTAGCTGGTGTCAGAGCTGAGTCGAGTCCAGCTGGTACCATGTAGTAGAAACATGGTGTTGGATCAAGTAATTAATCAACCTTCAAATTATTCATCAACATTAAAGCAGAACCTTTGATTGGTTGGAGTGTGGACGAGATCTGGATCTGTCGTCTGTAAAATGATCCTCAGCTAAAACTACCAATCAACAGGGGCGATGCCCTAATTATCCTAATCATCATGATAATGATAATAACTGGAGCCCGAGGCTCGAGGTCGAGGTGACATGAGCTCATTTCACTCTTTTCTTCCCGTTTCTCTCGGGGCCTGAAATCGTTTTGTTGGGTCGATATAATTATCACCATGAACTCGTTCTTTCTGTGTCTCATGACAGAAACGTGTGCGTTCGATCCTACGAGCCGATGGGTGGTGTCGAGTGTCTGCAGGACCGGCGCACATCAGAGGAGACACCTGGTGTCACGTTACCACAGGTCACACACACACACACACACACACACACACACACACACACACACACACACACACACACACACACACACACACACACACACACACACACACACACACACACACACACACACACATCACGTTACACCTGAAGCACCTCCTGTCACCGCTCCATAAAACATCTGCGTCGTCTCAAGCCTGTTGTGACTCTAATTTTCATTTAAAAAAGAAGAAGCATCTGCAAATATCCAGATGTTTGGTTTCAAGTAGCTCTTCACTTTCATTGATTTAATTGAAACATCTGTTAGAGAGATAATCCCTCAGGAGCCAGATGCAGATGTTCATGGAGGAGAATAACATGTTATGTACAGAAACTCTGAACAAGAACAACTAACGCTGCTTTAATGAGCAGTTTCACACAAACCAACACTGTTCAAACATCTACAGTTTGACATTTGATCAGGTGATGTTTTCTCTCCATCAGTGTCATTTCTACCATCAAAGCATCAACACACTGTTCACATTGAGTCTATGACAAATCCATACTAACACAACTTTACACAACCTGTAAGTTAAGATAATTAGTTTAGTTTTATTGTTTGCACTAACAGACATACAGTCAGTACAAATACAAGATCAGTAAAAAAAGACTAAATGTGGGGGCGGTGTTTATCTCAGTTGGTAGAGCACCCGCCCCATGTGTAGAGGCTATAGTCCTCGCTGCAGGCGGCCCCGGTTCGAGTCCCGCGTCGGACGGCCCTATTCTGCGTGTCATTCCCCCGTCTCTGCCTCCCATTTCCTGTCATACTCTCTACTGTCCTGTCAACTAAAGGCATAAAAATCCCAAAAATATACTTTAAAAAAAAGACAAAATGTGCAGGAAACATCATGAAGCCCGATGGGCTTACAAGCGACTTCCCCTTTTAAACCTATGAATAACTTTTCCTAAGACTTTACTCCCCTCTCCCCACCCTATACCCCCCCCCCCCCCCAACCACACATGCTTTTAGTTAGTCAATTAAACTTGACTGAAACATCTTTATATAAAGAACTTCAACTGTGTGATGAGATGAATTTGAATAGGAACGGTCCCTGAACGCACCGTCCTTATTGAGCTCTCAGTGAAGACAGGGAGGAGTCAGGCTGGTGTGATGGACTCTGTTTATTATCATCATTATTACTGTTATAACTATCCTGTAGGTCTGACCCAGTTCATCACCATCACCATCACCATCACCATCATCATCATCATCATCATCACCATCATCATCATCATCATCATTATCTCCAGCCATCTCAGCACCAGGCGGTCGGACACGTCTGACATATAATTATCCCATTCAAAGAATCTCCCAAAGAATAAATATTAGTCAGAGACTCTGTGGTCTCCTCAGTGTGTCTGCTGCTGCTCAGCCTTAATGTTCAGACGTAGATCAGTTGAACCTTATGTAAGCAGGGATGTGTGTGTGTGTGTGTGTGTGTGTGTGTGTGTGTGTGTGTGTGCAGCAGATGTCAGCGCGGTCTCTGACCCCTCGCCTCTGCTTACGTTGGCTCCCTGTGGAGATGTTTTAACGGGTTCCTGGGTCAAAGCTCTGCAGACACACCAGCTGCACATGTATGCACGCATAAGACACACATGCAAATTAAATGTGCATGCAGAATGTATAGCGGTAACACACGTGCATTTGTGCTCATTTTCTTTTCCTTCTTTACCTGATACATTTACTCAGACGTGAGGTGAAATATGCAGCATCATTAGTGTCCTCCTGTTGCCAAAGTAAGCAGAGGCTGAGCGTTGAGTGACAGGTTATCCGACGTCTCAGGTTTCATCTTATGTAAGAGGGAGAGTCCAGGGAGTTGAGTGTGGGCCTCGGTGGGAGTGGGTGAAGGTGTGGCTGCTGTGGCATGAGGAGAACGAACACGGAAGAGACCGGAAAGATGAGACGTGGTCGTCGGAGTGTGAATTCTCCGACTCCGGCTCATCTCTGAAAAAGTGTCTCCATTCGCTGCTGGATGATTTGATGTCACCTGATCTACTGTAAAGTGGCTCCTTGGTGTGTTTTTTTCTATATTTAATAAGCAAATACAGTGCAGAGCTTGTTTGCCTAGAGATGAGGGGCATAATGTTCCTGCAGACGTTTCATAATGAGCTAGTAGATGTTATTCCATACGGATCATTGCTCACAGGTTTAACGTTATAGCTGCGTTTCCACTGAGGGAGTTCCTGGTGGAGGCAGAAACTTTACAGTTACACTTCACGTCCTCTGCAGAGTTAAGACCTGTATCGGATGCTCAAGTTTTGATTGTTGTGAAATTGTTGTTCAGTGTAGAAGCTTTCTAAAAATGTTGGAGTTTAAAAATCCTGTTTATTCAGGTTCAGGGTCCGGTTCAGGTTCAGGTTACTTTATTGATACCCACGGGTTTATTCTGGGGCTTCCCTTCAATCAATCAATCAAACTTTATTTGTAGAGCACTTTTCAATACAGAAAGCATCTCAAAGTGCTTTACATGATAAAAGAAAAAAAACTGAGGACATTTACACACATGCATTCACACACCCCAAAATTAAAAAACTACCTGAGGAGTTAAAAACACTGAAGAAACGCTATCCTACACTCGGCAATTTGTACTTTGTAGTGGGGAAAACACTAGAGAGTGGATAAAAACTAAGATAAAATTGGATGACTCATGTATTTCGGCTCTGTGAGGCTGACACCCAGGTTTGATGTTACCTGTAAGTCTCATAGGCCAATAACAGCAAAACTGGGTGTCACCTCAAATACCCGAGTCATCCAACTTTTTTACAGACTCGCCAGTCAAGTCGACACGGACTGATGAACCCACTAAGCTTCAAAAACAAAAAACAAGTCCTTGATTCAGTCTCTTATAGAGATGTTATGGCCGACGCTCCATGATGCTCCACAACGCCCTGAGGAAAGTCTAGCATTGTCTGACATCTCATTGTTGACCAATAGGATCTACTGATACGGATTACTAACTGACCGATTGCATCTCCATGTTTTCCCATGTTCCTTGTTATAAACTGTTTCTTGTCTTGTTACACAACAACATCTATGTCTCGCTGCCCGTCCCGGCTGAGGGATCCCTGCCGTGTTTCTCACCCTCAGAGTTTTCCCTCAGTGGATGTGAGGGGTCAGAGGTCAGAGGATGTTGTTATGATGCTGTTTAAAGCCCTTTGAGACAAACTGTTGGCTGCACAAATAAACTTGCATTGCCTTTTCTTCCTGTTCTCTGACACAGGCTGAGGTTTACAGTGAACCTCTCTCTCTGTCTCTTCTTCAGAGCTGCTCTGTTTTTAGCTTCACCTCTGAGCGTTACTTCACTGTTCCTCCATGTCCAGTTTACCTGAAGCCCACAGAGGCCTGTCCCACTTCACACCTCCTCTTTTAGTTTAGTCTAATCTCTGCAGTCCAGGCCAGAGCTGCAGCGTTGTCAGGTTGTTGGCGCTGTCCAACCGTCCCATGATCAAGAATGATGTGTTTTATAGGTCAAATATCAAAGGATATGATCGAGGCCACAGTGACTTTGTAACACTTGGCTTTGTGAAAGTAATATTCCCTCAAGTTAGATTGCGGTGGACAAAGGTGAAGGTCAGCTCACATTCTTCTGAATGGAAATCTCACACAGAGCCAGAGGGATTTGTGTTACAAGTGTCAGGAACGCTCAGTCAGACCGGAGGAGAGTTGGCACCGGTTCAGTCTGAAGTCTTTGGAGCATCAGGGAGAAAATGTGGGAAACGGAGATTAGTAAAGAACATGGTGTCTGCCTGCTCCTTTGTCTCCTGCTGCCAAAATTACCTCCTCACTGCTCCCGTTTGCTTTAGCTGGGCCTCCGTCCTGCTCCTCGCCGCAGCACGGCCAACGGACACAGCGCTGGTTGGAAGTTTACAGTCACAGTTGCTCTTCTTGTTCTTCTTCTGGTGGTTCCAGTGCTAGTTTGGAGCCAGAGTCTGACTTAGCACCGGGTCCTGACTGGTCTAAAGCCAAGAACCAACTGCGTCAGAGGCTGGTAGGGGTTACCTGACTAGTACCGCTTTTAGGGATGCACGATATATCGGCATTAATATCGGTATCGGCCGATGTTCGTCATTTTTTAACATATCGGTATTGGTTTGATGAGTAAAATTGGGCAATATCGGCATATATTGTATGCAAAACCTGCAAAGTTGAGGTAATGCAAGGAGGATGGTAGCCTGTAACCTTGTTATTTGGAAGTAAAATACATTCTGAAAATAAAGGACGACATTCAAAAATTCAGTTTGCATGATTTTCAGTCTGTACAAAAATTTATCATCTCAGAAACTTAAAAAAACCCCAACACATATCGATATCGGTAAATATCGGTTATCGGCCATAACAGATATCAATATCGGATATCGGTATCGGCCAAAATTTTCATATCGGTGCATCCCTAACCGCTTTCCCATTGGCCAAAAACCAGTTTAAACCCGCTAACAATCGGCTGTTGGTGGCGGTGGGAAAGGTGCACCGACCCGCGTCAACGACTCGGCAAGCGACGCGGGTTAAAATCGCCTTCAATCGGCTCGGCTCTGATTGGATTGCAGTGGGAACGCCAGACCCGGGTCAACCCGCTAATTTACGTCGCCGGCCGTGTCTCATATCACGTACCAAAACAAAACTCTGCCCGCATTGAGACTGGGATTCGATCAATCGTCACCAGACGCGCAGCGGTGGAAGCGGAGGCCACGCATTTAAAAAGCATCAACTCGCTAATTTTAGTGGGAAAGCGTCTTAACAGGACCAACGTGAAGATATACATGGTATCGTATCTTATTATGTTTCTCTAACTGCTAGTAGGACAATGGATCATTGTTGATCTGTGATCTGTTGGGATCGCTCTCCATGGATCGGCACGCAAGTAGCCCGCGCATCAGTTGATTAACGAAAAGGTCGTGGCTGACAACGGCTAACGGTCATTAGTCGCCGTTCGCTGTGATTACAACGAAGACACGGTTGTTGAAGTTGTATTTTCCAGCTCTGGATCACAGTGTAGGTTTGTAAAGACAAGAGCAGCACCTGCATGTGGACAGTGACATGGACATTATGTCTACATCATACGTATTGTCTACGACAGCGAGCTCGTCCATCGTGGTGGTGGTTCTGAGTGTTACTGGGTCAGCAGCAGCAGAGTCATATAACAGTTTGGTTCTGGCGTGATGCTGCCGTCCTGACTCGGCTCGTTGCCAGTAGAAAAGCAAACTGGTTGTTTGGAGGGAAGCCAGTTGAACCAGTTAAGCACTGGCAGCAGCACCAGGTTTCTCTTGTGGTGCAGAAAGGAGCTGTGACAGTCTGACAGTCGCTCAGGCCCCTCCTCCTTCATCCTGTCCCCTCATTGTTCTCTCTGTCCTCCTTTTGTCTGATCCCTTTTCTTGATCTCTGGGGATTTACCGCCGGTCGTCATGATGGTGGGCTCGGGGTCAGCGTTATGCAACTCTGGGATTATTCCACGGGACAAATGGAGTCGGACAGGCTGAAGCTACAGTACATATAACAGGCCAGAGGAGCAGACACATTCCTATAGAGCTGCTCACACTGCACTTTGAAAAAAGGAACCATGCCAGACCATAACTCCACGTGTCCCTCGTCTCCAGAGTCCTGCTTCTGGTTCAACCAATGACTGGTAACTAGTAGCTCTCTGTCTTCCACCTGGCGTCTCCTGGTGTCCCAGCTCTCGTCTCCATGGCGACGCCGCCACACAAACGTAACTCGCTAACCCGTAACCCGTAATCTCTTGTTGATGACAGATAAGGCTACACAGATATAACCATGGTAACATCATATATCAATGCTTCTCAAAGTGAGGGGTCCTCGAGAGGGTTCAAGGGGGGTCCCCAACTTTTCTTGAAATTTTACCACTTTTTTCTAGAATTTTTTTTATCACTTTCATTATAATTTGAAAAAAACCTTTTCTTATTTTTAGAAATTTTAAAAATTTTCCTAGAATTTTTCTAAAACTTTATTAGTAATTTCTAACCACTTTTTTCTAGAAATCTTACCACGTTTTCCTAGATTTTTTTTTTTTTTTTTACCACCACATTTTTCTTGAAACGTTTAAATTGTACCACTTTTTTCCCCCAAAATTCATGCCTTAGGCCCTAATCTGAAAGTACATTGACTAAAAAAGTAACGTTCTTCAGTCTCGGAACAAATATGTTTGTGTATTTCTGGTGTTTGCTTCAAAATGTGGTCCAGTGGGAGTCCGTGGTCTAATTTGTGTCAATTGAGGGTCTTTGATGTATAGACCCCTTTCCTGTTTGTAAACAATGATGACGTCACCGAGATGCGTGCGCATTCTTGGGACAGAATGGCTGAGTTTGTCAATGTGTGCGAGTGGATTAACTTTAAAAAATGGCGAAAATTACATCAACAAACTAACGCTACCTAATGGTAAGCAACTTCCAGATCCTTATGGAATTACAGAGTGGGAGAAAGACTCATAAAGTGGCCCGATGACCAATAGGATGAGACTATCAGCCCCGTCCCACAGCGCTCATCAGCGGTCAGTGTCACGGAGCAGATGCCGCTCCACGCCGCTGACCCCCCAACCCACCCGTCTTGCAGCCTGAGCCCACACACCGCCTCGACCCGACACCAACGGCCTTTTGTCCGACGAGTCTGTCGCCTCTCGTCGGCCACGGTAGGGAGGAAGCAATGAAACACATCGCCTCACTACTACGCTACTGCCGACCATAGCAACTGACATAACAGAGTGGCGATAGGACTCCCATAGAAACACAGACCAATTGTAAGTCATAAAGCGGTAATAATCGTTGCCATGTACAGTAACCATGTTGACTTAACAAAATAAAATGTATGATTGGTTCATTGTAAAACATTTATTTATTTACGTAAATGTGGTGATTTCAGTAGCTACGTAGCCCAGAGGCAGCCCTGCCCACTTTTCATTAAAACTAATGCAGCTGCCGCACACAGTTGTTGAATTTCATCAATGAGACCAAGATTAATCTCCTAAAAAGAGTTTAACCAGCCAGCAGTAAACCTCTAAAGGGTGCGGGGTCGCCTGGGACGAGGACCGAGGTCTGCCTATGGGTCTGCCCGGCAGATCAGCTCAGTAGACCGGGCTACTGCTCTTGTGACAGCCGCTGCCCCGGCCCCCGCGGTCGCGGCTCACACAGACTCAAAAACCATCGGAGCACATGTCCTAGCAAGCGTTATAAACTGACCACAGACTCTGTGTTAAACTGTGACGTGTTAACAGCGCTAAAGCCAGAATTAAAACAGTTTTTTAGCAGCTTTACTGCTTGGCTGTTCGTAGCGGCGAAATGGCTAATTTCTGTTAGCCAGTCTATGAGGTTTAACATTAACATACGTTAGCATTAAGCTAGTGGGTTGTGACACTGGCTCTGTGTGTTTTGAACGTGTTTAAAACAACGTGGGTTTGATTGAACATCTTTGATATTGATTGGTTTACCCGTTCACACAACACCTGGGCATGTTAATGGTGTATAAAATACAATTATTTAACTAAAAAAACACTCGTCTATGCAGCTACTCGTTCTGTCTTCCGGGTTTTCTGGGTCAAGAATGCGTGCGCATCCTGTGATGACGTAGGCTGGAAACCCATCTATATGTCGCATATGATAAATAACCTTATCCACCGCTCCATGGATTGATTTCTCACTGGTTTCACTGAAAACAAATGCACCTGGAGGAGAGGAGGGTTAGAGACAGAGGAGGAGGAGAGGGTTTAAATCTGCTCATTTCCATAATACTATTAACAATAATAATAATGTGTTTTATAGCAGTGTTTGATGTGAGGAAACTTTATCCGTCTCTTTGAGGTGTTGAGACGTTGCCTAACCTTGACCTTCGTCGACTTTCTTCTCCTCCTGTTGTTCTGCGACAGTCTCCCTGAGCCCGTTCGGACCAGGACTGAGGACCTGGCTACTGTGGCAGAGGCCGGTCCTGGCCCAGATCCCGGGGCCCTCGGGACTCCCATAAACCCATAACCCCCCTCCCTCCCTCCCTCCCCTCCGGTCTCCGAGCCTCACTGGGTCCTTTGGCAGCGCAAAGTGACAGAAAGAGAGCAACGAATGATGGAGGGATTCAGAGAGGAGGAGTGGTTCAGCTCTCACACACACACACACACACATAGATAGATACACACTGGTTGGTGTTTGTTACCCTGGAAATAACTCCTTTATGCCAAACCATCTCAATGTTTTATCAGCCTGCTCTGCTGCCATCGTCACATCCCTGAACAGACGCCAAGTTATTACACCAACATTTCCAACACAGTTTGAAATGAGTTCTCAGGTTTCAGCTGCACCACCGACTCTGGTGCTGCTGCAGAGTTCACAAACTACACTTACTGATGTCTTCTCTCACTTTATCTTACCTTATCTTAAATGATCTGTGTGGATTGGAAACTATAACTATAAGTTACAGGAACTCTCCTGTGTATTATGCACCGACTGCTTCACTGTGAAGTATTATTTGCATTTAAAGTTAGCTGCATAAAACTGAGTGAGTGTGTTTCCACTCATTCAGTCCAACAATAACTAACAGACCTGAAACTTACAGAGAGTCGTAGATCCAGATGTTTTTAATCACTTGTATTATTGATTAGTAATTCTATTATTGAGTCAAGCCCCACAGTTTAACACTGTTTCTACAACATAAGGATTTATTCTCTGCAAAATCTGGTGCATACGTCTTTTCATTTTTCTGAATGATTAATGCAAATGTCCTTAAACCGAATAAATAAATAAATGACTGCAACAACTTCAGTTTAACGTGTTCCTAAGTGTCTAACCCACTAACTAACAGTATGTACTGGACGTCTGTGTCTCGTCTGACGTCTCAGCTGAGGTCTCCTGTGACGCTGGTGGAGGTGAGCGGGTCGTGGACAGTGTCAACGCTGTCGTGGTCACACGCTCCAGCGGTAATCTGATCTACGGTGAAGTAATGCACTCACACCGTCTGTCCCTCTCTGTCTCTGGTTATAACGTCATCATTCTCACGCTGCAGCAGGAAGAGTCTGCAGTCACTTTGCAGTCATCACAGATTGTCATTAACACATTTTCCAGTCACCTCCTCCTCCACAGTCACAGTGTGAGTGTTTCCCCGAAGGGACGTTTGTTTGATCGACTGCTGGGAAGCATTTAGTCCTCAACCAAACGTCAATCTGCTGCTGCGCGTTGACACACACACACACACACACACACACATCCTCCAGCTGACGGCACATCCACATCCACCTGCAGAGGTTTTATCGCTCTGTAGACGTTAAAACTGCAGTCACTTCAGGGGAAATCATCCTCCTCTCGCTCTCATCGTGTTTGTGTGTGTAATGTAGGCCAAGATTCATTTTAGGAAACGATCTCATAAAACAAACAAGCTTTGAGAGTCTGTCAGTGTTCAGAGTGGCACAGAAGGAGCAGCAAGGTTTTAATACATCAATAGAGGAGATGAGAAGCTTATTGAAGTGTTAGATAAGGAAACTGGGCCTGCACCAGATCAGTTAAATAAGCCACTGTTCAGTTTTGAATTGACGATTAAAAAAAAGATTCAAATGTGCAAATTAATTCACCATACAGTTCTGCTGAATAGAATAATAAGAATCGTATTTAGAGCAGACTTTTATTGGACAAATTGCACATGAATAATCATTGAATGAAACAACATTAAACCTTCTCCTCCATGTGCATCTGTTTCCAACGGAGCCGGTGAAATAAGGTTATTTATCATCAATGTTACCATGTGTATATTTCCTCTAATTTAACCCTCACAATTCAGCAACCTTTTGCAATGTTTACATTTATGATTAAAAGGTTTATTTCCACCTATTTTAAATAAATCTGTATTAATTTCATTGTTTCATCACAGTAACAGCAACACTAATGTTCATAGTTTCTTCTGGTTCATATTTATGAATGATGTCGCTGTGTTCAGGTCCGTCTCTGTTTCTCTGGTATTTTTCCACAGACTTCAAAGAGGAAGATGAGACGACGGCTCCTTCATCACAATGACCCAGGTATTCTTTCACCCTCCATCCTTCCTTCTTCCTCCTTCCTCGTCATCCTCCTGCACGCCGTCACTCGGCACTGCAGCGCTCCATCGCCCAGCTCGGAAAATTCCACACTGCAGCAGAGAGAGAGGCAGGTGGATGGAGGGAGGGGGGAGGAGGGGGAGGGAGGAGGAGGTGAGAGAGAGAGCTGAGGAATAATCAATGATGTGAGTTTTTCAATACAGCGTGGGAGGAGGAGGAGGAGGAGGAACACGTTCACACTTTGAATGATGCAAATACTGTAAGTGCGATAGGAGAGGACACGAGGAGGGGGAGGGGGGGGCAGTGGGAGGGGGGGGGCTGAGTGAGTCTGCAGGAACAAGACACTTAATGACACAACTGAGGAAAAACTAGTGGAATGAAAGAGTGAAGCCGTTTTATAGGAGGGGGGTGAACTTTGATGAAATCTGAGCATACAGGCTCCATAAGGTGGGGGGGGAGAGGAGGGAGATGTCGGGGGGGGTGGTGGTGGTGGTGGTGGTGCAGCTTTTTGGTCGTAGTAAAAATCTGCAGAAACGTGAATCCATCATCACGTGTTGAGAGACAGAGCAGCTCTGCAGCCCCCCCCTCCCCCACCCCCCCACCCTCCTGATAGCATTGCACAAGCAGCTCTGATCCACACCCACGTATTCTACTGTTACTGTTACACTACTGACACAGATACAGTCTGTCACTCTGCTGTTTGAAGGCAGAATGAAGACGGATTTATGCAAACGATCAGAGTAAACATGAGAAAACTCCCAACACGGCAGCAGATCTGTTGGTTCTGATCTGTTTGATACAGCAGCAGGTTTGTTGGATTCACATAGAAACTGAACAGATGATACAGATTTACATTAGTTCAGACTTTTTCAGTGTCTTTTTCTTTTGGAGTTCATATGTGAAGATTATACTTTTTTTGAAAGTTTCTACTGCAGTCTCACTCAGAACCATCACGTGATGTTCCTGTGACGTGTTCTTTATTGTTGTGGGTGTTGTCGTTCGACCTGAGCGCCGGAATGACGTCAACCCCCGGCACCGGGCGCTACGGGGGGAGGAGGGGGGGGGTTGGGATGAAAAGAATAACAAGCAGGCTAGATGAACTTTTTTGGATATTTTTCAGTTTCAAAACGACTGAGTGATAATGGCAATAAAGGCATAATCAATAACATTTACTTCATTTATTAATTTAATTAATTAAAGGGATATTTTAACTTTTTTGGGCAAATTGGCCCATAGCCATAATCCCTATAGTTTCAGCAGTAGGTTCGTTAGGTTTAATTGCCGGTGCAGGGGCGGTGCGTGGAGCAGTGATTAAAGCGGCCTCCCCATGTCCTCAACGCAGGCCTCCCGGGTTCGAGTTCCGCGTCGGGTGGACCTGTCCTGCATGTCATTCCCCCACTCTCTGCCTCCCCCTTTCCTGTCTATCTCACTGTGCTATCAAATAAAGGCAAAAAAATATATATATATCGGTGCAAGCTATTTTTAGAACGGCGGAGCAGAGCCGTGAGCTGCTCAGAGCTACGCTACGGAGGCTCATGGGATTTCTTGGTTTCCCTCATCAAACTCATCAAATACACAATCCAACAACTCCACAACGCTCTGGTGGACAACTTGTGACCTGCACATTCACCACGCTATGAGATAATTCCCGTCAACATTCCCGTCAACGTTACCACACAGAGTTGTTAGAGGGAAATTCATGCAAAACCGCTGATGCACATTCCCGTCAAGAACAGATTTTTGGCAAGCAGTCTCTTTATGGCTTTGCATTCAGCACCGTTACATTATCATGTCATCGTGTGGTTTTTACTCCAACCCCTCCCCCACCTGGACAGTGATGTTGGTGAAGCTTTCATGTCGGCTACCTGGTCGTCCTGCTGACAACACTGACACTTCTCTGTTAGTTGCAAAATAACTTCATCTAAACGTCCTAAATACGACAGGAACAGCAGGACACTCAGCTGCCATGACAACAAGGTCAGACATATGCAAACTGGCCACTAACTGGACATCAATCCCCCGAAGTGACCGACGGCCTCCTTCACATTTTTCCGTCAGCGGTTGAAAGAAGCCGTCAGAGGTTCAGTCTGACTCGACACCAAAGTCACATTGAAACACACTGGGAACAACGCGCCACAGAAACAGACGTCACAGATCGATGGACCCCCCCCCCCCCGGGCGCCTGTTCCATTCACACCGATCCAAACGGCTGTGATCAACACATTATTGATCACAGTCGGACAAATGGCTGGAAAACCAGAGAGCATTGTGACACGTGCTGCTCGCGCTCGCTGAAACTGTTCATCGTGGTCAGTTCACATTTTTAGACACCTCTTTATAACGAGGCTAAGTGGCTCTCAGTCTACTTTACAACCGCCCTGTTTCAGGCCTGATTTAATCTGCAGAGCGAGTCGTGCTGCAAGAAGGAGGTCACGCTCGGAGGTTGACTCAGCACATCCAGGTCTGTTCAGCTGCTGCAGAACCAGAGGAGGAGGAATCACAGAGACTGATGTTGGACATTTACAGGTTTATGATTATTGAGGCGTTGATGCTAAAACTTTCAGGTGATTCACATTGAAGAACTGAAACTCAGACTGACATTCAGGGAAGTGAAACTCAAGTTATGGCAGAAACTTTTCGATTTCCATCTTGATCACTTCCTGCATGTTTTTGCTCTGTGTTGACAAAAATAGAAGCAGGAGATGAGAGTTTAATTTGACATGAGCTTATGCTGAAACCACAGTCCGATCGTAAGTGGTTGTTGAAGCCCTGTTTGTCCCTACACGTGCATTTCTGCTCTTATTTGCATCATGGAAATGCCGTCCGACCTCTAGTTTACAGCCATGAATTATTCAGAGTTCTGAAATCCAAACAGCTGACTCCCGTTACAGTCGACCTTCACACACCAGTTTCTGTTTCTGGATCCGTCTGCTGTCCTTCTTCAGAGACACTCCATTGAGGAGGAAAGAGACATATTTGCATAGATACTGATCACTGTCTTCAATTGACTCTAAATACTGTAGCTATGTCTCAATTGGTGGCTTCATCCTTCATTGGACTCATTTGAAGGCCGACGATGTCATAGCGTCACAAAAAGGCCTGTCCCAAATAGAAGGCACCTTCCTCCTTCCTGTTCTAGGAGGACACACCACACACCACACCTATCCCTTGTGGCCTACCATATCCCAAGATTCTTCACAAGCTGTTAAGTACTAGCCACCTTCTTCAAACGGTCTCCGTCCTTCCAGTGGTTGACACAAGCGAGCACAGCTAACTGGATTTGGTTCAACCAGGTCCTCTACGGCAGTGAACCTTTTGTACCAAGGTATCAAGGACCCTTAAATTGACGCAAATTAGACCACGGACCCCCATTGGACCAAATTTAGAAGTAAACACCAGAAATACACAAATATGTGTTCTGAGGCTGAAGAACGTTACTTTTTTATACATTTAAATTAGGGCCAATGGCGTGAATTTTTGGAAATATTTTCTAGAAAAAAGTGGTCCAATTTCTCCCAAAACATTTCTCAGGAGAAGTGGTAAAAAGTAAAAAACTGTAAAACATTTTCTTGAAAAAAAGTGGTAAAATATCTAAAAAGTTTGAAAAAAAAACTTCTAGAAAAAAGTGGTAAAATTTACTTTTAAAAAAAAGTTTAAAAAAAAAAAAGAATATAGAAAAACTGGTAAAAAAAAAAAAAAAACTGTAAAAAAAAAAGTGGTAAGATTTCTAAAACAAAAAAGTAAAAAAAAAAATCTAGAAGAAGTGGTAAAATAAAACTTAAAAAAACCTCTGGAAAAAAGTGGTAAAATTTCAAGAAATAAATTGGGGACCCCCTTCAGATCTCTCAAGGACCCCTAGGGGTCCCCGGACCCCACGTTGAGAACCACTGCTCTACGGTGCATTGTGGAGCTGTACCTCATCTCATGGGCTGTGCCATAGTTTGGGGTTCACCACAAACACATGAATCACCTAGCATGCTAGTGATCTCCACCTAGCCCGATGCGAGGAGCTGTGGAGCCGGTGGAAGTGTAAAAAAACGTGTTGATTGCATTCGGACACAATCAGGAAACGACTCGACCGTCCCATTTACCAACGGTCGACGCTGCCTCCAAAGCCGTTGCCTTGTCGACCTTGTAGGCAGCGACCTTGGAAGTATCCAGCCCCTGACTTTGGACACGGCTTGTGAATGTGTAGAATGGAGGCACTGAACTACTTTAAAGTACAGACTAAAGGTGGATGTAACATCTGTAACATCACTGAGCTTTTCAGTAGTTGTCTTTGAAGCTCAGATTCAGCTGCTGCACCTTCACGTTCTTCAACAACTAACACTAACGAAGTCGAAACTAACTCT
Source organism: Decapterus maruadsi (assembly GCA_030347415.2). NCBI lineage: Eukaryota > Metazoa > Chordata > Actinopteri > Carangiformes > Carangidae > Decapterus > Decapterus maruadsi. The sequence goes on from CM064896.1 coordinate 1,279,013, forward strand.
TCCACCAAAGACAGTCTTTCAACGACTGTCGTTAGCATTGGGAGCACAAAGGGAACAAATGACATCATCACCCTTGTGATACACCCACACAAGAGGTTAAATACCTGGGTCTCCACACCAGAAAGTTGGACCAGTCCCAGCCTGGTCAGATGCTACATGAACTGATGAAGCCTCTTGGTTGAGAGGTGAAACGTCTTCCCAGACAAATAACCTCTCGGCTATATTGTAAATGAGGTTGTTCCTCAATATATCTCCGAGACTAAATAAAGGTTATGAAATGAAATGAAATGAACCAAGTCCAGTTGCGTTCGATTTAAAAGTCCCTTTGAAATACTATGACCTGGACAAATGAGAATATGCACAGGCATTCTTCAACAACTAAAATGTTCCAGAATATCTGATTCAACAAGTCGCAGCAAAGTCTGGTAGCTCCGAGTTTTTACTCAACCGTTGCTTTGTTTTTGTATGTTTTTGTCTTGTTTAGTTTGTTTGTTTAACCGCTGATGGAAATTTCTGTGGGGAAGAAAATCCTTTACAGATTGAGAGGAGGAATCATCTCGTTTTGGAGGGAGTTCAGGAGTTTGTTCAGGAGAGGAGCTTCTGTCATTGACAATGGAGCGGGTCTGGAGGATGCCTCCCTGTTCCAGCTGAGATGAAGAGGTGTTTTCTTAGTTGCCGTGGTGCTGGTGGTGGAGATGTAGCCTACTGTAGGTCATTTATCATGGTAAATATCAACTCTCTGCCCAACAAGAGTGATGATGAGCTGGAGATGTTGAAGACTCAGAAAGTAGAGACATGCTTTCATACCATAATATCCTGTCTGGAACTGGTTTGTGGACACTCACCTTCCTCAATGATGCATAAATTCAACCTTGATAAAACTGAGGCAGTCCGACTTCAGTCCAGGGAGGTATTTGTTGTAGGGATCTATTTTGTACTGTTTGGGCTGTAAAGATGTTTATTGACTCATTTTTGGGGGGGCTCCAGGGGCCAATCAAACAGCTACAGTTTCTGGCCTCCTCCATCTCAGCCCTGGAGGTCAATGCTCGACTTCAACCCACTTCCCTTCACTGTGCTCCCTCATAAACCCTGAAGTGAAACCATTAGACACGTCCACAAACTGTATCTCAGTGTTTCTCAGAAAAGTCCTACCAGGAATCTGCTTCACTTCCCGGATCAGAGGAGGTCGTGTCTCGGTCTCTGTGTCTTTCCCTCCTGACTCAGACTAAAAAAAAACTCTGGGATTGCATTTTGGAGTGGATGCTGATGTTAATGACATTGGCGGTGACTCACTCAGAATCAACAAACCCATCTGGACGGTGAATTAAGCAGCTCGTTAAGGCCTCGGCCGGGAAGCAGCACATGTCGGCTGCTTCGTCCGCTGTTCGGACAAAGGACAGAAACTGGTGACCCGGAGCTGCTGCATTGACGGCTCATTGTTGATTAACAGCGCTGGGACCGACTGGGACGTATTGACGGTCTGGTGTCTCATTACAATGGCACTGATCATCATGTGGCGGTCGGGACTGTTGAAGGCGCTAATTAAAACCAAATTAAACCTGGTTTGATTTTATCTGAGCTGATGTCGTATCGATGTCGTGATCCAGGACACGGAGCCCGTCTGTACAAACCCTGTCTCTGTCCGTCCATATCCGACACTAACATTCACTTGGGCTCTCAGATGAACTGATGAACACATGGTAGCCAAAGGTACAAGGTCAACTCGGCGACTGCATCCTTCAGAGGACGCAGTTGAATACGACAACGTTGCAGCGTCGCAACACGGCCTGTCCCGATTCAGAGGCTTCTTTAAATCCGGCCTTCTCTTCCTGGTTCTAGGAGGTCGGGGCGTAATTTCTAATTTAATTTGACCTTTATTTAGGTAAAAAGAAACCTGTTGTGATCAAGATCTCATTTTCAAGGGCGACCTGGCCAAGAAATCAAAACAAACATCCATAAGATACAAATACATTACAATAAATAGAGCCACAGTTCAATATAAGTTAAAACAAAGGGGAGTCCTTCAGGAAACAATGGAAGGTTTGGATGGATGGATTAAAAGACTTAGATCCTTTACTGTCATTGTCATAATAACACAGTTACAACTAACGAGATATTGTTTAGAGCAGCTTAATACTGATGCAGAACTAGTGCAAAAAGCATATTACATTACATTAAAGGAGTCATCACCCGGAAATCGCAATTCCTCTTGTTAAAACATGCATATTGGTGTTTGACCTCAGTTGAAACTTGCCTGAAAAGCTGGACTTTGAAAGCGGCGCCGTTTTTTCGCTTCGGCTCTTTTTCCGAACAGGAATAGCACACAATGGTGTGCCTTCCTAAAGCAGGAGATTTAGATTCTGCTCCTACGGTGACCTCACCGTGGAGGCTACTGCCTCTTTCACCACCCAACCCCGGCCCGTCCGCTACCTGACATCGCTTTTGAGTTGCCAGGGGGCTGTTTATGTTTTGAGTCTGCATGCAGGCAAGCCCCCCCCCCCCCTCTGTCCTTCCTGCGGCGAATCAACACGCGCCTCATACAGTGCACATCTGGACCAGATCCGGACCAGTCAAAACCTCACGCGTAATCTCGCGTGATAAAGTCGCGGTAGGAAAAAGGGTCAGAACAAGCTCAATGTTTGATTAAAATTTTTTTTTTTTTTTCTAATAAGTTTTACGAATTGATCCAAAGTGATCCAAGGGGGGCTGGATACGTAAAAAACCAGGTGATGACTCCTTTAATGTCCAGAGGAGGATACGAGTTCAGACATTTTCAGTTTCAAATTTACAAATTTTCATCTGGTATTAATAAAGAAACCTTGACCTTAAAATGTTTGACTTCAGATGTTTGTTGCATTCGGACGCAGTCAGGAAATACTCTGAAAGACCGACGGTCCCCGGCCGCCTCCAGCGCCGCTGCGATGGGACTCAGCCACTGTTTTTGGCCTTTGTGTATCTAAACTATCAAAGCTCAACTTCACCGTGAGAATCATTAAGTTCTGTAAAAGCATGAGATTGAAGTGTAACTCAGGAACAAGCGGCTCATTGTGACCGGTGTTATCTGGTTGGTCAGTGAACTAACACTAATCCTGAGTGCATGTAAACTGCAGCTGGACGACCGCGAGCCGCTCACTGTTTATAGTGACACACGTGGTTTATTCACGCGTTGAAACCAGAGATTCAAGCTGATTTTTATTACTTGTGTAAATGTGACTCTTTTGACCCGTTTTGCCGTTCGGCCCCAGGTCGACACGTGTTTCCTTCTCGTCTCGCTCTCTTTACGAAGCTCGGGGATAAATGCAAATGTCAATTGAGCCAGAAACCTGATCTGATCTGTGCAGTTTCTATAGCAACCTGGTGACCGTCGGCCAATCTCAGAATCTAACAAACACATTGCTTCACTCGCTGAATTGCAGATTATAGTTTTTAGCAGCTCTCAGACTGTTGCAGATTAGTTGTTAGAGATTATTGTGGGAGAGTAAAAGCTGGGCTTCTGTCTGGAGAAACAGGTTCATCTGCTCCACTCAGGTTGTTACAGGAGGAGAAGAAGATCTGCTGTTAATGGAGTTATTGATCAGTGATCAGTGAAGCCTCCGTGCAAACAGAGGCAGCTGCAGACGAGGACGTGACTTCATGCTGCTTATCTCACAGTATCAAAGCTATAAACCCTCCTCCCAGCATGCACCTGCTCGTTTTCCTACCCGACCTACGACCTCTGTCAAACCCTGGATGTTAATGTTTTTTAATCATGAGCAGCACCAATCAGATGTACAGTATCTCTGTGTTCCCACGGCGCTGCCTCGTGGCACCGCTTTGTGTTTTTAGGGGAAAAAACACCAAGTTATTTAGGTCAAAGCTGCAAAAACACAGAACAGTGATGTCAGAGAAACAACATAATACTATAAACTAGACTGTCCCAGATGTTGTTATCAACAACGGTGCGTGTGCGCTTGTGTGTGTGTGTGTGTGTGTGTGTGTGTGTGTGTGTGTGTGTGTGTGTGTGTGTGTGTGTGTGTGTGTGTGTGTGTGTGTGTGTGTGTGTGTGTTGCACTGCAAAAACTCCAATATCTTACCGTGACTATTTGTCTAATTTCTAGTCAGAATGTCATTTCTAGTCAAAGTAAATCTCATTATACTTCCAACACTTTTTACTTTTTCAAGCCTAGTTTCACTTTTTTTCACCATTTTTCTCACTAAGTAGAAAAATCTGAACGTGGAGCAAGTTTTTCTTTCTTATTACAAACACAACAACCTGCTTCACTGGCAGATTTTTAACTGATTTACAGTGAAAATGAGTTTGAAACAAGTTCATTTTTAGGTGATGAGTCTGATTTAAAGTGGAAAGAGATTAGTTTTGACACGAAATGAGACAAATATTCTTGGAAAGATGTAGAGTTTTTGCAGTGTGTGTGCGTGTGCGTGTGTGTGTGTGAATATGTGTGTGTGTGTCTGCAGGACGGCCTGTTCTCTGAGTCAATGTAAAGTCATGGGGTTTAGATACAAGTCAGATTGGATTCACTGGACTGTTACATAACACAGTGGGAGCACCACACTGAACCTATAGTCCCTCCTCCCCCTGCAACACACACACACACACACACACACATGGCTGATATGTGCGGGAACAGCAGAAGAGTTTCACATCTGCACCGAGAAGAAAAACACGCTGTGAGTGGAGCCCGGAGTGGGCGGAGCCCCAGGAGTGGGCGGAGTCCCAGATCAACGTGTTTACACTGTGTTTTTTTCTTCTTTTTTTCAGTAAAACCGAGCTGGTGCACGGTGGAGTGAACCCACGGAGGGAGCACGGCGTACAGAGGTGAGGAGGACGTTCACCATCCAAAAATAAATCCTGGTTGCACTTTTGCACCAAACAAACAAACAAAGAAAAAAACACACAAAGCCAGCTCTTCATCTCCTGCTCATTAATCTGAGTTTCAGCTTTTGTCCCCGACTGAACCCACGACCCGCCGTCCAGATGGAGTCCAGAAAACTGTCTTTACTCTGCAAAAACTAAACCCTACCAAGAATATTGGTCTTATTTCTAGTCAAAACTAATCTCATTCTACCTAAAATAAGTACATTTACACATGTTATACGTTAAAAAGCAGCTTGTTTTTAGACACTTTTTACTTTTTCAAGCCTATTTTCACTGGAAATAAGTAGAAACTCTGATAATGGAGCAAGTTTTTCTTTCTTATTACAAACACAAAAGTGAAAATGATCTAAAAACAAGTTAATTTTTATGTGATGAGTCTTATTTAAAGTGGAAAGAGTTTAGTTTTGACTAGAAATAAGACAAATATTCTTGGGAAGATGTAGCGTTTTTGCAGCGTGTGATTGTAGAACCAGAGTAAAGAGCAGTAACCGTGGCGACGGTGCAGCGTCCAGTGAGAAGCTGCAGAACGTTAACGTGACCTCATGAACTTCAGCTTCTAGGAAGTTCCTTCAATGGTGAACGTCTCGCTGCTCTGTTTGTTTTGGCCTGAATCCTCGGCGTGCACGAGGCCTCGGCTCGCACGAGCGCGTCAGTGTGTGTGTGTGTGTGCATGGGTGTGTGTGTGCGTGCATGAAAATCAAAATATTATGGTTCCAGATTTTGTCCGTCTCCGGCTGCACGTGACGGCCGCAGCAACACGTGGAGGAGTGGGTTTGTTTATGTAAAGACTTCTTTTTTTTCTTTTTTCTTCCCTCCCTCGCTCACATACTTGTGTCATATGGAAGTTGTTAATGTACAGTGAACTGTGAGGAAACACAGAGCTGCACACACACACACACACACACACACACACACAACAACACAGTAACACACATCAGCTTGTGGAGGTTTTAGTGTTTACACCTCGTCCTCTGCTGCAGCGCCGCCGCCGCCTCGGGGAAACATACCAGAGATAAAGCTGCTCATGTTCACCAAGAAAAAAGAGAAAACTCTCCTGAAAAGCTCATGTAGGCCATGAGGTTAGAAAGTTTGTTTTCCTTCTGAGCTGAGGCTCCGCCCCCTGAGCTGCAGGACGGAGGCCAAGCTGCATGAAAACAAATTCATACCAATGTGTTTGTTAATCCTGAACACTGAGTTGTGTTGCTGTTGTGTTGCTGTGTTTGCTGCTGCAGGCCTCGCGGCTGATCAGCATGTCAACGAGGGTTTGATCTGAACTCCGTCATCCTTCTTCTCTTCTCTTCCTCTCACGCATGTTGAGGATTTTATACATATATACACACGTTTACATCCAGTTTTGCAATGTTCCTGCGTGTGTGTGTGTGTGTGTGAGCGAGCGCATGTGTTTCTGTTGCTCTCAGGAAACCACACGACGTCGCAGCGCGCTCCTAAATAGCGAGCGTGTTGACAGCAGCTTGGAGCGAGCGCCGCGGCGCCGCAGAGCGCCTCGGCGCCGCCGCAGAGCAGGGATCACTGTGGCGTTTGTTTAAAGGAGGAAGAATCTTCTGTAAACTCCGAGCCAGAGACTCTCTGTTTAGAATCACACCTTCTGTTCAACACAGTCGTACGTCTACAGTAACAGGTCGTCTGTTGGTTTGAACAGTTCAACAAGTGGAAGATGAAACGATCCAGAAGACATGAAGTTAAACATGAAACTCTCTTTTTATCAATATTTTCATCAACATCAGTGTTTTATTGTAGTTTTCTACAGTTTCAGAGTGAAAAGGGAACCAAAGCAGCAACAGGACGGTGATATCGATTCATTGATGTTTTAATGTTTATGTTTATTTCTGTGTAGAGCAAACTCTTTCACAACCAAGTCAATTGGTGTTAAACTAAAAAATATCCTTAAATGGCAGTTTGAATCATCAGTTAAACAAGTGGAAGATGAAATGATCTAGAAGACATAAAGATGACACATTCACTTTTATTTCCATATTTTCCATGTTCAAACTGTCAGAAAAGGAAAAAGGTCTGAACGCTGCAGCGCTCCCATTCACAAGGATCTTTTAGTACAAAACTAATGTTGCAAATTCTCCACAGATGGAAAAATCTACCTGTTTATTATTAAAAATAGTCACATTTACATTAATGCACATTTATTTATTTAAGCTGCTCCAGAAGTAAACAGAGCAACAGCAGTGGTGAACATTCAAAGATCAATGAATCAATATCAGATCTTTCAAATACAGATCAGTGTGTTTTTTAACCCCGTCCTGGTCAACAGTAAACATCTGATTCTCCTGTAGCTCCGTCTCCTGGCTCTCATCCTGCTGCTGCTGCTTTGGTTCCCTCTTCACTCTGAAACTGTAGAAAACTACAATAAAACACTGATGTTGATGAAAATATAGAAAAAGAGAAAAGTTTCCTGTTTAACTTCATGTCTTTAGGAGATCATGTCTGCTCACAGACATTCAGACCAAAGCTCTGCGTGAAGACTCCGTATGAAGCAGACAGATGTTTTCTATCAGAGTCGGGTCTAGTTTTGAAATATTGAGGGTTTTGTGCGGTGAATTCCTGCAGCAGCTGTTGAACAGAACAAGAGGAGAGTTCTGAGTTCTGCAGCAGCGTCGTCTGACACTGACATGATCTCCTCGGACTGTGACGAGGCAGGAGAGGAGGGTTCTGTCTGAGGCCCGGCACGTGGACCAGACGTTGGACCGAGTCCACACGCCGCATGCAGCCGGAGCCGGAGCCGGAGCCGGAGCCGGAGCCGGAGCCGGAGCCGGAGCCGGAGCCAAACAGATCCTGGACCAGCCTCATGGAATCTAACCTAATTATGTTTCCAGGTCTGAGGGGAAATCAGAGATCAGGGAGGCGGCGTCGGAGCACAGCATCATCCCACCGTAGGTCGCTGCTCCTCCCACAGGGCAAAGGTCAAAGGTCAAGGTGGGATTATAGATACAGGAGGGGGGGCAGGGGGGGCAGCAGCAGCAGCACCAGCAGAGAGGAGCCGGTGTGAGGCGACGCAGGAGGAGGAGAAGCTTCTCTACTTTCCTCTGGAAATATAAACGGTGTCTGATCAGCAGCATCTTCACAGTGAAACCTGGAGTCTCTTCCCACACAGAACACACACACACACACACACACACACACACACACACGCTCTGTCCTCTCCAGGCTGTTCCCATGACGACGTACCAGAGCATTGATCTCCCGCAGCAGAAACTGGGCCACAACACCGAGACACAAACACAAACTGGTTTGTGCTCCGTCACGTCTGCTTTTACAAAGTAACTACATCATAAAAGTAACTCATTACCTGCAAAAAGAACTATTTCATTACTTTGTTTTTTTACAAATAAAATGCTGAAATGACTTGGACTCCTCCTCCCTGACGCTCCAGTTTATCAGGAACCAACTCACTCAGTATCCCTCCTCACAGACCGGCGGAGGGATACGAGTGAGTTCTAGATGGAAACAAAACAAACTACACTTTAAAATGTGTATTATTATTTTGTGACGGGATTTCTTGAGTCAAGTAACGGAGCATTTTATTATCAGTAACGGTGTCATAACTACGAAGGAGTATTAGGGCCAACCACAAAAAAAAAAACGCACAAGAAAAAAAAAGTCAAGCAAAAAAATTCTTTTTTTTTATTTTTTTATTTTTTTATTTTTTTATTTTTTCTTGTGCTGGATTTTTTTTTTTTTTTTTTGGGCTGACTCCTTCATACATAACGGAGGAAACAGTTACTGTTTTCATTACTGTTACAGAAAAAAGCAGTGTGGTTATTTCATATTGTAGTTATTGTATATGGTTGTTGTGTTAAACAGTGTTTTCACTGTTACAGTGTAACATTGTGTATTGCTGTCATTGGGCTCAGCGCAGCAGCAGCAGCAGCAGCAGCAGCATTAACAGCATTAACAGCATTAACAACACTGGGTCGAGGTCTGAGCTCCGGCTGATAACAGGCTTTTTATCTGCAGCTACTTAAAGGCTGCACAGAATCTAAACACTGCAATCAGCAGCTGTTGTCGAAGCATCTGGTGACTGCATGTGTTTATCTCTGACACCGTGTGTGTCTGTGTGTGTCAGTGTGTGAGTGCTCCATACACCACACATATAAACTTGTGTGTTGTTGTTTGTTTAATGTCAGAGCTGTTTTCTACTTTCACTTCAGTAACGGTCACATGACGTGTCTCGTGTCCTCCAGGTGGCCCAGACCTGGACAGGAAGTGGATCAGTCTGGCCTCGGTGCAGCTTCAGGAATGTGTCATGTTGAAGAATCTGAGACGAAGCTGTGAAGTTAAAGGTGGAGTCCGTCTATAACACAACATCCAGCCTGAGCCTCCATAGACTCACCGGTCACCAAGCTCCTCTGTCTCTAACCCTCCTCTCCTCCACGGACCCCCACTGGACAAACACCAGAAATACACAAACATATTTGTTCTGAAGAACGTTGTTGTTATTTTTTTAGTCACTGTATACGTTCAGATTAGGACCAAAGGCGTGAATTTCTGGAGAGAAAAAAAAGTGGTACAATTTCTCCAGGAGATTTGCTGCCAGATGTTCAAACATCCAGTGGTTTACGATGACCAACCAACATCTGGCAGCAGATCTCCATCAGCTGCTGAAGCTGCTGCTCCAACCAGGACCCTGGGGTCAGGACCAGCAGGACCAGCAGGACCAGCAGGACGGAGCTATCTGGATGGTTCAGAGTGTGTGTCTTGGACCAATCAGAAGTGAACTCTATCCACCGCCATTATATGAAAACCCGTCACCAGCTGGACCCCCCCTGACCCCCCTGACCCCCTGACCCTCCTGACCCCCCTGGAACTCCTACAGAGACTCTGGAAGTTCTCCAGACCCTCCTTGGCCTGACGGTGAGACGATGATTGGTGAATTATCAATTTTGGGTGAAGTATCCCTTTAACCAGCTCTGTTGCTCTGGGAGCCGAGGGACACATGGAGCCGAGTTCCTCTTCAGTTTCATCTTAACGGACATTTTTATTTAGTTCAATATTCCTCTAACTTTTGTCATTATCACTCTGACCTGTGTGTGTGTGTGTGTCTGTGTGTCTGTGTGTGTGTGTGTGTGTGTGTGTGTGTGTGTGTGTGTGTGTGTGTGTAGACAGACGGACTGTTGACTGTAACCAGCGTTATTAGCAGCTCAGCTCAGTGTGTGTGTGTGTGTGTGTGTGTGCGCGCAGCAGCTCTCGTCCTTCACGCTGTCTGTTTATTTAATCTCTGACTCACGTTTTATGATTGTATTTACTCGAACCAGACGCTCCCATGAAGGACTTTCAGAGTCGTATTCTGTCACACACACACACACACACACACACACACACACACACACACACACACACACACACACACACGTCTCTGCTGTTGCACGTTGCAAACAAACATCCTGGTTGTGATAAACTGAACAGTAAAAACCAATGTTTCTGATGACGACGCCTCCGTCCAGATGATGGGATTGTGTTTTATCAGATTTTCTCTTTTTCCTCCATCAGATCTTATTTCTAGTCAAAAACAATCTCATTCTACTTAAAATAAGACTCGTCACAAAAAGCAGCTTCTTTTTAGACACTTTTTCCGTCTTTCAAGCTGATTTTCACTTAAAGGGATAGTTCACTCAAAATTCAAATTTCCACGCAGCAGGATTTGTCCATATAATGGTTGTGAATGGACACCATGTTTCTTTGTCCAAAAAGACACCAACAAACATCCAGATCCCTCCATACTGCTGGTCTGTAACGTCCCTCTGGTGTTGAAGCCCCCACAGGAGAAACTGTGCAGAAAAAAATGAAATAAGTCTATATTTTAAACTTGTTTGTTGCAGAAGCTCCCAGAGTCTCAGTTCACTGCTCTTCCTGACGGAGGAACAGTTTCTCCTGGTGGGGGCTTCAACACCAGAGGGACATTACAGACCAGCAGGATGGAGGGATCTGGATGTTTGTTAACATCTCAGAGAAGGAACGGAGGACTCTGAAAACTCTCCCAGCTCTTAGTCGACATGAGGGGGAGGAGATGATGAGTGAAATTTGAATTTTGGGTGAACTATCCCTTTAAAATAATCTGATAGTGGAGCAAGTTTTTCTTTATTACAAGCACAAAAAACCTGCTTCGCTGGCTGATGTTTCTACTTATTTAAAGTGAAAATGATGTAAAAACAAGTTAATTTTTCTTTCTTTCTTCTTATTTAAAGTGGAAAGAGTTTAGTTTTGACAGAAATGAGACAAATCTTCTTGGACAGAGTTTGAGTTTTTGCAGCGTGTGGTTGTGTTTTTATCAGTGTTGTTTCTGTCGTGTGATCAGATAAAGCTTTTCTTCTCTTTTCCTCCGTCAGACTCGGTGTGTGTTGAGGAGTAAACAAGCTCGTCCTTGACTCAGCCTCGGTGTGTGTCACCCAGCGCCAACAACGCTCACTCATCACTATCAACACACTTGTATTAAGCTGAGTGACCGGCAGCAGCGGTAAATGAGGGCGCCTACAGCCCAGCCCCCTCCTCCCCCCTCCTCCCCCCTCCCTCTTCACACACAGCCGACTTCTCATACACACCCATGTTCCACTTCCTCACGTGTCTGGGAATGAGGGGGCGGGCCCAGATCCACGGAGAGGTGGAGAATATAAAACTCACTCACTCTGGAGTTTCACCCTTTGTGTCCGACAACAACACACCATATGAACCCACACAACTCACACAACGCACAACTCACAGCTCAGCTCTGGTGTCGTATCAGTGTCGGGGTGGGACGACGGGTTCACCGCCTCAAAACGTGCAAAAACAACAACAAGAGGAAACTGTGCAGAGATCAGCCTGAAGCCTCGGTGCAACAGTCCAACAAATCACCAGCATGAGAACAACAGTCACTTTATCACCGTTGAGACTGATGTGATGTTTGTAAAGTCTGTAAAACCAATGATTGGACAAACATTATTATTTCTGTTTGCACATTTTTGTTATTAGTCTTATCATAAATTGGCAGAGCTAACTGTTAGCTACCTGTTTAGCTTTAATAACTCAATAAACGGTCCATGAATAAATATTTTCTCCAGCAGATATCTGAGTTCCAACATGACTGAGCTACTGGACTAGTTTCATGTCGTGTCCCACAACGAGAGGGTTTTAACAGCGGACGTCCTGGTGTTAACTTAGCTGCTGCCATTAGCTTAGCTACCGCTGTTATGGTGCGTTCAGACCAAAAGCGTCGGAGGCGTCAGCAGCATGAGCAGCAGACGCTTTCAACGCTCTGTTCAGGTCCGGCGGCGGCGGCCAAAGGGGCGGGACTTTCAAGCAGCGCGGAAGATGTGTCCACTCAGGCGCTCTCAATTTCTCCCTCCCGGTCTGCAACTGGCTGCCGCCGCCGCCGCGACGCTCCTCATTTGCATAAAGTTGAACTTCCCTCAACTTCTAATTTGACGCTCTCGCCGCAATTCCGCGCGTCAACGCTCTCGACGCCCCTCAACGCCAGTCTCAATTGAAAATGAATGACTTCCGGCCGCCGAAACGCTCCCGACACTTTCGGTCTGAACATACAGTTAGCTTAGCTGCCGCCGTTAGCTTAGCTGCCGCCGTTAGCTGTCCCTGTCAGCTGCAGCCATGATGCTTTCTAGACACTGTGATTCTCCCAAACTGAATAAATACAACACACAGCAACACAAAACACACACACAGAAATAGTAATGTTTCTTCAATCATTTCAGATTTGTCTGAACGGTGACAGCGGCGTCAAAAACATGATATAGCCTAGCTAAACTCTTGTTCGTTACTAGGCTACTGTTCTCATCCAAATGACAGCTGGTTTTCTACCAGGAAGTCGTGATAATATTTTACATAAATACACTTTCATCACTAAATGTAGAATAGAACATGTTACCAAATACATTAAAATGAAAATGTCTTCAAACAAAATCAGGTCACGTCTTTTTGCTCCTGCTGTTAAACACACACACACACACACACACACACACACACACACACACACACACACACACACACACACAACCATTATCAGTGTGTTGAGGGACAGTCGGTCGTCCACCAACCAGAAGGTCAGTGGGTCGATCCCTGTTTCAGTCCACATTACCCAGCGTCCTTTGCTGTCTCCTCCGTGTGTGGATGTGTACAGTAGATACTAGAGGTGAGAAAAATCAATTCCTCCTACGATTCTGGATCGATTCATAAACTTCAACTTTGCCGTTACGTTTCTGCAAACAACTCTCGCTGTTACTGATAAGATTAAAATGCTCTATTGAATGTCTGCGACCAGGCTTCAGCCAATCAGCAGCCTGATCCATCCTCTCATCGATGAAGAGGACAATCAGTGTTTGGTTTTGTTTGTTTGTTTTTTTGCAGTTATAAATCACACATAGTGATTGTTGCTGAGATGGAGGTCAGATCTTCACATGTTGGACTGTTTTCAGGAGTGCAGCCAAACACCAGGCTGAGCAGACGGATCCTCAGTCTGTGGAGCTGCAGGTGGACTTTTGTTCCAGGTGATGCACAACAAATCGAATGGTGAGACACCCAAAGATTCACTAGGTTCCCGAGGAGAAACTGTGCACGGCTTGTGTGAAGCACTTTGAGTGGAGACAGAGGATCAGGCGTTTCAGATTTTACTACGCGTTTGGGTTATCCCAATTTACAGGCCGCTGATTATGTGATAATGTCAAGAAATAACAATTAATTGTGTAGTAATATCAGGAAACACCCTTGAGATAACAGTCAGTTTTCATAGTAATGTCTTGTTTTTAATAAAGGTAATAGATTACACATGCTTTTCATGCTTTGAATTTTTTGGGAAAGGCCAGAATTTTTCTCCACCAAGTTCTTGACCAAATGACCAACATTTCTGGGCTGTTTCTAGACATTATCATGTGATTAATTGTTATTTCTTGACATTATCATGTGATTAACGGCCTGTAAATTAAAGGGCTTCACACACTGGTTGATTATGATGTCAGGCGTTTTCCATTTTTGGTAGTTTTTGGCGTCTGTACGAAAACATGGGGCTGCGTTTTCAGATTTTCCCACTCTGCGACCAAAAAAAATACCATTTTCACGCGCCAAGAATGTTGTTTCCGTCCAGACGAAACGCTGAAACGTTCAAATGCTGCAGACTCATTAAATCCATGTTGATGTGGACGAGCTCTCAGGTCTGACCCGTCCTCTCCGTCTCTGTCTCTGTGTTTGTCTCCGTCGTCTCCGGCCTCCTGCTGCGTCTGCCGGGTGGAGCTGGTGGAGTCGACAGTGAGCAGCTCTGTGTTGGTTGGAGACTCTCCTCATCATCACTGCACCGTGCAGAGAGGAGGAAGAGGAGGAAGAGGAGGAGGAGGTTGCATCACTGCTTTGTTTCAGAGCCGGACCGAGGATCCTGGGCCCTTTGTCCCGGGGCACGGGGCCGTGACACGATGGCGGGGAAGCCGTGCAGCACTGACATAACAGCGGAGCACGAGGGAGGCCGGAGGGCGACGGCGACGGCGACGGTGACGCAGCCGGAGAGAAAAGACGACACAACTCACACACACTTGAACTCACAACGTCCTGCAGCCGAGCCGAGTGTGAACAGAAGCTGCTTGTTTCTCTCTGTCACTTTCACTTTCTGTCTCTTTGACTCAAACTGTGTCAAAGAGAAACAAACTGGGAAATGTGTCATTCAGGTGAACTTGTTTTGTCGTCCCCTGCTGCAACAGAACAAACTATTATACGATGAGGATTATTATAAAGTGTGTTAGTTTGTATTTGGTTCTAAAAGAGTCTCATATTAATGTGGATTAATCTACGTCACCACTTGATATTTTTATTTAGTGGTCGACTCGTCCAGCTCTCCTAGGAATAACGCCACCGAATCACCGTTTATGGTCGGAACTCCGACGGTATCCGATCGTCTTCCAAAGTCCGACTTTCGTTCTTGATCAATGAAAACATTCTCGGCAAATGTTTTCGCTTTCGTCCGTCTTGCTGCGGTCCAAGAATGTCACTGCACGCGCTGAGGCTCATGGGAAATGTAGTGAAAACACTTTGCTTTCCAAAACTCCTCGTTGTCCCTTTAACATAGTAGAATAGTACGTCATATGGGAGAAACGGAGCGTTACACTGATGCTGCGTTCAGGTGCAGTCGGACAGACGGCCGTCGCTAACAAACCAGATGTTGTTTTAGTCACAGAAGTCCAGGCTTGTTTATGGCGTCACCTGCAGCGGCTGTCGTCCCATTTCACCTGAATGCAGCATGAAGAATATACAACCACAACGCTAGAGGGAGGAATTCCTACAGAATGTCCCTTTAATGATAAATAAAATAAAGTTAAACATGTTCAAAAAGGAGTAGGAAGAAGTAAAAATGTATGAACTCTGTTTATATTAAACGTACGTATCGTGTCATCGGCTGCACAGTGTGGGAATAAAGGTTGAATCTAATTTATACATTATTATTTATCGTCCTGACAGAAGTAGCTTGGACACACACACACACACACACACACACACACACACACACACACACACACACACACACACACACACACCACTGAAGCCTTCACATGGTAAAATGACACGACGGTGGTTTTCTTCCCGTAAAATGGAAGCTGTGATTGGTCTGCATTGTTCTGTTGATCCCTGGATCAGAGGCTGTGGGAAGTCCGCGGTGTATCCCGTAACACACACACACACACACACACACACACACAGAGCAGACCACCACCACAGCTCCTCCACCTGTGGGACCGGAGCGCCGACCCGACCCGTTCCTCTGCTGGCGGTTTAATCCCCTGCTCCCGCTGCAGCTCCAGACTCGTTCTTCCCAGTTGTAATCCCAGACCAGAACTGGAACATCAGAGCTTAGTGTGATTAGACTCACCGTCCGGTCTGACCCGCCAGGCAGACCTGGAGCTGGGGCCGGTCCAGCAGCAGCAGCAGACCTGGAGCTGGGGCCGGTCCAGCAGCAGCAGCAGCAGACCTGGAGCTGGGGCCGGTCCAGCAGCAGCAGCAGACCTGGAGCTGGGGCCGGTCCAGCAGCAGCAGCAGCAGACCTGGAGCTGGGGCCGGTCCAGCAGCAGCAGCAGACCTGGAGCTGGGGCCGGTCCAGCAGCAGCAGCAGCAGCAGACCTGGAGCTGGGGCCGGTCCAGCAGCAGCAGCAGACCTGGAGCTGGGGCCGGTCCAGCAGCAGCAGCAGACCTGCAGCTGGGGCCGGTCCAGCAGCAGCAGCAGACCTGGAGCTGGGGCCGGTCCAGCAGCAGCAGCAGACCTGGAGCTGGGGCCGGTCCAGCAGCAGCAGCAGACCTGCAGCTGGGGCCGGTCCAGCAGCAGCAGCAGACCTGGAGCTGGGGCCGGTCCAGCAGCAGCAGCAGACCTGGAGCTGGGGCCGGTCCAGCAGCAGCAGCAGACCTGGAGCTGGGGCCGGTCCAGCAGCAGCAGCAGACCTGGAGCTGGGGCCGGTCCAGCAGCAGCAGCAGCAGCAGCAGACCTGGAGCTGGGGCCGGTCCAGCAGCAGCAGCAGCAGACCTGGAGCTGGGGCCGGTCCAGCAGCAGCAGCAGCAGACCTGGAGCTGGGGCCGGTCCAGCAGCAGCAGCAGCAGCAGACCTGGAGCTGGGGCCGGTCCAGCAGCAGCAGCAGACCTGGAGCTGGGGCCGGTCCAGCAGCAGCAGCAGACCTGCAGCTGGGGCCGGTCCAGCAGCAGCAGCAGACCCCAGATCTGCCTCCAGTCTCAGCGTGTAACCACTAACCTACATCGCTCACTAACCATTTAAATCCCTGTCACTTGCTCCGTGTAATTGCAGATATTAGTCTGATCCCACACCAGTGATTCTCTATTGTGTAACAGCAGAGAGACGTTTCTGGACCGAGGTTCTTATGTCATGATCCCAGTTGGACACGTCCTCACCTTGAAGGGAACTGTCACTGCTGCTCTGCTAATAGGATTAGGATATACTCTCTTATATATATATATACACTGTATACACAGCAGGGAAAGTAAGTATTGAACGCATCATCTCTGTCAGCGACTCTTAGTTTTCTTTTGACTGAAATGTTCCTTTAAATTCCAGATTCACTCAGACCGTCTGTAACCGAAGCATCAGGATGTTCTTCAGGTCTGGAGAAGCTGTTTGAGACGCGTTGGTGATGAGAAACCTTGTAATAGGCGTCGGTTTGGACTGAAGCAGCTGAAGTTACATTACTCTGAGTAGGATTACTGGGATTACTGGGATTACTCACAGGATTACCTGTTTGTGGTGTTAAACATGGAGACAGCAGAAGCAGAATATTGATGTGAATGAATGTGAAGCTCATCAGACTGGAACGTGTTGTCGTCTGGCAGCAGAGAAACCTTCGTCACTGTGACAAGTTTTCACAACAGATGAACAGGAAGTTGAAGTGCAACACAAAACACAGACCAGCAGGTAAAAACAAAACAAAAACACCTGTTAATCTGTTGCCAGGACAACCTGAACTGTAATCAAAGGTTTTCTTCCTCTGAGCTCCGGTGAAGCTCAGCCAGACACTGATCGGTTTGTCAGATTGGTTTAAAACAACTTTGTCTTGATTTGCGTACAGAGCCGCTGTCAGATCATTCAGAGATTATTCAACCATGAGGTTCAGTGTGCAGGTGTGAACAGGTGAGTCAGTTCCTGCTGTTAACCAGGTGTTTACACACCGTGAGCCTCAGATCTGGATCGTTTCCTCTGCTCTGTGTTGAACATGAGTCTCTGTAAACCTGTGACACCTCAGAGAGACGTTCAGACCTTCTGCTGCTGAGGAGAGGACAAAGATCAGCTGTGATGCTGCAGCCGGAGTCTGAGACGGAGCTGGAACGTGACGATGATGATGATGCTGTAACATGAAGATGAAGCTGTAACATGAAGATGAAGATGAAGCTGTAGCATGAAGATTAAGCTGTAACATGACGATGAAGATGATGCTGTAACATGAAGATGAAGCTGTAGCATGAAGATTAAGCTGTAACATGACGATGAAGATGAAGATGTAACATGACGATGAAGAAGAAGATGAAGCTGTAACATGACGATGAAGATGATGCTGTAACATAACGATGAAGATGAAGCTGTAACATAAAGATGAAGATGAAGCTGTAACATAAAGATGAAGATGTAACATGAAGATGAAGATGAAGCTGTAACATGACGATGAAGATGAAGCTGTAACATGACGATGAAGATGAAGATGTAACATGACGATGAAGATGAAGCAATAACATGACGATGAAGATGAAGCTGTAGCATGAAGATGAAGATGTAACATAACGATGAAGATGAAGCTGTAACATGACGATGAAGATGAAGCTGTAACATGACGATGAAGATGATGCTGTAACATGACGATGAAGATGAAGCTGTAAAATAAAGATGAAGATGTAACATGACGATGAAGATGAAGCTGTAACATGACGATGAAGATGATGCTGTAACATGAAGACGAAGCTGTAACATGACGATGAAGATGAAGCTGTAACATGACGATGAAGCTGTAACATGACGATGAAGATGAAGCTGTAACATGACGATGAAGATGAAGCTGTAACATAACGATGAAGATGAAGCTGTAACATAACGATGAAGATGAAGCTGTAACATGACGATGAAGATGAAGCTGTAACATGAAGATGAAGAAGAAGCTGTAACATAAAGATGAAGCTGTAACATGACGATGAAGATGAAGATGAAGCTGTAACATGAAGATGAAGATGAAGCTGTAACTGAATAAGGCTGATCAAGCTGCTAAAATGAAGATGAATCTTTAAAATAAAGATTAGGCTGATGAAGATGAAGCTAAAGCTGTAACATGAAGATGAAGATAAAGATGAAGCTGTAACATAAAGATGAAGATGATGCTGTAACATAAAGATGAAGATGTAACATGACGATGAAGATGATGCTGTAACATGACGATGAAGATGAAGCTGCTAGGTTGAAGATGAAGCTGTAACTGAATAAGTCTGATCAAGCTGCTAAAATGAAGATGAAGCTTTAAAATAAAGATTAGGCTGATGAAGATGAAGCTAAAGCTGTAACGTAAAGATGAAGCTAAAGCTGTAACATGAAGATGAAGATGAAGCTAAAGCTGTAACATAAAGATGAAGCTAAAGCTGTAACGTAAAGATGAAGCTCCTCAGATGAAGATGAACCGACTGTTGTGTTTTTGTGTCTAGTATTTTTCCTGTCCTCCTCTTCCTCCTCCTCTTCCTCCCCCCTCCCCCTCCAGTTTTTTTTCTCTCCTTCCTCTTTGTTTGCTTCATCTGCTTCATCTCTCTCCTCGGCGCCTTGTCTCCTCCCAGCGACAGCCAGCTCTGCTCTCTGATTGGCTGACTGCGGCCCACAGGGGGGCGGGGCCTGTCGGGCTGTTTTTCTAGTCGCTGGTTGTTGAGCTCCGTCCTCACTCAGTTTCGGTCACACAGCAGCGGAGGAAACACGCTCACACACGCGCACACACATGACTAAAGCTGCGTCTACTTTCCCCTGAAGCTGCTTCTTATTCTCACACGCACTTAAAAACACAGGCACGCGCACGGATCGTCGGAACCTTCGTGTTTTACTGAATCCAGGACCAGGATTATTCTAAAGGGAATAAAAGGCTCGGTTCTCGGTTCTCGGCTCCGTGCTTCCTGCTCAGCCCTTTTGTTTTCCAGTCGGAGACCACAGCGCCCCCGTCCGGCCGAGCAGCCAACCTTCCCCCCCCAACCCCATCCCCCCCCCCAGCTCCTCGCCTCTTGCTCCGGTGCGCTCGCGGTGGGTCCCCCCAGCTCAGCTGTCCGATGCGGAGTGAGGATGAGTCCGGCTCTGGAAGCGCTCATGCAGGCGGACGGGACTCGGACTCGGACTCCGTATCCCGGTAAAGGGGGGGTGATGCTCGAGCCGTTCGTGCACCAGGTGGGGGGCCACTCCTGCGTGCTGCGCTTCGGGGAACAGACCATCTGCAAACCGCTCATCCCCCGCGAGCACCAGTTCTACAAGAGCCTGCCCCCCGAGATGAGGAAGTTCACCCCCCAGTACAAAGGTAAGAGTGTGACGTCAGAGCTAATATGTAAATGTTTCATCTCTTTGCTGCTCGTGCGACCTGACAACCTGCAGACTCACATCACAGGCGTCAGGACGATGGGAATATTTGCTTTGCGAGTCGATTTATCCCTAAATGTTCTGCTTAGTCTGGATGTGATGTTGTTGTGGTGCATTGATGATGAATCCTCCTCTTCCTCCTCCTTCATCTCCTCTGAGCTGATGATGATGGTGATGGTGGAGGAGAGGCCTCCATCATTAGGCCTGCATTTTATTTTATTTATTTATTTAGTTAGTTTATTAAAGGCGAGTTGTGCAATGACATTAATCATTTGCAGGAAATGAGTTGGTTGCACCAGATTTAGCTCTAGCTGCTGGTTTCCATCTGCAACATCCCAAACACAACAGATACAGAACACAATCTGAAATACAGAAAATGACACAATAGACAACACACAGAGACAAAGCAGACACACAGTTACCACATTTAAAAGACAAAGTCAAATCTAATGCATCAGAGAAAAGAAAATCCACGTCATGTGCATAATGCAAAATACCATAAAACATTTTAAAATGTCCAAGTTCCTATTAGCCTATAAAAGATGCTGATTCCTTAGATTTCAGGCCGCGGCCTCTGATTGGCTGCTGGTCATGAAGGAGAACATTCATCCATCACAACAACAACAACAGGAAATGAAATGTTTGTTGATATTTATAGATGAATCCGCTGCTGTTTTTCATATGAATGTGACCAGGTCTGTGGATGTGACCCTGGTGGAGGTTGTTGAGTGGGGGGGGGGGTTGTGAGGGGTGTGGGTGGGGGTGGAGGGGGGGGTTCAGGTGCCGGTGTGACTTCCTGCCAGGAGGATGAGATGAGATGAGCAGCAGCCAGATCTGTAAAGAGCCGAACGGCGTCTCTGGTTTCAGGACGAGACTCGGTTCAACTGGATCTAAAATAAGTGGGACAGATCAACAGGGACCAGACTCTGGTTTCAGCTGCTCCACATGGACACAGACACACACTTTCATCTACACACACACACACACACACTCACACTTTTGATGGGACTATCAGATTCCCTGGACGAGGCCTGGTGGGACGATGACACCCAGCCAGCGGCGCTCTGCGCTGCAGACGTCTGCAGGAGGCGAGTGACGGAGGACGGACTCACACACGGCGGCTCTGACTCCTCAGTTATGCAGCGTGGGACTAAAAACAGATCTGGACGAGCCGTGGGATTTGGAGCAGAAGAGAAGAGAGCCGGAGGAGACGTCTGCTCTGCAGCTTCACCTGCACGGGGAGGAGGGGGGTCAGTGAATGCACCACGAGGCTGCATGTGATGATGATGAGGGGAGAGCTGCAACAACTATTTTGATAGTTGATGTAAGAAAAACAGCTCCAGATTCTCTTCTTCAGCTTCTTCAATGTGAATATTTCTGTTTCTTTGTTCCTTTATGACGATAAACTGAGTCTCTGTGGTTTGTGGACAAAACAAGACGTTTGAGGACGTCGTCGTCTGGTGGTTGGACAAACACTGGTTGATGTTTTTCTACATTTTATTGATCAAACAACTGATGGAATAATCGACAGGTTAATCGATAATGAAGTGAATGGTGGTTGCAGCTCTAGAACGTCAGCCTCAGATCAAACATCAGTAGCTGATGCTGTGATGTTGATCTGGTGTCAAAGTGCTGCAGGTGAATTGTCCTCAGTTTAAAGCATCAGGCTGTAAAACCACAGTTTATCACCTGATTTATGAGCCGTTCTGTAGATTCGAGGCGGTGACTCATAAATTCCCACACTCAGCTCGGCGGCGGCGGCAGCAGCAGCAGCAGCAGCAGCAGCAGCAGCGTGGCAGCAGCAGCATTAACAGCAGCAGCAGCAGCAGCAGCAGCAGCAGCAGCAGCAGCAGCAGCAGCAGCAGCAGCAGCAGCAGCAGCAGCAGCGTGGCAGCGCGGCCTGATGACGCTGCAGCTCTCAGCACTCTGGACTGTAAAGGGGGCGGAGCCTCCCCCGACAGGACGATGATGTCAGTGCACATGACATCAGAGTGAGAGGCCTGAGGCTGCAGAGGAGGAGGAGGAGACGTTGATGCTGCTGTTAGTGCTGCTGGGGGGGGGCAGGAGGGGGGGGGATGCTGGGTCCTGGTGCCTGCATTTAACCTTCCTGTTGTCCACCTGGGTCAAAGGAAGGACAGAGGGAAAGAAGGAAAGAAAGATGGATCAAAAGAGGAAGGAAGAAGAAGAAGAAGGATGTAGGGAAGGAAGGAAGGGAGGATTGTGTAAAGAAGGAAAGGAGAAAGGAAGGAAAGAAGGAAGGATGGAGGAAGGGAACAACTTGGATCAATTTGACCCAGAAGGACGACAGGAGGTTTAAATGTCTCCTCCAGTTTTAAAGGTCGTTTCACTGTGAAGGTGTCGCGTGTTCTGTGGTTTTGTTGTGTAGTTGTTGTGTAGTTGTTGTGTTGTGTTTGTGTCTCTCCTGCTCGGCTGCTGCTGCTGTGACCACATCTCCTCTTCCTCTTCTTCTTCTTCTTCTTCTTCTTCTTCTTCCTGTCTGAGGTTTTATCTCTATCGGCTCCTGCAGCTGTGGTGTTTATTCTCAGTGCGTCACCTCCCCCACTCGCACACACACACACACACAGACACACACACACACACAGACACACACAGGCCCTTCTATGGATGTTTACAAGGGGCCCAGTGGGAGGGGCTGGACTGGGTGGGGGGTTTCTACATGGGTTGCCAGGTTGTGTATGATGTCATAAATAAGCGCTGCCATCGAGGTTCACTGTGTTTGTTGCATCTGGAAACATCTGTTTGGTCCAGTTTGAGGTTTCAGGTGGAGACGAGAGAGAAACGTGTTTAATGAGGGGTTTGACTCGTGTGTTAACTCTGTATGATGAGTCACTGTGTTGTTGTTGTTGTTGTTGTTGTTGTTGTTGTTGTTGTTGTTGTTGTTGAGCAGCTGATAAATAAACTTGCTCTTCTCACTCTGATCTCGTCTTGTCGTCGTTTGTGTCTCGTGTTTTCTGGATCTCGTCGGTGTTACTGGTGATGATGATGACGGTGTAAAACTCTCCGTCCTGTTTCCCTCTTCTCTCTCTGACTTTCACATCCACTTTCTGACTGTGTGAGTGTGTGTGTGAGTGTGTACGTGTTCAAGGAAATGTAATGTAAGATGCAGACGTAGACGTTCAGGGAAAGTCCTGCTCTGGTGTTTTATTCAGGAACTTAGTACCAAATATAAAACCAATCCTGACACCGCGCCCCCCCCCCCCTCCCCCGTCTCTCCGTCTCCTGCAGGTGTGGTGTCGGTCAGCTTCGAGGAGGATGAGGAGGGCAACCTGTGCCTCATCGCGTACCCGCTCCACAGCGAGTCCGGAGACCTGGAGAACAAAGACCCGTCGTCGGACTGCGAGCCCAAGACCAAGATGCTGAAGTGGAGCAACAAGAAGCTGCTGGAGAACGACAACTACGGCAAAGAGCGAGGACGCCACGGCCGCAAGGAGGACAAGATCATGAGGTGGGAGGAGGACGGTGTTATTTAATAAAGGGATAGGTCAACATTTTGTCAAACTGGCCCATCATCATAATCCCTATAGTCATAGCAGTAGGTTCGTTACCTTTAATTGTTGGTGCGAGCTGTTTTTATGAACGGCGGAGCAGAGCCGTGAGCTGCTCAGAGCTACGCTACGGAGGCTCATGGGATTTCTTGGTTTCCCTCATCAAACTCATCAAATACACAATCCAACAACTCCACAACGCTCTGGTGGACAAGTTGTGACCTGCACATTCACCACGCTATGAGATAATAACACAACGTTACCACACAGAGTTGTTTTAGAGGGAAATTCATGCAAAACCACTGATGCACGTTGCCTTCAGGGACAGTTTTTCATCATCAGTCTCTGTATTTCCCTGTGCATTTGATGAGTTTGATGAGGGAAACCAAGAAATCCCATGAGCCTCCGTAGCGTAGCTCTGAGCAGCTCACGGCTCTGCTCCACCGTTCTAAAAACAGCTTGCACCGACAATTAAAGGTAACGAACCTACTGCTATGACTATAGGGATTATGGTGATGGGCCAGTTTGACTAAATGTTGAACTATCCCTTTAAACACCTGCAGGTCACAGTGTTGGTCATGCTCTGGTTCTGTGAGACTGAAGTCGACCTGTGTCGTTGTTTTTCCTGCAGTTACAAGCGCGAGGAGTCGGTGCAGCAGCAGCAGCAGCAGCAGCAGCAGCAGCAGCAGCAGCAGCAACAGGCCGAGGTTCTCTACTTCAGCCTGGAGAAGGGAAACGTGGTGCCGCAGATCAAACACAACCCCTGGAGCCTCAAGTGTCACCAGCAGCACTTACAGAGGATGAAGGAGAACGCAAAGCACCGCAACCAATACAGTATCCTTTCTACCCGGATGAGCAGAGAGAGGCTCGGAGCTTCAGACAGACAGGAACACAAAATAAATATCAACTGATATCGTATAAAAGTAATGTTTCCAGGGGATCAAAGAGTTAAAGACGTTGCAGCTGTTGTTGTTGTTGTTGTGAGCCTTGACCCCTGACCTCCTCAGAATTCATCCTGCTGGAGAACCTGACGTGGCGCTACTCCGTCCCCTGCGTCCTGGACCTGAAGATGGGAACTCGCCAACACGGAGACGACGCGTCCGAGGAGAAGAAAGCCAATCAGATCCGCAAGTGTCAGCAGAGCACGTCGGCCTCCATCGGAGTGCGTCTGTGCGGCATGCAGGTAGGACGCGCCGGCAGCTCGCCACTCTGTGGTGCCTTCACTGTCACTGTAGGGCCGTCCGAATTTCTAACGCTTCGTATGTTCATTTTTAATTTTTTAGCTCATTATACTGTATATCCACCTATAGCAGCTTATTAATAAGTCCTGTGGCCCTCTGATAAAGGGCATTCCCACCAAATCTGTTATGTAACATTTGCAAAATCTTATAAAGAAGCAAAATCCAAATATTATAAGGAGTGGAGCAACGGATCATTGATCTGCACGGTCCGCGGATCGATCGATTGAAGTTGCTCGTGTAGCGTAGGAACAGGCGCGCAACTAGAAAACCTCCAGAGCTGCAACAGTTAATCCATAAATTGAACAATAATCGATTATTAAATTAATCGTCAACTATTCTGATAATCTAATAATCAGTTTGAGTCATGGGGAAAAAGTCCAAATTTTCTGATTCTGACGATAAACTGAGTCTCTTTGGTTTGTGGACAAAACAAGACGTTTGAGGACGTCGTCTGGTTGATGTTTATCAACATTTTTTAACATTTTATTGACCAAACAACTGATCGATTAATCGTTTAAATAATCAACAGATTAATCGATAATGAAAACAGTCGTTAGTCGTTGGATCGTCATGATTGTCTTTTGTAACTCGGTGTGACCTCTGTGTGCAGGTGTACCAGTCGGACTCGGGTCAGCTGATGTTCATGAACAAATACCACGGCCGTAAACTGACGCTGGCGGGTTTCAAGGAGGCGCTGTACCAGTTCTTCCACGACGGGCGCCGTCTGCGGCGGGAGCTGCTGTCGCCGGTGCTGCGGCGCCTCAGGGAGATGCAGGCGGCGCTGGAGGCCGCCGAGTCCTACCGCTTCTACTCCAGCTCGCTGCTCATCATCTACGACGGCGAGCCGCCCCGCACGCCCGCCAGACCCCGACACCGCGGCGGCGAGGAGGGCGACGAGGACGAGCCGTCGGACGAAGAGGAAGAGGAGGAGGAGGAGGAGGAAGATGAGGAGGAGGAGGAGGGAGCGTTTGGTTTCCCGCGCTCGTCCTCAGCAGGAAGCGGCGGCGGCGGCGGCATGGCTGCAGCCGGCGGCAACGGCAGCAGCAGCCGCTCGTCCCACAGCGGCGGCGGCGGCGGCGGCGGCGAGGCCAGCAGCCCCGAGGTCGACGTCCGCATGATCGACTTCGCCCACACCACCTGCCGCCACTACGGCGAGGACAGCGTGGTGCACGAGGGCCAGGACAGCGGCTTCATCTTCGGCCTCCAGAACCTGATCACCATCATCTCGCAGCTGGAGGACCACAGCTCCGACTGAACGCCGCCGCCACCGCCACCGCAGGCGCTAAACCTGCTCGCTACTTTTTTTCCCGCGGTCATGCACGGGCGACGGCGGCGGCGACGAGCCAAGCCGACGCCCGGCTGCTCCGGTCGGCGCAGCGTCGTCTTCGCGCCTACGTGGACGTCTGAGCTGAAACCTCGGACGCCTCGGGCTCCAGGAGACGGAGACGCGTGGTCGTCGTGGTCGTTGTGGTCGTTGTGGTCGTTGTCTCTCGGACGGCGGCCGTAGACGGACGGACAGACGGACCGACGGCGGCCGACTGGGCCGCCATTTGCACTTTTCCTCTTTCTGAGACTCCTGCTCCTTTTCTTTGTTG
Organism: Decapterus maruadsi; assembly: GCA_030347415.2. Lineage (NCBI taxonomy): Eukaryota > Metazoa > Chordata > Actinopteri > Carangiformes > Carangidae > Decapterus > Decapterus maruadsi. Next base: position 1,305,310 of record CM064896.1, read on the forward strand.
TCGGCGGTCGGAGGACGGACGTCGTCTCGTGTCCTCCCAAACACCAGGACTCTGCCGCCGCCGCCGTCGCCGCCGCCGCCGTTCAGACTGCTGTTAAATTCTCTCTGAGAGAGAGACGGCGAGGCGGCGGTCGGGGGGCGGAGCCTGGCGTGGTGCTTTAGCCGTGTCATCACCTACGATTTTTCATTATTTCTTGGATGAAGTTTGGACTGAAGCAAAAAGCACAGCTGGTTCTGGCTCGGTGGAGGGGGGGGGGGGGGGGCGACCCCGGTTACCCTGGCGACCCCGGTTACCCTGGCGACCCCGGTTACCCCGGCGACCCCGGTTACCCCGGCGACCGGTCGGCTCCTCGTAGCAAACGGACAACTTGAGCTCGTGATAAGGACGTGTCGTGTTTCTGTTTCTGTCGGTGTCCACTTGGATTTACGCTTTTCTTTTTGGTGGAAGAAGAAGAAGAAGCTGCAGCTGTAGAAGAAGAAGAAGCTGTATCTGTAGAAGAAGAAGAAGAAGGGATGTTCCTCTACGAGCGTTCTGCTATAAACTCACGACGTTTTTTGAAAAGGGGATCGTTGTTGTTTTCCTCGTTCTGTCGCCGTCTTTGTTTTCATCTGATTTCTTTCTTTCTCCTCTTCATTCCCGAAACTTTGACTAAACAAAGAGAATATATTGATTTAAACACTACGTATAAAGACTATATAGAGACTATTTATTTGAAAGGATTGTTTAAAAATGACAAAACAAACAGTGGAAACAAGTACATTCCATATTTACCACTATAAATGTTCTGATACGACTTTGATTTATTTTGTTATTTCAAGAGCCGACGCGTCTCTTGTTACTCCTGTGTGTTACCAGTGTCTTGGATAATAAAGGCATTCATTTGTGGTAAAAAAACAACCAACAAGGTCTATTTGTGTTTATTTATAGTGTGTTATGTGTGTGTGTGTGTGTGTGTGTGTGTGTGTGTGTGTGTGTTTACTGAGGAGGAAGTAGTGAAACTGAAACGTCAGCTCTGACTTTTAAACAAACGGACAAAACGCTGACGGGAAAATGACTCATCATGTTTATAGCTCGACTCTAGGAAACATTTGACCTTGACCTCATTATCCTTCACACCTCGAAACCTTTATCACACACCGACGGATTAACGCACATTTAGAAAGTTAAATAAATATATAACATTCATAACAGGAAGTCAAACTGATCAGAGACTCTTCTTGTGAGGTGTTGGTGGCAAAATATTCTCCAGTAGTTAAAAGTGTAAATGATAAACCGTGAGTGTGTTGGTCTGTTAAAGGAATAGTTCACCCTAGAATGATATTTCACTCATTACCTCCTCCCCCTCATGTGGACTAAGGGCTGGGAGAAGTTACAGGGTCTCGGCGTAGCAGTAACATGTCCAGGTAACATCACGTGTATAAACAATGTCTGTCTTGTATTGAAGCCCCGACATGAGAAATTGTCCCGAAAAAAATTCAATAAATCCATATTTCAAGCTCCTTTTCCCGGTCCGTCCAAATCCCGCGAGATTTGCGTCGACGTCATTGCGATTAACTGACGCTGACGCAAATCTCGCGAGACCAGTGTGCGGACCAGGAAGCGGAGCTCCCGCTGCAAACAAGCTTGAAAAATGGACGTATTTAATTTTTTCCAGGACAATTTCGCATTTTGGGGCTTCGATACAAGACGGACGTCACAGACCAGCAGCTTGGAGGGGTCTGGATGTTTCCTGGTGTGTCTTTTTGTGACGAAGACCGCCATGAGCCGAGACCCTGTAACTCAGAGAAGACATGAGGATCTTTAGTCCACATGAGGGTGAGTAGATGATGAGAAATGAAATATCATTCTGGGGTGAACTATTCTTTTAACGCTATAAACCATAGAAACAGAACTAAACCTCTGTATTAGGCTGGAGTTGGACACAAGGTCGGTGTTGTGGTCGGTCGACAGCTGATCAAGGTTCAAGCTTTTAAAGACCAAACTGAACTCTTCCAAGTTCCAAATGAGGAAGAACAAATTTAGGCCTGAACACGTATATGGATCTTTTTAACCGGATATTTTCATCCTCGTTTTAAAAAAGAACTCTGTCCACGCCACAGAAATATCTCTGTCCATACGAAGAGGCTAAACTGAAAACGATGGCGTCTGAAGCCTGCAACGCCACATCCGGCCGATAGGTGGCGATTAACACAATATAAATAAATAAAATATGACATCGGGCGCAGCAGACGCCTCTGTTAATGCTGTGTAGCGGTGGAGTTACAGTCTATGGTGGAGTGCAGTTGATGCAACAACGTTGGGTTCATGTAGAGCTGAGATGAGACTAATAGACAGTCTGGTTGGTGCCATGGAGGGATCAGAACAGATCCATGTTCCGGTACCTGTCGGCCGTTGTTGTTGACTTTGCTTCAATGCGCATGTGCAAATGGCTTGTCAATGACGTCATCGCATCAACATCAGCTTTTTTATCCGGTTAAAATGATCTCGGTTCATGTGCGTGAAACCGCCGTGTTCGTGTGGTTGAGAGGCTCGATGGACAGAAACATGTGCATTTAGAAATAATATCGTAGTCCAGGCCTTCATCTTTTCCTCTGAATCCTACTGTGTCTGAGCTGCGTGGAGGTCACATCAGGTCACATCAGATCAGATCGGAGCTGAAGGTTCAGGTTTTATTGCCGGTCATTTAGTTACTGAGCTGTAAAACTATAACGATTAGTCAGACGGAATGTGATGATGATGATGATGATGATGATGATGGAGGAGGAGATCTGGGATCATATTTTACGCAGCTGTGGGTGAATTAATTGGATTTAAATGAGACTGTAACAGCGTTAAACAAAGTGTTTGCACACAAGGACAAATATCCGAGACGCTGCTGCTGTTTACTTGTTTACTTCTCTGGTTCCCATCCAGAGGAAACGTTAATGCCGACACAGCAGCAGAACTTTGGGATTGTTCCTTTCTTTGTTTCCATGGTTTTACTCCACACGGCGTAAGATCGCGAGCGCTCCTCGGTCCCTGCGTCATCACACTCACAGATTGCATTATTAAGCAGTTTAGTGGAGGTTTTTGGCCCGGTAGCCGTTCGGTGGGGACATCGGTGACTGAGCTGCTCTGGGTCGGCACAGCTCAGATTATACACTTCAAACATGAAACACGTCGTCCATTGACGCTGTGAGCAGGAAGCATTAGCTTCAGGCTGTAATCCAGCTCCTACAGATCCCAACACTCCCACAGCCACGACCTCAGCTGACCCGCGGTCTGCCCTCAACATGTTTTATGCACCGTTAACTCTGCAGTGAAAGTTGCGGCCTGTAGAACAGACTGTAGAAGTCTGCAGCCAATCAGCTTTCAACACCGGAAAACACTGCAGGCTCAGCTGAGGAGGGAAAGTCCTGGAAAGTCTGGGAGACTGGACACACCTGCTCTACGTGAAAGATGACCTGAGGCTGCAGAGCGGCTTCCTGATGTTAGAAATACTTTCCATGCATCACAGCTGACGTCAGACAGGTGTGGCGCTTTCATTCACACACATTAACAATAACAAGACTCAATTACAGTTTTTCTCGATTGCTAAGACACATTTCTCTAAAGCTTCTGTCCTTTTCTCTCAACTGTGAACACAAACCCCAATTTTCAAGCTACATTCACAAAACCTCTGACTCCTCTTGCAAAACCAAACTTTCACCTCAAAACAGTTCAATCTGTGCCCAAAACTGAACTTTGTTGTCAAATCATGCCCCGAGTCAGTCAAAATTAAAAACACTACCGAGCAGTCACTAAACACTACCTAGAAAAATAGAAAACACAACGCTCAGGACATGAAGCTGTGGAAATACATGTTTGTTGTTCACTACAGGCTAAATGCATGTTGCAAAACAAAACACCTGTGCATTTAGCACTAAACTGTAATTCCCTTTTTTCACCCCCCTCCACATCCATTTCATCCCCTTTTCCTCCCTTCTTCTTTTTTCTTCCCAGTTCATACCTCCCTCCCTCATCCTCTCTTCCTTCACCCTGGATCCTCTTCTCTTGAAAAACAAACAAACCTGTGCATTTAGCACAGAATTTAAATCGAGAAAAACTGTAAAAAAAAAAAAAATAGAAATCCTGTGCATTTTGTACATACTGTACAGCACTTGTACTGTACAGTACAAAAGTATTGTGCATTTAGCACTTGTATACTGTAATCCTACGTGACAAAAATCTAAAATGAGAAGTGCATATGAAACTCAGCCACAGCAACAGTATTTCTCTGTATACGTTACTGGATCAGGCTACAGGACTTCATCCTGACCTGTACTGGCTTATATATGTTCCCTCACATTGGACACAAGTGTTATCAATTTTGAGTTGTTGTGTTCAACCGGTGAAACTTGTGCTTTAGTTGTGTTTGACTTTTGCCTCCTGTGCTAAGCATTCTGCAGCACAGGTGCATCACAATGAAAATGTGTTGGTAAGGTGTGTCTAAACAGGTGAAAAGTGTTTATGGTTTTGCCAAAAGAGTGACTGATTCAATCACTGGGTTCTGACAACTGAGAATTTGGTTCAGACAACAGGGTTTAGTGTTTTAGCAATTGAGAAAAACTGTAAAATATGTTGCCCCACATTTTAAAATGTGGACTCATTGAAACAGCTTCAGACTTTAAAGTGTAATGTAATAGACTCGTGAGCCTTAGACGTAGCGGTGAGTGACATCAAACAGAAGAAACAATGTTTTGGATCCGTCGTATCATAGACATGATACATTATGTCTAGGTTATGTGTGTTATGGCTGTAGGCTACGTTGTGTAGACAAACAGTCTGTTGTCAACCCTCATCATAACAAAACCATGTTGAAATCACCATATTAGTATTTTCTGTTAGATTTCTTTCGTTGTCTAGAACAGTGGAGCCCTGACACGATTATACCACAGACTCCACTGGACAAGAATGTTGAAGCAGGAATACACAAATATTTACATAGGTGGAAAGATTATAGAGATTTTTTCTAGAAAAAAGTGGTTAAAAAAAAATCTCAAAAAATGTAAAGAAAAAAGTGGTACAATTTTTCAAAACAAGAGAAGTTTTTAATAAATTCTAGAAGAAACTGGAAACTTTTCTTTAAAGAATTCTAGAAAAAGTTGAAACTGAGCTACGAAACTGAACTGTCTGTCAACGTGAGGAATGTTGAATAAAACATAAACAGTGCAGTTAGTTCAGAGGTCAGAGGTCAACCCATGCTAGCGTAGCCTATAACATGAACCAGGTGTTTAAGGCTTTTTATTTGTGCGTGGAAAAGGAACGCTAACGTCGACATGCATGCTATTAAAGACAGCTAGGCAATTATTTCCTCTGGGATTTTCAAAATAAGAGCGTGAAAACTATATTTACTGTTGCTTCAGGAATGAACCGGGTGAAGTCAGTGAATACGTTGTCTATGCTTGTGTAGCCGATGTGATATAAACTCATTTTTCTACAACATACAGTTCACGCTGTTTGTCCGACAACCTCCACATTATTACTGAACGTAACCTGAGTTTCATAACGGCCTGTGTTGTGTTCACTGACTCACAGCAGATATATATAATAACCCACATCCATCTGCATCATTCATCATCTTCCAGAGAGTCAGGAACAGAGAACACGTGTCCCCGGGTCGGATCTGGATCTAATCTGGGTTTTTGGGTTTGAATGGATGAAGCAACATTTAATCCAGTTATTTGATGAGATGATGTCATCATGAAGCACAACATGACAGGGATTAATATCATTATTTCTTCCTCCTCACATCCCATAATCATCACGTTTTCCTCCTTCATGTGATTTCAGTGATGAAGATTTGAACTGGATCAGAATAATCTGAGTTTGTAATGTGAGATATTTTTGTATTTATATGGTTGAGCTGCTGTGGGACACAGACTGTTGCCTTGGAGACTGGATTTTTTCTTTTCTTTCTTTTTTTTTACAGTAGCACTGATTCATAACTATGGCAACAGCATTGGTATTTTTCACACTTATGAAACCAGCACAACAAAATCCAGTGTGAGTTTGGTCCCAGAACAACATGTGAGTTCCAGCGTGAAGCACCAGGTTTGTTTCGTTGCGTTGGTTGATATATTGTAACTAGCTTAGTATATGGTATATATTTAGTTATGGAGATAGTTTATATATTTATATTTATATTATTGATGATATGTATGTAGTATGTATTTATTTTGGTTATATAGAAATTTATATAGAATATATTTTTGTAATTATATATTTATATGGATAATGATGTAGTATATATTTATTTTTGTAATTATATATTTATATGGATAATGATGTAGTATATATTTATTTTTGTAATTATATATTTATATAGATAGTTATTACGTGTACACATGATATATACTTATATAGGTCTATTATGTACTGTAGTTAGGATGTGTAGTTGCACACCGAAGAGCAGATAAGAGGGGTGGGAAATTAAAATAAGTATTGTACTTCTTCCCACTTCCTTTTTCGAACAATGTACGGTGTTTTGTTATGTCTTAGCTCTTTATTTTAATGCTTTAATTCTCTTTTTTTCTATCTATTGTATGTACAATAGTTAGATACAATTTCTTTCTTTTTATTTTTATACATGTTCGAAAATAAAATACATTCATTCATTCATTCATTCATTCAGAGCCGCGTGGGACCGGCAGCCATGCAGGTGCCATCAGAGTTAACGCTGCTGGAATCAAAGCGCTGGTTTTGCAATCGATGTCCTGAGACGTCTAATAAATCCTGATTGACCCCAATAACCGGCAGGGAGGTGTGAGTGGTGATGTAAGAGCTGCTCTGATGAGAACACATCAACGCTCAGGTCGGCGGCTACGTGGCCACAAACACGCCGCAGGTGTTTGTGTATGTGTGTGTCTGCTGTAGTACTACACGCTGTACTACACATTATTATGGTATATAATCAGCAGCACCACGTGGGAAAATGGTCAAAGGTCACGGATCTCATTTCTTTTTCTTGGTCGTCCTTCCAGTTTCTGGAGGGACTTTAGACCAGAGGTCGACCGGCTGACGAGAAGTAGAAAGTAAAGTAATGATGGAGTAGAGTAGTACTATTAACTGAAAAGTATGCTTTTTAGTATTTAGAATAAGCCAAAAGTATAATTAAGCATATTATTAGCACAGTAAGAATATATAGCAAGTATAAAGCTGATATATTTTTAAGACACTAACAACTAATTCTAAATGTATAGTACTTATAATACAACAAAGTACACTTTAATGTAACTATTTATGCATATATTTAGTACATATAAAGTCTTGTACTTAAAGTATAATAAATATACTTTAGCACACAAAAGTACAATAAATACACTTCAAGTTGAGCTTTTCTACAATTTAATGACAATTTAAATATAATTGACACAAAATTAGTTGTTCCAATTCAGCACTCTTCCAGTTAACTAATCATAAACACACTTTAAGTATAATGATGATTAGTGTGGCTTCAAGTACAACAAAGTATGCTAAAGTTTAGTAAACGTAGCACATTCATTTTCACCAGGGAACTTAGAAGCTCAGAGACGACGACGAGTTTTAAAATCTGACGGCCAGTAGCTATTAGAGTGTTTGTGTCAATTAATATAAACCAGAGCAATGGATTAAATGGATTAATTTTCCATTGCTCTGATATAAACTACATGTTAAAGCTAATTATACTTAAACTGCCTTTATCAAAACAACAGACGACGCTAGAACAATAAAGACACTGGACATGAGATCATAATATCACCAACAGAGGAACCACCTTGTTTCTAGCAGGTTTTTTGGAAACCCTTTGATTTACAGGCCGTTAATTACGAGATAATGTCAAGATATAGCCAAGAAATAACAATGAATTGTGTCATAATAATTAGGTTTCATTGTAATGTTGAGAAATACATCCAAGAAATAACGATTAATTGCATCATAATGTCTAGAAATAGCCCATAAATAACGGTCAATTTCATAGTAATGTTGAGAAAATCTCCAAGAAACATCTATTGATTGAAAACCCTTTCCCAAAATATTCAAAGCATGGAAAGCATCTTTTACCTTCATGAAAACCATGACATTACTGTGAAATTGACTGTTTTTTCTTGTGATTAACGGCCTGTAAATTAAAGGGTTACTGTTTTTTTATCGTCCTTGACAGTTTGTTGTCAGCTTGTTTTTCCTTCAACTGAAAATACAAAATAAAACGTATTAAACAAAACAAAATAAAACAAGCCAATTAACTAAAAGTAAAAGAAAACATTCATGTTACATTCAGTGTCAGTGTGAGCAATGTTGTTGTTGTTGTTGTTGGTCTCTCTTTTTAGCCAGTGCATCAAAGTTTGTGTTTTGTGTTTTTGCTGTAATTTGGACAATTTTGTTCCAATATTTGACGAGTCGGATCAGAAAGCCCGTGGGCCTTAGTGGAGCTTTTTCTGTTTTTGCAGGACGTGGGTTCCTGCAACAACAGAAAAGGAAACGTCACTTCTCGGAGGAACAAACCAGTGAAACAGGATGTGAAAAAATCAAAAAGATATTTGAATCTGCAGCCGAGCTGAACTCTCACCGTCCCTGCAGCAACAACAGAGAAGTCTGTGTGTGATCTTTAAATAACTCAGACAGGAGGAACAAACCCGAGGACGGTGCTGGTATGAAGTTATTCTGTAAGGAACAAAGGTTTTAAAGGGATAGTTCAACATTCTGTCAAATTGGTCCATCACCATAACCCCTATAGTCATAGCAGTAGGTTCATTACCTTTAATTGTCGGTGCAAGCTGTTTTTAGAATGGCGGAGCAGAGCCGTGAGCTGCTCAGAGCTACACTACGGAGGCTCATTATGGGATTTCTTGGTTTCCCTCATCAAACTCATCAAATACACAATCCAACAACTCCACAACGCTCTGGTGGACAAGTTGTGACCTGCACATTCACCACGCTATGAGATAATAACACAACGTTACCACACAGAGTTGTTTTAGAGGGAAATACAGAGACTGTTGATGAAAAACTGTCCCTGAGTTCAAACACTGGACAGAGAATATTCTGACTAACATATGGAGCTCAGTTTGTTTACCTTCAGTAATGGAACAAACTGTGCAGCTCAGATCAAAAGCAGACACCCAGCAGGACGATAAAACCATAAAACAGAAGATGTGATTCTGTCCTGAGCTGCAGTGTGAGCAGGTGACACCTCACACTGCGTGTCATATGTTCAGAGACTGTGATGTCACCGCCGGGTTACGCAACCCCACTTGAACCCTGATCAACCGATAAGGACGCCCAGCGTAGGAGGAGGCGGCCGCAGAGGGAGAATTTACGACACAGTCCATGTGGACCTGAACACACCGTGCTGCTGTGCTGTCCCTCTGCTGCTTGGCCCACTTTCATATCAGGCTCTGCAGCTGCAGGTAATCTGCTGCTGCTGCTGCTGCTGCTGCTGCTGGCACCGACTTATCAAAGACTGCACCTTGGTCCCCAGGACGCTTTAATAATTGATTAACTTTCAATCAGAATGATGGATAGATAGATAGATATGATATTTGATAGATAGATAGATAAGATAAATAGGATATGTATCAGTTGCTTTCATAGATTCTCTACTATTTTATAACATTATCATTTGACAGACAGATCAGACAAATTACAGACAGACAGACAGACTTTCCCTAGAAAACAATAGATTTCATTGATTCAGTCATCAGATAGTTGAACTAGATTTCAAAATCTGAAACTCATTGAAATGTTGGGAGATAAACATTTCAGGGAGAACAGGTAGATAGATTGGATAGATAGATAAACAATCTGATATTGATCAGATAGATACAGTGGAAATAATTTTTTAGATTTAGATAGATTTAGATAGATAGATCCAGATTTCATTTGTCCAAAGGCTGTTTCTTATGTTTGTTGTAGATTAGTAGTTAAAGGGATAGTTCACCCAAAATTCAAACAAAAATTCAAAATTCAAATTGACTCTGAAAACTCTCTCAGCTCTTAGTCCACATGAGGGGGAGGAGATGATGAGTGACGTTTGAATTTTGGGTGAACTATCCCTTTAAGGTTGTGTCCAGAGGAACAGAAGCTGTAACACTCATAGAAACATCCAGTATACGATATTTCTGGAAGTGTGTGTGTGTGTGTGTGTCTCTTACTGGATCTTGTGCGAACATTTGAAAACATTTGAAAGGACTTGCAGTTTCTCAATTGTTTTGAGAAATGCACTAACTGTTGTGCAAATGTTAAGAGTGAGGTGAGAATAGCACCAAAGCGATTGACCCCCCTGACCCCCCCTGTAGGACACGAGGGGGGAATAAGACACACACACACCCTGCAGCAACAACAGAGAAGTGTGTGAGTGTGTGATCTTAAAATAACTCAGACGGGACGAGACAGGAGGTGGGGGGGGGGTGGGGGGGCTGTGAGGGGGGGGGAGCTGTGAGCACCGTTCAGAGTCTGGACTAATCTGGATTAAACCTGATGACAGTCCCGTTAACTCAGGATCACTGTCGGTGTGGTCGTTGTGTTGTGTTGTGTTGTGTTGTTGTGTTGTGTTGTGTTGTGTTGTGTTGTGTTGTGCTCCTGTCACTGGGATTGTTGTGCTTCTCTGCAGGATTAAAGATGGCCGCCTTAATCCTCCTCCTCCAGTTTCCACTTCACACGCGTCCGAACTCCACAGATGATTACAACAGCAGCCGTAGATGAGTGACTGTGTGTGTGTGTGTGTGTGTGTGTGTGTGTGTGTGTGTGTGTGTGTGTGTGTGTGTGTGTGTGTGTGTGTGTGTGTGTGTGTGTGTGTGTGTGTGTAGCTGGCCTGTCACTATCAGACACACACGCCCGTTCATCTAATTACTGTAATTAAGGTTACAGCAGAACACTGACAATGGGTTGAAGTGTCGAAGCTCTTCGTTCTCTGCAGCTGCTTTCGTATCGTCGACTCCGTCTATTTCCTGCAGAGCCCATCAGAGACTGTAGCGCCCCAGCACGTAGCCACAGCCTGCACGTAGCTGCAGCCGCGCCCCAGCACGTAGACGCAGCCTGCACGTAGCCGCAGCCTGCACGTAGCCGCAGCCGCAGCCTGCACGTAGCCACAGCCTGCACAGGCCACGTTCTACGACTTGAACCGTTTTACTGACAAACTGTACAGTAAGATGACAAGATCACAGTCAAACTCCTTCAGCATCCACAGCGTACATGGAATATGTTTATAGGGAACTTTAAATTCCAATCTTGTGATAAAGTGGAAATCTTTTTTTACAATATGGCAAACGTTTTTTAATTTATGGACAATTTTCCAGCACACCAGGCTGATTTCTCTATGTTGGAGTTTTGACTTGGTCTGATCCATGAGTAATGATGCTGTCACATAATTACACTTAAGAAAACTGCATTTTAATTCATTATTAGTCCTAATAAACACCCTGCAATCAGGCTGTAGAACTGCTCAATCAATCAATCAATCAAAAGAAATACCACTACATGTAAATGATTTAGCAGTTTGTTTCTGAGATACAAGCAGCTCTAACAGACGAAGCTGCATCTCTTCTCTTTGTTTAACATGATCGTCAACAACAGCTGCTGTTTCCCTCAGATATTGTTGGGAGCACACGGCGTCTCCATCGAGGTCGAGTCAGCTCGTGGTGCGTTGTTGACTGTGTTTCTGTATGAAGAGGTTGGTTGGACGTCAGCGAACCTTGAACCAGTTACGTAAGACAGTTTGTTACAACGAGGCTGAACCCAGACCAGCTGTTACAGTCAGATTAGTGACGGCCACCAGTAAAACACTGCATGTTCCCACTCCACTGCTGCTGGGGGGGGGGGCTGCTGCTGCTGCTGCTGCTGCTGCTGGGGGGGGGGGGGCTTAAAGCTGCTTAAAGGGATAGTTCAACATTTAGTCAAATTGTCCCATCACCATAACCCCTATAGTCATAGCAGTAGGTTTGTTACCTTTAATTGTCGGTGCAAGCTGTTTTTAGAACGGTGGAGCAGAGCCGTGAGCTGCTCAGAGCTACGCTACGGAGGCTCATGGGATTTCTTGGTTTCTCTCATCAAACTCATCAAATACACAATCCAACAACTCCACAACGCTCTGGTGGACAAGTTGTGACCTGCACATTCACCACGCTATGAGATAATAACACAACGTTACCACACAGAGTTGTTTTAGAGGGAAACACAGAGACTGTTGATGAAAAACTGTCCCTGAAGGCAACGTGCATCAGAGGTTTTACATGAATTTACCAGAGCGTTGTGGAGTTGTTGGATTGTGTATTTGATGAGTTTGATGAGGGAAACCAAGAAATTCCTTTAGCCTCCATAGCGTAGCTCTGAGCAGCTCACGGCTCTGCTCCGCCGACTTTATTCTCGAAGTTTGTGATTTTTTTTTATTTGTCAAATGTGGCCCTAATACTCCGTCATAATCACTATTTATTGTTAATTTCATTGTTTGTATTGTTTTATTAGATCTAAACTTTGATTTTACACAGTATCTCCATGTTTCTTCCTTTGATTTATTTTATTACATTTATATATTTGATTTAATCTAGTTTTATTTTATTTACCTATTTTATCTTAGTTTTTATCCAGCGCTTTAGCTGCTTCCTGTCTATAAATGAAGTTTATTGATTGATATAGTGACTGAATTTCCATCGAGGCTGAATTTTAATTTGTCCGATAGGTTTGTTTTTGCACTAATGCATTAGCGTGACGACCTGCTGAGCATTTACCTGAAGACACCAGAGCTGCACACTGAGGTTCTGTTTTTCTTCTTGCATCTGAAATGACACAACTCCTCCTGTCTCTGTGTGTGTATCTGTGTGCGTATGTGTGTGTGTGTGTTGTAATGTGACAACAGTGCAGCAGCAGCAGCAGCAGCAGCAGCTCTGTGTTTATTTAAAGCTCCTCTTCATTAACCCTCTTTACTCAGTGTGAGAAAATGTCTGCAGGGACGAGCTCAGGGTCTGTGTTGTGTAGATGTTTATGTAACCTGAGGGGGACGAGGTCGAGGACACAATGTTCCTCTGTCTCATGGATTACGACCACAATTAAATGCACCAGTAAAAAAAAACACACCGCTAACTCTGACCTTTGACCTCCAGTACAGCAGCAGATCAGAGCAGCTGTTTGTGACCGGCCGACCTGCTCCAACCAGCAGCAGCAGCAGCAAATAATCCCCCATATAATGAAAATAATTAGCAGGATTCATTAGAGAACATGAAAACAGAGGACGGAGGACGGAGCGGCTGCTGTTGATGTTTATTTTCAGACGGAGAGAAGAGAGAAAACAGGAAAAGCGGGATGAGAGCGTGGAGTGACTCACTGTCCTCGGCCTCATGTTGATCTTGTGACTCTTTACTCTCACCCAGCTTCTTCACAAAACACACAGAAGCCCCGCCCCCGCCACCCCGCCCCCCCCCCACCTCCACCTCCACCTCCACCTCCACCTCCACCAGAGGACAACAGGATTATTCTGTCAACATCTGAGAGAGAACGTCCCCCATATCTGCTTTTCACCTTTATATTTCAGGACGCCATCCTTCTGCAGAGTGTTTTGTTTTGTTTATTTGTGAGGATCCCCATCAGCTGCGCTCTAGAGTCTTCCTGGGGGGGCCACATTTAAAGGGATAGTTCAACATTTTGTCAAATAGTCCCATCACCATAATCCCTATAGTCACAGCAGTAGGTTCGTTACCTTTAATTGTCGGTGCAAGCTATTTTTAGAACGGCGGAGCAGAGCCGTGAGCTGCTCAGAGCTACGCTACGGAGGCTCATTATGGGATTTCTTGGTTTCCCTCATCAAACTCATCAAATACACAATCCAACAACTCCACAACGCTCTGGTGGACAAGTTGTGAGCTGCACATTCACCACGCTATGAGATAATAACACAGTAAAGGTCAGTGTTGATCTGACTGATGGAGACAGAGAGGGATTGTGTCATGTTGTGTTGTGTCGTGTTGTGTTGTGTTGTGTGTGGAGGAGAGGGTGACCTGGTTTCAATGGACAGTGAGTTACAAAGAAAGAAAGAGAGGGAGGGAGAACAGAGAGGACAAACAAAGAATGGCGTGAATGTGAGAAAGGAAAGAATTCAGCATTCCTTCACATCATCACAGCAGCGAAGTCACAGACTGTTATGTAACTCCACCGTGAGGAGGAGAAGCCACGATATCAGGATATAAACTTTATTTACTGAGGTTAGAAATGAAACATGTTGCATCTGTTGGTTGAAATAATATGAAAAAAAATAAAATGTTGAGGTTGTTTGGAAAAGGAGTCCTGTTTTAATATTGTCCACACTGAGTCATTGTTGACGATGTGATGAGAGTCTGGGTTGGTCGTGTTTATCCTCCATGTTGCCTGAGGATGTTCAGCTCTACAGCTCTCAGTCTGTTTCCAGAGTCTTTATAGAATGAGGAGTCTGATGGTTTGTCCTTCAGTCAATCAGCTGCTTCCACACACGACACGTCTCGTCTCCTCCTCTATAGCAGCTAGGTGAGAAATGCTGCACCGGCCTTTTACAACATCCTGTTCACTGAGACAGGGAGAGAGGGAGAAAGAAAGAAAGAAAGAAAGAAAGAAAGAAAGAAAGAAAGAAAGAAAGAAAGAAAGAAAGAAAGAAAGAAAGAAAGAAAGAAAGAAAGAAAGAAAGAAAGAAAGAAAGAAGGGCCATGTTTTTATATGATTGTACATTTCTATATCATATGCCTTCCACCTTAATCCCTGCAGGGTTATATATATACCTATGTATAGGTTGGCTACAGAAACACATACATGCACAAACACACACATAAACATGAACATATACATTTGAAAACAAACATTTACATACATAGGCCTACATACACATTTAAATATATACATTGAGACATTTCCTTGTTATTATATTTTACACTGCGTGTGCACTGTTCCTTTAGTTATTGGTTCATATCAGCATCTGTCAAACACATTGAATATTACATGATCATTGACATTCAACTGAAGACCAGTTTGGATAGAAGTGAACCTGTGGTGATGTGTTGGTGTTTGTCCTCTACTAGTGAACAACAGGCCGACAGCAGCAGCAGCAGCAGCAGCAGACAACGTGGTGTTGTCCAGGTCGGTGCTGCTCTCTGCTGGTGACGTCAGTGAGGTGTTGTCCAGGTCGGTGCTGCTCTCTGCTGGTGACGTCAGTGAACTCACACAGGAAGTGAATCTGTTAGAGGAGGAAGTTTCATTCTTAAAAAAACAAAGCTTGTAGAGGTGGAGCCTGCTCTAAGAAAACGTGGTTTATGTGAATGAGAATATGCACATGCTGATATTAAATATAAGACAAACAATAGCTATATGTTTATGATGAAACTTTCATTTTACATTTCATATTTTTCTGTATTAAAAAAAATTCTTATTTGGCATTTCCTTCTTTTCATTTTTTCTGTTTTCCTGTTTCCTTTTAATATTTTCTTTTTTTGTTTTCTATCTTTATCTTTTGCTATTTTATTCTATTTCCTTATATTCTACTGTATTTTTTTTTTCTTTTGTATTCGCATCTCTTTTTTTTCTCTTACTTTTTAAAAAAATTGAATTGTATTTCTATTCTTTTCTATTCTATTTATTACTGTACTGTATGTCTGTGTTTTTAAGCCGTGGGTCCAAAGACAGTTTCATTATCAAGTATAATGACAATAAACAACTCAACTCAACTTATTTTTTGTATTATTATATTTTATCATTTATTATTCTATTTTGTTTTTTCCTTCATATTATACACGTTAACCTAGTGTATGGTTTTACCCCCCCCCCCCCCTCCCCCTCCCTCCTCCCTCCCTCCCTCCCCCCCCCCCCCCCCTCCCTCCGTGCTGAGCTGTCGTCCCCCTCGTCCTGTAGTGGTGACGTGTCTCTCCTCCTCCTCCCGTAGTGACCGACTGACTCTCACTCTGACCGGGTGCAGATCGACTCAGAGGAGCAGCGGCTTTCAGACCTCCAGACCTTCAGAAACCTTCAGAGGAGAACCGTGGAGACACCATGGGCAGTGAGTATCCTCCTCCACTCTCTCCGTCTCTTTAGCTCTCATGTTCTCACTCTTTAAGAAACCGGAAACTCTCATTTTAACGTTTCTGTGAACTTAGTCAACGCTGCTGCTGCTGCTGCTAGCATGCGGCTAGCTCCCGGTGCTAGCCGCTAGTAAACAGCTTCTTTTATGATTTTTTATAATATTATGAATCGAATTTCAATCGGAAGTCTTCTTATTGGTTCAGATAAATGTAGATTGTGTTTTTTAAAAAGCAGTTTTCCTCCAGGGTGTTGAGGTTTAAGACGCCGGGCTCTGTCTGGTGTTAGCATCCTGGAGCTAACCTGTTAGCCACTCATTCAAACACATTGACAGTCTAGTGATGACGACGCATAACAGAGCCGCTGTTTCTCCTGTCAGAAAACACACACCTGACGAACACACACGCACACAGAGTCAGACACACACAGTTTAGGGTTGATTTTAATTAAATATTTAGTTTAAGTTCATTTAAATGTTCCCACCACCTCCACATCCACCCCCCTCCACTGCCACGTCTCCCCCGGCCAGCAGCTCCTCTCCCCGGGTAACCAACTCTCTGTCCTCTGCCTGTTTCCAGTCAAATTCCTGGAGGTGATCAAACCTTTCTGTGCGGTGCTGCCAGAGATCCAGAAACCGGAGAGAAAGGTCAGTGTTTGGGTGTTCATGATCACATTACATTGATTAATTTATATATAGTAGTGTTGTAGTATTTAATTGACTCCACATCTTCAAGGTCTCGGTTGAATTTCTTTCTCCAGACCAGTCAAGACCACAGCTGCAGTGACATCCTTTTATTTTCTTGTTTTAACCACAAATGTCTCCGTCTCTGTGTGTGACCAACAGATCCAGTTCAGAGAGAAGGTGCTATGGACGGCCATCACTCTGTTCATCTTCCTGGTGTGTTGCCAGGTAAGTGTCACTTTGAATTACTGAGAGTATTTCCATATAATCCTCCACTCCAGTCATTGTAGCTCTGTCATAGACACAAAGAAGTGATTGATTAGATCGTTCCATTATTACCTGTAACCTAATCTAATCTATAGATTGTTTATCATAAATTATATTGTGTTAAAACATATTTAAATAAGAGTCGTGGTCATTAACATTACATTAACCCTGCAGGACGTCATGCATGAAGTTAGGCCTTAGTTTGTGTGTTGTTCCTATTAGACAGAAGAAGATGGAGTTTATTCAAGGAGATGATAAACATATTATTATTATGATTATCTCATCTTATGCTGAGTTTCATCCAGTCGATGTTTGTTTCCCTGCAGATTCCTCTGTTTGGCATCATGTCCTCAGACTCTGCAGATCCCTTCTACTGGATGAGAGTGATTCTGGCTTCAAACAGAGGTCTGAGCTCGGCTCAATTCACTCAACAAGTTCAATAAAATACACGGCACGTCTGTCTAATTAACTAACCAACTAACTTTAAACGTCTGGTCTGGGCTGCAGGTACACTGATGGAGCTGGGCATCTCACCCATCGTCACCTCAGGTCTGATCATGCAGCTTCTGGCCGGAGCTAAGATCATCGAGGTCGGAGACACGCCGAAGGACAGAGCTCTTTTCAACGGCGCTCAGAAACGTCAGTGAACTCATCAGACACACGACAGACAGACAATAACTGAGAGAAAACACACAATAAATGAGTAAATAAAATACAAACAAGACAGAATAGTCCAGTGACTCAGCGCTCGTAGAGACTCAAAGTCCAGAAACAGATCAGGTGCAGTTCTGAATGGGACAGAATGACGATAATAATCAAACATAGTAGATAATAGTTGCTTTATTTTGTTTTTCTTAAAGGTAGAAGTGGAGTGTGACCTTTTTAGTTTGTCATGGAGCTGGTTCCAGATGTTTCGTCCTCTGCACGCGACACTGAACCTGCTGCGTGTTTAGCCTTGGTTTAGTGATAAGGTGTGCAGAGGAAAGGCAGGTTGGAACAAGGTCACATAGTTTATCACCGAGTTTATGCAGCAACCTGGTCCATGATGTCACTGGAGCCTCAAGAGATTAAACCGATGAGAGAAAAGAGCAACACGTAGGATTTTCTTTTGGAGAATCTCTGTCTTTTTTATAATCTAAGGGGGAAATGTATTTAACCATAAGACGTTGCATTAATTAGTTGTAACTTGCACAGTGAATGTGAAACAGGTTTGTCTCTGTGTGTTCTCCAGTGTTCGGTATGATCATCACCATCGGCCAGGCCATCGTGTACGTGATGACTGGGATGTACGGCGACCCGTCGGAGATGGGAGCCGGGATCTGCCTCCTCATCATCATCCAGGTCAGAACAGAAAACAGAAACAACGACACCGTCCTCATCCTCAGATCTGACTGAAAACTCACTTTGAAGATAATTTAGGACAAACTAAAAAGATGTTTACTTCACTTTGTTTCTAAAAAATCAGTTCAGCTTCTATGTTTATAAACGTTGACCTGTTTACGACCACAGGTAAATAAATCCCCGTCGCCTGCAGATGAAAATTAGATCACAGATTAATCTGGAACAGTCTGTGTTGAGCATCGTCCCTGTTAGATAAACTAACTAACTGACTGACTGACTAAATGAATAAAACTGTTAATTTCAGTCACACAACACCACCATTGAAATCAATACATATACATAATACAGATACAAAAGAACAAGACAAAAAGAATCATTGCTGTAATTTATAATTATTCATTATTTTACATTTAACTACAGAACTTGAACTCATCACTGATCTTATTCCACATTTTAACTGAAACACATTTGTATTTTTCATTAGTTCTCACTTTACACATTTAGAAAATCAATAACCCTCTTAAATGATAGTTTCTTTTTCTTCATCTAAAGAACTAAGAACACAAACCGGAAGGCTGTTGTTCTTTACTTGAACTGAGAATAATACAATATCTGTAAATATTAATGAGTATGATCTTATAAATAGTGTTAGGTTCACAACACGCTTTGTTTATTATTCTAATACTCTTTTTTGAAGCTCAATTAGAGGCTCTATGTTTGTTTTATATACATTTCCTCAACACAGTATGTCATACACTGTGGAACAGGAAGTTCTGACCTACAAACAACAAACACATCATTTGATTATATTCCTTTATGAAAACCAAACATCTGACCTCGGTGTCGAGCGTCTGCAGCTGAGAGTCTCCAAACAGACTCTGAGCCGATGACTGAGCCCGTTGTTGGTCTTCCTCCTCCTCCTCCTCCTCTTCCTCAGCTCTTCGTGGCCGGGCTCATCGTGCTGCTGCTGGACGAGCTGCTGCAGAAAGGCTACGGCCTCGGCTCCGGCATCTCGCTCTTCATCGCCACCAACATCTGTGAGACCATCGTGTGGAAGGCCTTCAGCCCCACCACCGTCAACACCGGCAGAGGTACCAACACACTGACACAGAGGCCCACGCTACAGTCATTAAAGGGATAGTTCAACATTTTGGCAAATTGTCCCAATCCCTATAGTCATAGCAGTAGGTTCGTTACCTTTAATTGTCGGTGCAAGCTATTTTTAGAACGGCGGAGCAGAGTCGTGAGCTGCTCAGAGCTACGCTACGGAGGCTCATTATGGGATTTCTTGGTTTCCCTCATCAAACTCATCAAATACACAATCCAACAACTCCACAACGCTCTGGTGGACAAGTTGTGACCTGCACATTCACCACGCTATGAGATAATAACACAACGTTACCACACAGAGTTGTTTTGGAGGGAAATTCATGTAAAACAACTGATGCACGTTGCCTTCAGGGACAGTTTTTCATCAACAGTCTCTGTATTTCCCTCTAAAACAACTCTGTGTGGTAACGTTGTGTTATTATAGACAAACTTTGTAAAAAGGGGCTATACAAATAGAATTGTCTTGCAGTAAAAGGAAAACTGCTGCTGCACAACGAACAAAAACACAAAGCGATAAAGTTCTATTAATGAAACGTTCAGTCGCTTCACGCTCACACGTGTGTCTGTTTGTTGTTGTTTTTTAGGAACCGAGTTCGAGGGCGCCATCATCGCTCTCTTCCACCTGCTGGCCACGCGCACAGACAAAGTCCGCGCTCTGAGAGAAGCTTTCTACAGACAGAACCTGCCCAACCTCATGAACCTCATCGCCACCGTCTTCGTCTTCGCCGTGGTCATATACTTCCAGGTGAGTCGCTGTCGTCCTTTTCTCTCCGTCACCTAAAAAATATCAGTGTTTCTCAAACGTCAAAGAGAGACTCAGTTTATTGTCATAAAGGAACAAAGAAACCAGAAATATTGGAGAATTTTGACTTTTTCTCTTCAAAAAACGACTCAAACTGATGATGAAATGATCAGAATAGCTGATGATTCATTTAATAATTGATGACTGTTCGATCCCTCCCTCAGGGCTTCAGAGTGGACCTGCCCATCAAGTCGGCGCGGTACCGCGGCCAGTACAACACCTACCCCATCAAGCTGTTCTACACCTCCAACATCCCCATCATCCTGCAGTCGGCCCTGGTCTCCAACCTCTACGTCATCTCCCAGATGCTCTCCACGCGCTTCAGCGGGAACTTCCTGGTCAATCTGCTGGGAACGTGGTCGGTAAGTTGACGACCGTTAAACTATAGTCGCAGGTTCAGCTTCTCTGACGGCTCCGTCGTCACAGATCGACTCGGGTTTCGGTCCTTTTCTGTCACAGCTGAGTCAGATTTACTGATTTATTTCACACACGCGGCTCATCATACGAAATCTTACAAACACAGTGACATCACTACAGTGACATCATCAACAACATTCAAGGGTGAGAAGAAAGAAAGCACTTGTACACCGAGTCTCCAACCCTGGATTGATTCAACATTAGGTTTTTCTTACAGATTGAAATGCAGCGTCTCTGTGGTTCTCACGAAACTGCTGCATTTTAGCTTTCGCCTTTTTCCTGTGATGAGGATGTTTGTTTTTAGTGTCATCAGTGCAGAGGAATGAGGTCACATGATTTATGATTGAGTTTGTGCACAACTTGGTACATGAACTCAGCGTTTCGGAGGTCGTTGTAATCAGTAAACCTCAAAAGATTAAGAATTTCTTCTGAATAATCTCTAGTTTTTTTTAATGTAAGTAGGAAATTGAAATTGTTTAAATAAAGTTTTGAACCTTTGATCCTGACGAGAGGATTGAAAAAGCTCTTAGGCCCTGACAACACTTGCAGGTGATAACAACAAAGTATTTTATTGGATGTGCCTTTCGTTTAGATGCGATGGCATTTTTAAAAACGCTCCACTGGGGTGGTGTTTAGCTCAGTTGGTAGAGCACCTGCCCCATGTGTTGAGGCTATAGTCCTCGCTGCAGGCGGCCCCGGTTCGAGTCCTGCGTCGGACGGCCCTATACTGCATGTCATTCCCCCATCTCTGCCTCCCATTTCCTGTCACACTCTCCACTGTCCAGTCCAATAAAGGCATAAAAAGCCCCAAAAAAATACTTTAAAATAAAATTTACTCCACTGTTGCGTTCCCGTCTTAAGGGTAACAACACAAAAGTTTGCGCCCGTACGCAGATTTCCCCCTAAAACCGCTCGTCTGAACGCAGAATAAAAGTGAGAATGTGACTTTTTCAGTGACAACGCTCACTTTTAGCACATTTTAGTATGTCTTCGGCTCGTTTGGAACCCGGGTTGAGCCGTTATAGGTCAGTGGTTCCCAACCTGTTTTGGCACGTGACCCCTTTCTGGCGACGATCATGTGATCTTCGTAATCTTCAACTACTAAACATTTCAGGCGACTCCGTTTGAATTCCAGGCGACCCACGGTTGAAAAACACTGTGAAAACCAACCATGTAAATCTCAGATCATCATCAGGACTTGACGGTTTGACCCCTCTCTCTCTCCTCAGGACACGTCGTCCGGCGGTCCGGCCCGAGCCTACCCGGTGGGCGGGCTCTGCTACTACCTCTCTCCTCCCGAGTCCTTCGGCTCGGTCCTGGACGACCCGGTCCACGCCGTCATCTACATCGTCTTCATGCTCGGCTCCTGCGCCTTCTTCTCCAAAACCTGGATCGAGGTGTCGGGCTCCTCCGCTAAAGACGTGAGTTGTTCAGCAGGGTTTTTAACGCGGGAGGAGGAGGCGACGCATCGTTTCACTCAGACTGGTTCCTCACGCTCTGTCCTCCTTCTCCTCCTTCTTCTTCTTCTTCTTCTTCTGTGGTGCAGGTGGCCAAGCAGCTGAAGGAGCAGCAGATGGTGATGAGAGGACACAGAGAAACATCAATGGTTCATGAGCTCAACAGGTACAAATCTGAAATGTTTTAGTGTTTCTGCTTTTCATGTCGGTTCATGAGTTTCTCAAGTTTTCATTAGAGCTATTAGGTCATTCATTCATTCATTCATTCATTCATTACTAGCTTGAATTGATCTCACACCGACGTGTTTGATCCAGAAGCCTGAGACTTAAAGGGATAGCATCATTTTTTTTAAAGTGGGGTTTTTTTAAAGACTCTCTGCACTCCTCCCGTTAGCAACGCCAGCCCATAATAGCCCTGCCCAGAGATTTACAACATACATTGTTGTGAATGTTTTTTTTTTCCAGACCCTAAAATTATATTATAGCGAACAATGGAACTGTGTATTTATTTTCAGGTAAAACCTCTTTTAGGCCGTGAAAATAGGCCGTTTCTTTGGGTCCATTCACAACAATGTATGTTGTAAATCTCTGGGCAGGGCTATTATGGGCTGGCGTTGCTAACGGGAGGAGTGCAGAGAGTCTTCTACTGCAATTAAAGTACTTAGGGGCTATTTGTAGATCATACAACCACACTTTAAAAACATGGTACTATCCCTTTAATCTCATAACTGAAGCTGCACATTATCATGTTGAATATAATATCACACAGACACGTTAACGTCTCTAAATCTCAATCTCTGCAAAAAAGAGAACAAGAGAACTTCCCTGTAATCTCTGCTCCACAGTCATTAACCTTTTATTTAGAGGTAGAAACTTCATCTACAGAATAACAGACACCTATGAAATACGTTCAGGATGCACAGATATAAGTTATAAAATAAATAGAGAAGTAATGGTAGTAAAAGATCAAATTAGAAACACATTAAAGGACATTTTACATTTATAGCAAGATGAGTCGACTAAAAAGTAGAACAGTTTAAATTGTCTTAGTGATATGAATCAGAAATGTTTTCTAATGTGGAGATAAAATAAAACTTAAACTATGATAAAACAGAATAAATAAAAAATATTCTAGTGCAAAAAATACACATTATTTGAAATTTAGGATTTATATAAATGGAATAAAACAAAAAAATTGTAATAAATAAATAAAAATGTGGAGATAAAATAAAAAATTAAACTAGGATAATAGGATATTATATTTATGTAGAATATAAAAATATTCTAGTGCAAAAAATACGCATTTACTATATGAAATTTAGGATGAGAATAAAGATATATAATATAAAAATATTCTAGTGCAAAAAATACGCATTTACTATATGAAATTTAGGATGAGAATAAAGATAAATACTGTACATCCAGAATACAGAAACCTGGTTGTCATGAAGTCGGACTGTGTTTTAATCTCCGTCTCCTCTCGTGTTCGACTCCAGGTACATTCCCACCGCCGCGGCCTTCGGCGGGCTGTGCATCGGCGGCCTGTCGGTGATGGCCGACTTCCTGGGAGCCATCGGCTCCGGCACCGGCATCCTCCTGGCCGTCACCATCATCTACCAGTACTTTGAGATCTTTGTGAAGGAGCAGAGCGAGATGGGCAGCATGGGGGCGCTGCTCTTCTAGCGGCGCCGCCCGCCCGCCGCCCGCCGCCCTCCGTCCAAACCCCGACTTTCATTCGGACGAAACAACAACAACCTGCATCGACTCTCCATCCCGGTGACGAAGCGCCTGCATCTTCTTCACTTCCTCCGGTTCCAGGACGTTGGACGACGACACTTCCTCCAAAAAGAAAAAAAAAAAAAAAAAAAACAAGACAAAAAGACGTTTCAGTTGCACTTTGATCCGATTCGCCACCGACGCCGCGATCGAAGCGCCGCGGTCAAGACGTCGACGTCCTGCAGGAGTTTGGTTTCTTTTCCTCAGACGGAGCGCTTCAGTATGCAGGCATACTCGACCGGACGATGGTGGGAAACCGCCGCCCGCTCGCCACCCGCCACCCGCCGCCGCCATCAGCTTGGTAGCTTGGTGTCCTCTTTAGTTCAATCTTTGGCTTTCAACTTTATTTCATTTCTCTGTTGCACCTGCCACTCAGGTTCAGGTTTGGACCGGGAGCTGAACTGACCGACCGGCGCCGAGTCCCGTTGTGTGTATTTTTCCTGTTTTGTTTTGTTTTGTTTTGTTTGACCCTGTTGTAGGTTTTTATTATGATTTGAACGGGGAAGTGGAGCTCACGTTGGGGTCCACCCGTCAGAATGAGGAGGGAGAAGAGGGTCCAGTGGTCCTGATGCGAGGCGAGGCGTTGCCATGGAGCCGCAGTATTAACTCAAACACGTCTCACGTTTCTCGTTACCACACTTCCTGACATTTGTTTTATTTTTAATCGTCTGCTGCTCGGAGCAAAACTGTCGTTAATCACTATTTCTGACCCAACAAAATTATGATTTCTGTACATAGCCTATACATTAAATAACTTTGAATTTGTCTTAAGTGTAAGATAAAGTCTTTTGAATATGTAAAAAAAAAAAAAAAAACATTTCTGAACAAACTTATATAAAAACATTCTCAAAAACCTTTTTGTGTTTCCTTCAGTCCTTTCATGAAGTTAAGACTGGATCCCCACGAAATATACCAAATATACCACACTATGAGATAATCATGTAACATTAGAGACAGAGCTGTTTTAGAGGGAAATGCAGCCGGAACTACATTCCAGACACGGCTGCTGGGCGGAGGGATTTCAGAAGAGAAAGTAGTTCAGAGTATTTGCTTCATGTGTCGTAATGTTACATCATTTTATATGTTATCTCATAGCGTGGTGAATGTGCAGGTCACAACTTGTCCACCAGAGCGTTGTGGAGTTGTTGGATTGTGTATTTGATGAGTTTGATGAGGGACAGGACCTGGACCGTTCACTGAGCAGCTCACGTCTCTGCCCCGCCCATCTCAAAACAACATGCACCCATAATTAAAGGTGATGAACCTGCTGCTGTGACTATAGGGGTTATGGTGAGAGGAGGATCTGACTAAATGTTGAACTGTTCCTTTAAAGCACCTTCTTGCTGCAGTGACTCTGTTTCTCCTGCAGGCGGCAGCACCGAGCTGCTCCACCGGAAACAGGAGACGCAGCAGCAGCGGTGTGTGTGTTGAGTTCATCCTGCAGCAAGGCGAGGACACACACACACACACACACACACACACACACACACACACACACACACACACACACACACACACAGGACAGTTGTGCAACAGCTGGAGTGAATTTCTGTCTTTTGCTTCCAAATCTGAAGTTTAATACATGTGTCCGCGCGCAGAGATGAGCTCATTCGGAGAGGAAGGTGACGTCACTGAGCTAATAAGCTAACAGGCTAAACTCTGGAGTTTAGAGACAAAATAAAGTTAAAGATGAATTAAATGTAACACTCTAATTAAGATCATGATTGGATGATGTAGAAATGTGTTTCACTTGAAGTTAGATCCCCATTAAAGTCACAGAGCAGTTACTGATTGATTGATTGATTGATTGATTTTCTGTTGGTCAGGTAAAGGATCATGGAGCTGGTGGAGGAAGATCCCAACGACCCGCACGAGGAGTGAGGTGACGCAGACACACGAAACTCTGAACTGTGATGGAAAATAAATAAAAAGTTTATTATTGTGAGTTAGGGATGTCACAATTTACGAAACAAACACACACAGTAAGTTACATAGAGACGTTATGAGCTAACGTTTAGCGTAACCAGACGTGACTGGAGACCCCTCCGCGACTGGACCACCGCCATCCAGGTCTCTGCCTCCTCCAGGGTCGGCCTGTCTCCTCTCCTCCTCTCCAGGAGCCCGTCTGTCACTCTGCTGCTGTCAGAGCTGAGCTGACGGCTCAGCTCTTTCATGTCGGATTTTTTTCTTTTTCTTGTGCCGATTTTTTTTCTTTTTTTTTTTTACCTGACTTTTTTTTTCTTGTGCCGAAGTTTTTTTTTTTTGCCTAACTTTTTTCTTTTTCTTGTGCCGATTTTTTTTTTCTTTTTTTTTTTACCAGACTTTTTTTTTCTTGTGCCGAATATTTTTTTGCCTAATTTTTTTCTTTTTCTTGTGCCGATTTTTTTTTTCTTTTTTCTTACCTGACTTTTTTTTTCTTGTGCCAAAGTTGTTGTTTTTTTGCCTAATTTTTTTCTTTTTCTTGTGCTGAATTTTTTTTTTTTACCAGACTTTTTTTTTTCTTGTGCCGAATTTTTTTTTGCCGAATTTTTTTCTTTTTCTTGTGCTGAATTTTTTTTTCTTTTTTCTTACCTGACTTTTTTTTTCTTGTGCCGAAGTTTGTTTTTTTGCCGAATTTTTTTCTTTTTCTTGTGCCGATTTTTTTTTTCTTTTTTCTTACCTGACTTTTTTTTTCTTGTGCCGAAGTTGTTTTTTTTTTGCCGAATTTTTTTCTTCTTCTTGTGCCGAATTTTTTTTTTCTTACCTGACTTTTTTTTTCTTGTGCCAAATTTTTTTTTGCCGAATTTTTTTCTTTTTCTTGTGCTGAATTTTTTTTTTTTTTTTTACCAGACTTTTTTTTTTCTTGTGCCAAATTTTTTTTTGCCTAATTTTTTTCTTTTTCTTGTGCTGAATTTTTTTTTTCTTTTTTCTTACCTGACTTTTTTTTTCTTGTGCCGAAGTTTTTTTTTTGCCTAATTTTTTTCTTTTTCTTGTGCCGAATTTTATTTTTTTTTAACCTTTTTTCTTATGGTGTGAAATGTGAGATATACAGTACATTTTAAATGTTCTGTATCTGTTACTCAAAGTTTTATCAGTGATCTGTGATTTTTTTTTTTTGCCTAATTTTTTCCATTTTCTTGTGCCGAATTTTTTTTTCCAGCTGCTGCTTCGGCTGATTTTTTTTTCCAGAAACTTTTTTTTTTTTTTTTCACCTGATTTTTTTTTTCAGTCTGAAACGACTTTTTTTTCTTGTGACTTGATTTTAAATTAAAACTGTTGGAGGTTTTAGAACAAACCTGAATTTTTTTCTGGTTGTTGTGAATCGATTTTCCTGAATAGAGAACAGGAGAAGTTTTTTTCAATTTCCCTTTAATTGAATCATTACATTACATTGACCCACTTTTTTTGTTTATTTGTTCCTTCCCTGTCATTTTTGTAATTTTTTTTTTTTTTACCAACTAAAAGTCAAAACACTTTTTTTCCTCTGTAAACTTTTCTCCCTGAGCCTGGATCAGTCAGAGCAGATCTTTTTTGACTTGTGAGCGAAGTTTTTTTTTTTCCTGACTTTTTTATATAATGTGCCGGTTTTTTAATAACGGTACTGGACCTAATTTTTTTAACCATGAAAGACTCTGGTAACTGAGCTGAGTTTGAGGCCATCACCGATCAATAATTACCCACCCTTCCGTGAAAACAAACTGCTGGTTTTGACTGTTTGTCGGTTCAAATTGGTAGTCCGTCTTAATTTCGCCTACAGAGACATTAATCAGCCTGGGACGGAAAGTCCTCCTCAAAGAGCAATAGCTAATCCCTTCTGCTGCTGTGAGGACCACGGTCAGTGAGCGTCCACTCAGGAAGCAGCAAGATTTTCAATGTCCATCTCTGAAGGAGATCTGTCAGCGGGGAGAGGGACCCGCTGCCGCCCAACGCTGAGTGAGACGCTGTCCCCCACGCTCAACCGGACCCCCAACCTGACGGCCGACGAGGAGCGCGTGAGTAACAACACCAAATACATGGATTAACCTGTGACCCAGACAGTATGAAGACAGAGTAGGGAAACTCTTATGTTAGCTTTTTATTTTGTTAAGATGTATTTAAACCACAAACAAAGCACAGTTGTTGTTTTTAATACATGTAAAATGGACAGTTCTCCTTTGTTTTCACCGGCGAGGGGGCGTGTCCAGAAATTCCTACGACATTTACTGTCTTCTATTTTACTACCAATTTTTTTTACATTAGTACTTTTACTACTTTTTTTTTTAGTACTACTAAAGAACAGGACAGACAGGATGAGAGATAAGAAACATTTTTGGGATAAAAAGAAAAGAAAGAGGAAAAAGAGAGAAAAAAAGACAAAGAGGGGGATTTTAGATAGAAATAGAGAAGGGTAGAAAGAAAGAAAGAAAGAATTTTTTTTTTTTTTTTTTAAAGACTTTTTTTCTCTTGAAATTTTTTTTTGCCTAATTTTTTCCATTTTCTTGTGATAGAAAGAAAGAAAGAAAGAAAGAAAGAAAGAAAGAAAGACTTTTTTTTTCTTGTGCCAAAATTTTTTTTTTTGGTTAGATAGAAAGAAAGATTTTTTTTTTTCTCGTGCCGAAAGAAAGAAAGAAAGTGCTGGATTTTCTTTTTCTTTTTCACAGATGAAGGGCGTAGACAGCCTAATTTTTTTTTTTTCTTGTGCCGAAAGTTTTTTGGGTTTTTTTACCTGATTTTTTTTTCTTGTGCCGGATTCTTTTTTTTTTTTTGACGTGTGACATCATCTGAAGTTTTTTTGTTGCATCATCAGCTCAAACATCAAACTTGGATTTTTGACCAGATTTCTTATGGTGTCAAAATGTGAGACAAACAGTCAAATGTTCTGTATCTGTTAGTCAAAGTTTTATCAGTGATTATCAGAGAGGAGGAGGAGGAGGAATGTGCTGAAGAACAGTTTAACCTCCAGCTGCTGCTTCGGCTAATTTACAACCAGAAACTTTCAGAAACTTTCACCTCGACTGAACTCTTCAGTCTGAAACGACTGAAGTGACTTGAAGTTAAATTAAAACTGTTGGAGGTTTTAGAACAAACCGCGTGAATCCTCTGGTTGTTGTGAATCGATTTTCCTGAATAGAGAACAGGAGAAGTTACACAATGTCCCTTTAATTGAATCATTACATTACATTGACCCACTTTGTTTTGTTTATTTGTTCCTTCCCTGTCATCGTTTATGTAATCGATGCACGTGCAACTAAAAGTCAAAACACTGAGATGTAAACTTTTCTCCCTGAGCCTGGATCAGTCAGAGCAGATCTGCTGTGACGATGTGAGCGAGAGTCAAACAACACGACTGTAATAATAACTGTGTAATATATAATATATATATATAATAACGGTACTGGACCGGTCCAAAGGTTCTGAGTCTTGTTTAACTGAGTTACATGTTAAAGACTCTGGGGTCAGAGATCTGAGCTGATGTTTGTCCACTTCCATCACCGATCAATAATTACCAAACACCCTCTGTGTGTGTGTGTGTGTGTGTGTCTCATTGGTGGACGCAGAGGGACAGAGACCAGGCAGGGTCCAATGGGACGGAGAGAGTCCGTCCTCAAAGAGCCGTCCTCCTCCCTGTCTCTGCTGCTGTGAGGACCGTGGTCAGTGAGCGTCCACTCAGGAAGCAGCAGCGTGTCGTCCATCATGTCGTCTCTGAAGGAGATCTGCAGCGGTTTGCCTCTGGACCCGCTGCCGCCCAACCGCGGCCGAGACGCCCGCGTCCCCCACGCTCCGGTCCGGACCCCCAACCTGACGGCCGACGAGGAGCGCGTGAGTAACAACACCAAATACATGGATTAACCTGTGACCCAGACAGTATGAAGACAGCAGCACGGGGGGGTATTTTATTTTGTTAAGATGTATTTATTGACCACAAACCAAAGCACAGTTGTTATTTTTAATACATGTACAATGCAATTGGTAACCATTTAATTCACAGGCCGTTAATTAGATGTTAATCTCAAGAAATGACAATAAATTGCGTCATAATGTCTAGAAATAATGGTCAACTTCATAGTAATGTCCAGAAATTCCTAGACATTACTACCACATTAGTACTACATTAGTACTACATAACTACTATATTAGTACTACTAAAGAACAGGACAGACAGGATGAGAGATAAGAAACATGAAGGAAATGGGATAAAAAGAAAAGAAAGAGGAAAAAGAGAGAAAAAAAGACAAAGAGGGGGGATGATAGATAGAAATAGAGAAGGGTAGAAAGAAAGAAAGAAAGAAAGAAAGAAAGAAAGAAAGAAAGAAGTTAGAACACAGATGAAGGGCGTAGACACACAGGCTCGTATAAAACATTAAAAACAAAAACATTGTGCAATTCTGTCGGTCCGTCACCATGACGTCACCTGTTGTCATCCACTAATGTTCAGTAGATCGATAATAATTCATTGTAAGACTGATTAAAGGGATAGTTCATGATTTTCCATATAAGTGATTTGTGAGTCAATGAGCTGTGTTGTGCGTCCTCAGAGCCTACCCTATAGACCAGTATCCGTGTTGTGTGTCTGTTGTGTTGTTGTGCGTCCTCAGAGCCTACCCTATAGACCAGTATCCATGTTGTGTGTCTGTTGTGTTGTTGTGCGTCCTCAGAGCCTACCCTATAGACCAGTATCCATGTTGTGTGTCTGTTGTGCGTCCTCAGAGCCTACCCTATAGACCAGTATCCGTGTTGTGTGTCTGTTGTGTTGTTGTGCGTCCTCAGAGCCTACCCTATAGACCAGTATCCATGTTGTGTGTCTGTTGTGCGTCCTCAGAGCCGTTCACTACCCTATAGACCAGTATCCATGTTGTGTGTCTGTTGTGCGTCCTCAGAGCCTACCCTATAGACCAGTATCCATGTTGTGTGTCTGTTGTGCGTCCTCAGAGCCTACCCTATAGACCAGTATCCATGTTGTGTGTCTGTTGTGCATCCTCAGAGCCTACCCTATAGACCAGTATCCATGTTGTGTGTCTGTTGTGTTGTTGTGCGTCCTCAGAGCCTACCCTATAGACCAGTATCCATGTTGTGTGTCTGTTGTGCGTCCTCAGAGCCTACCCTATAGACCAGTATCCATGTTGTGTGTCTGTTGTGTTGTTGTGCGTCCTCAGAGCCTACCCTATAGACCAGTATCCATGTTGTGTGTCTGTTCTGCGTCCTCAGAGCCTACCCTATAGACCAGTATCCATGTTGTGTGTCTGTTGTGCGTCCTCAGAGCCTACCCTATAGACCAGTATCCGTGTTGTGTTTTTGTGCGTCCTCAGAGCCTACCCTATAGACCAGTATCCATGTTGTGTGTCTGTTGTGTTGTTGTGCGTCCTCAGAGCCTACCCTATAGACCAGTATCCATGTTGTGTGTCTGTTGTGATGTTGTGCGTCCTCAGAGCCTACCCTATAGACCAGTATCCATGTTGTGTGTCTGTTGTGCGTCCTCAGAGCCTACCCTATAGACCAGTATCCATGTTGTGTGTCTGTTGTGTGTGTCCTCAGAGCCTACCCTATAGACCAGTATCCATGTTGTGTGTCTGTTGTGTTGTTGTGCGTCCTCAGAGCCTACCCTATAGACCAGTATCCATGTTGTGTGTCTGTTGTGATGTTGTGCGTCCTCAGAGCCTACCCTATAGACCAGTATCCATGTTGTGTGTCTGTTGTGCGTCCTCAGAGCCTACCCTATAGACCAGTATCCATGTTGTGTGTCTGTTGTGTGTCCTCAGAGCCTACCCTATAGACCAGTATCCATGTTGTGTGTCTGTTGTGTTGTTGTGCGTCCTCAGAGCCTACCCTATAGACCAGTATCCATGTTGTGTGTCTGTTGTGTTGTTGTGCGTCCTCAGAGCCTACCCTATAGACCAGTATCCATGTTGTGTGTCTGTTGTGTTGTCCTCAGAGCCTACCCTATAGACCAGTATCCATGTTGTGTGTCTGTTGTGTTGTTGTGCGTCCTCAGAGCCTACCCTATAGACCAGTATCCGTGTTGTGTGTCTGTTGTGTGTCCTCAGAGCCTACCCTATAGACCAGTATCCATGTTGTGTGTCTGTTGTGCGTCCTCAGAGCCTACCCTATAGACCAGTATCCATGTTGTGTGTCTGTTGTGCGTCCTCAGAGCCTACCCTATAGACCAGTATCCATGTTGTGTGTCTGTTGTGCATCCTCAGAGCCTACCCTATAGACCAGTATCCATGTTGTGTGTCTGTTGTGTTGTTGTGCGTCCTCAGAGCCTACCCTATAGACCAGTATCCATGTTGTGTGTCTGTTGTGCGTCCTCAGAGCCTACCCTATAGACCAGTATCCATGTTGTGTGTCTGTTGTGTTGTTGTGCGTCCTCAGAGCCTACCCTATAGACCAGTATCCATGTTGTGTGTCTGTTCTGCGTCCTCAGAGCCTACCCTATAGACCAGTATCCATGTTGTGTGTCTGTTGTGCGTCCTCAGAGCCTACCCTATAGACCAGTATCCATGTTGTGTGTCTGTTGTGCGTCCTCAGAGCCTACCCTATAGACCAGTATCCATGTTGTGTGTCTGTTGTGTTGTTGTGCGTCCTCAGAGCCTACCCTATAGACCAGTATCCATGTTGTGTGTCTGTTGTGCGTCCTCAGAGCCTACCCTATAGACCAGTATCCATGTTGTGTGTCTGTTGTGCGTCCTCAGAGCCTACCCTATAGACCAGTATCCATGTTGTGTGTCTGTTGTGCGTCCTCAGAGCCTACCCTATAGACCAGTATCCATGTTGTGTGTCTGTTGTGTTGTTGTGCGTCCTCAGAGCCTACCCTATAGACCAGTATCCATGTTGTGTGTCTGTTGTGATGTTGTGCGTCCTCAGAGCCTACCCTATAGACCAGTATCCATGTTGTGTGTCTGTTGTGCGTCCTCAGAGCCTACCCTATAGACCAGTATCCATGTTGTGTGTCTGTTGTGTTGTTGTGCGTCCTCAGAGCCTACCCTATAGACCAGTATCCATGTTGTGTGTCTGTTGTGTTGTTGTGCGTCCTCAGAGCCTACCCTATAGACCAGTATCCATGTTGTGTGTCTGTTGTGTTGTTGTGCGTCCTCAGAGCCTACCCTATAGACCAGTATCCATGTTGTGTGTGTTGTTGTTGTGCGTCCTCAGAGCCTACCCTATAGACCAGTATCCATGTTGTGTGTCTGTTGTTGTGCGTCCTCAGAGCCTACCCTATAGACCAGTATCCATGTTGTGTGTCTGTTGTGTTGTTGTGTGTCCTCAGAGCCTACCCTATAGACCAGTATCCATGTTGTGTGTCTGTTGTGTTGTTGTGCGTCCTCAGAGCCTACCCTATAGACCAGTATCCATGTTGTGTTGTGTTGTTGTGCGTCCTCAGAGCCTACCCTATAGACCAGTATCCATGTTGTGTGTCTGTTGTGTTGTTGTGCGTCCTCAGAGCCTACCCTATAGACCAGTATCCATGTTGTGTGTCTGTTGTGTTGTTGTGCGTCCTCAGAGCCTACCCTATAGACCAGTATCCATGTTGTGTGTCTGTTGTGCGTCCTCAGAGCCTACCCTATAGACCAGTATCCATGTTGTGTGTCTGTTGTGTTGTTGTGCGTCCTCAGAGCCTACCCTATAGACCAGTATCCATGTTGTGTTGTGTTGTTGTGCGTCCTCAGAGCCTACCCTATAGACCAGTATCCATGTTGTGTGTCTGTTGTGTTGTTGTGCGTCCTCAGAGCCTACCCTATAGACCAGTATCCATGTTGTGTGTCTGTTGTGTTGTTGTGCGTCCTCAGAGCCTACCCTATAGACCAGTATCCATGTTGTGTGTCTGTTGTGCGTCCTCAGAGCCTACCCTATAGACCAGTATCCATGTTGTGTGTCTGTTGTGCGTCCTCAGAGCCTACCCTATAGACCAGTATCCGTGTTGTGTTTTTGTGCGTCCTCAGAGCCTACCCTATAGACCAGTATCCGTGTTGTGTTGTTGTGCGTCCTCAGAGCCTACCCTATAGACCAGTATCCGTGTTGTGTGTCTGTTGTGCGTCCTCAGAGCCTACCCTATAGACCAGTATCCATGTTGTGTGTCTGTTGTGCGTCCTCAGAGCCTACCCTATAGACCAGTATCCATGTTGTGTTGTGTTGTTGTGCGTCCTCAGAGCCTACCCTATAGACCAGTATCCATGTTGTGTGTCTGTTGTGTTGTTGTGCGTCCTCAGAGCCTACCCTATAGACCAGTATCCATGTTGTGTGTCTGTTGTGTTGTTGTGCGTCCTCAGAGCCTACCCTATAGACCAGTATCCATGTTGTGTGTCTGTTGTGTTGTTGTGCGTCCTCAGAGCCTACCCTATAGACCAGTATCCGTGTTGTGTGTCTGTTGTGTTGTTGATGATCATCAGAGCCTGGACCCTATAGACCAGTATCCATGTTGTGTGTCTGTTGTGCACCTCAGAGCCTACCCTATAGACCAGTATCCGTGTTGTGTGTCTGTTGTGTTGTTGTGCGTCCTCAGAGCCTTTGACCAGTATCCATGTTGTGTGTCTGTTTCCTGTTGTGCGTCCTCAGAGCCTACCCTATAGACCAGTATCCATGTTGTGTGTCTGTAACTGGGCTCAGAGCCTCCCTATAGACCAGTATCCGTGTTGTCTGTCTGTTGTGTTAATCAATACCAGCCTCTGATCCTACCCTATAGACCAGTATCCATGTTGTGTGTCTGTTGTGTTGTTGTTCCGTCCTCAGAGCCTACCCTATAGACCAGTATCCATGTGTTGTGTCTGTTGTGTTGTTGTGCTCCTCAGAGCCTACCCTATAGACCAGTATCCATGTTGTGTGTCTGTTGTGCGTCCTCAGAGCCTACCCTATAGACCAGTATCCATGTTGTGTGTCTGTTGTGCGTCCTCAGAGCCTACCCTATAGACCAGTATCCATGTTGTGTGTCTGTTGTGCGTCCTCAGAGCCTACCCTATAGACCAGTATCCATGTTTGTCTGTGTCTGTTGTGTTGTCTTCACTCAGATCAGGACCCTATAGACCAGTATCCATGTTGTGTGTCTGTTGTGCGTCCTCAGAGCCTACCCTATAGACCAGTATCCATGTTGTGTGTCTGTTGTGCGTCCTCAGAGCCTACCCTATAGACCAGTATCCATGTTGTGTTGTGTTGTGTTGTTGTGCGTCCTCAGAGCCTACCCTATAGACCAGTATCCATGTTGTGTGTCTGTTGTGCGTCCTCAGAGCCTACCCTATAGACCAGTATCTGTGTTGTGTGTCTGTTGTGCGTCCTCAGAGCCTACCCTATAGACCAGTATCCGTGTCGTACGCGTCAGGCTGCAGCCATCATGTTGATGATCATGAACAACCTGGACCCAGCGGTTGCCCAGGTAACATCTGATACACCTCCTCTTCCCTCCGTGTGTGTGTGATGTGTGTGTGTAGTGAAGTTGTGTGTTTGTGTAACTTCCTGTTGTGTTGTCTCAGTTTCCTCAGGAGCTCGTCACCTACGGAGGCAACGGCCAGGTGTTCAGTAACTGGGCTCAGGTCAGTTTCCCTTCTGTCTGATCGGATCAATAATCAATACCAGCGACTGATCGTATCTGTGTGTGTCTGTGTGTGTGTGTGTCTGTGTGTGTGTGTAGTTCCGTCTGGTCATGAACTACCTGAGTGAGATGACGGAGCAGCAGACTCTGGTCATGTACAGCGGTCATCCTCTGGGCCTGTTCCCCAGTTAATGTTTGTTTCCTGTCGGTCATCACCAACGCAGCTGACCGTGCTAACGCAACACACGCACACACACACCTGGGCACCGGTGACAACACAACACACACACACACACACGTCTTCACTCATCTCTGACGTGTCTGCAGGTGATTCCTAACTACTCCTCCAGAGACCAGTATGAGAAGATGTTTGCTCTGGGCGTGTCCATGTGAGTCTTCACTTATTGATCAGGAACCATAATATTATTGATCCTGTGAGGATTGTGGTACAAAGGGAAACTAGTTTTTATTAAAATAATAAAATAACTTTTAACATCTCACAAAACCATCATGTGATGTCATGGTGTGATTTCATGATGTCCTGTCATGGTCTGATGTTACGGGGTCCACGTCATGATGTGATTTGTCCATGTAATGGTTGATGTCAATGGACACCAATGTCATTTCTGTGATGTCAAAAAGTGATGTCATGGTTCATGTCACAGG